>OY282592.1:600000-1151729 GCA_958298965.1 Chrysolina haemoptera
TCCACCAATTTCTATCAATTATAAAATATTATTCTATCCAAAAGATCATTCTGTCATGTATATATCTGATTGAAAATATCATATTTGTGTAGGTAAATTATTGATGCATAAATGATATATTTCTTGATATTTTCTACTGATATTCCTAGATGATTTCAATATCGAGAAAGAAGGGCAATTTCTATGAGAGTAATAAAGAATTGGCAGATTTTTTTCAATACCATCACATAAATACTGACAAAATTCGAATATTTTGTATTTTGCTGAAATTTTTATCATATAACTACATGATCACAACATCTACGACTATATATGTCACCAGACAGAAATTAACAACTGTTTATAATACCATAGGGTGTCCATTCGTTACCCAACCAACTAATGGACCCTCCCCATCAAAACTATGCTGAGCGAAATTTCCAAACCGATGTATTTGCCTGTTACTCACCAAGGTGAAGGGTTGTGTCCTTACCTGGAACAAAAATGATATTATTAGAAACATCAGGAAACTAAAAAAAAATTTGTCGGCTATGAAGAAAACAGTGTCACGATTCTATAATATAATAATAATAATGTTTGATGTACACTTTCACCAGTTTACAAATTCACTAATTACATTATTAAAACTTATATACTAGTATCTATAGTTTGGACACCTAGGCGAGAGCACTATAATGTGCCATGTATTTTGGATGAATATTTTGAATATCTTGCTAAATTTATGTTTCTGTAACAGTTTAATTTCTATATGACATAATTCACGCAATTTTTAAAACCCTCACTGTTCGACTTGGGGACTAATGCACATTTTAAACATCAATTTATTATCATAATTATAACGGATAGTTGGTTTCATGTATGGCAGCATAGGATTTCTTTGAAGTGAGAACGATCTGAAGATGTTTTGGAAAAAGAGATAAAGTTTGTTTTATTCACATTTAGTAACAATTTATGGATATCTCTCAGTTCTCAGTCCTTGATATATTCAATTCCTGATATAGCACGACTCCTAAGACTTTCCCAATCCTTGTCACTGAAAGTACGTACAGTATCATCTGCATATGATATGACTCCACAATAGATGGAATAAAAATTTCTAGATTTGTTAACAATTTAATTTCTTTTGATCCCAAAATTTATATCGCATTTTTACCAAATATCGGCATAGACAATTCAAATCGAAAAACTTCCTGTATACTCAGTCCTTCTTTGATTCGCATGTAAGACCCATTTCAAAATGAATTCAACTTGTTCGGAACTCAAGAAATAGTTAACTCAAACCAATTTCTCCATCGTTAAAATGGAGACAACACTGGCACAAGCTGGCAGAGTTCTACTCTCTTTGGCATTTCCTCCACTACAGCCATAATTAGGTCCAAATCAAATTATCATTTAGATTTCATGCTCATTAAATTGCAGTCCAAAAGCGGATGGAGCGCTAGGCAGCCACCATCTTTCACGCCACTCATTATACCAGAGCCTCGGGAAAGGAAAAGTTTTATTGAAAATCCCACACCCACTACAGTTAATTGGGAATATTCATTCTTCCAACTGCCGAGCCAATTTGTGCATCATCAGAATGACTGTATAGTTGAAAAGGGGAACATTCTCCATGAAAATTGAAAAATGAAAAATGTGATTTATTTGTAATATCTAACAGAAAACAACTACTTCCCCGGCACAAGCCACGCTGGACATTGAACTACATCTGATAGATATTGTGAAAAGACTAACTGAAAAGGAAAGAAAAAAATCTGAAAGTGAAAATTTGCATTTTCATTCAGATAGCTGACTTTTTTAATTCTTTCTATTTCTTGAACGATGGAAAATAGCGACTAAAGTTTGTCTTTCAGTCGCAGATGATTCCACAATAGATTTTATGAATTTCCTATTCATATTTTCGAACTAAAAGACTGTATAGTATTTTGTGCGAATTTATGAAGCATTGGTTTATATTTGAAAATTGACGTGGAAAATTTACACAAAACAGTGAAGTTATAAAAACACTAAGATCCAGTACGATTGGGTTTTGAGGAGAGGATCGATTGTAGCACCACCAAACTTGGTATGCTAGTAGTTGGAACCATGATAAATACGAAAAAAAAAATGTTTACCAAAATTCCACACCTGATATTTTGGTAAACAATTTTTGTTCTAACAATATATAATGTCAAGAAGTCATGTGCAGAGTTTCAAAGTGCTACGATTCATTCATCAAAATTCGAAATACACCACTGTATTCAGGAGGTTATATCATTGGTCAAAGTTTCACCGAAATTTATCCATAAATAAGAAAATAATAAGACAATAAAATTTTAAAAATTTCATGAAAATTGTCTCATACATTTACATGGTGAAGTAAATCCCAAGTGTGAAACATCATTGGAAAGGGAATTTTGTAACCTTTTCATTACTAAAATTTTATTTGGGGGTTTCCATTAAAAAAACAAGATATTTTTCAATTTACGTTTCGATCTATCCGGTATACAAAAAGTAACGAAATTGCAACTGTGTCATGTTACAGAAACTAAACCACCAATTTTAACATCCTTAGATTTTTGAAATTATTTTTCCACGCGGAGTTACAGGGTGTTGAATAACTCATCTTTTTTTCAAGTAATATCGATATATCTCCGAAAATAACGATGATGAACATACAATATGACCCTATCTTTTTCAAATAGTCAACGTAATATTCAGTCAGCCGTGTGATGAAATAAAGGGTGTTCCATCACAAGAAACATATAAAATAAAATAAAATAATAAAATATTTTATTGCACAAACAAATCCGTTACAAGATAAAATACATAAACTAACCTAATACATGTACAATAAAATGGGAAAACCTTTAAGAAATTTAATTCTTGAATAGGTCGAAAAGATGTAGGGTAATAAATATAAATACTAAACGGAATTATTCTAAATTGAAAGTATAAGATTCAAGGTAGATAATAATTAAAAGAGTGAAGGTAAAAGTACATGGGAATATCAGAAGTATCTTGAAATATCATAACTTATAATATACAAATATATACAGCACGGATATCTATACTAACAACACAGCCACACAAAAACACACAAACCAATATATCTCAGAATAGAATAAGTATATCTTATATACATTGAATAAAAGAACACTTGTCTTTAACTGAAGTAGTTACTATATCATGAAGGGGCATTCGATTTGTTCGTGTATGTTATATCGCGAAGATGATTTGATATAGTCTTTCAATTTATTTTTGAATTGTTTGAGATTATTCAATTCTGAGATATATTGGGGAAGGCAGCGGTAAAGTTTCGGGCATAAAAATTTAAAATTCTTCTGCCCAATAGATTTCGAAGCTGGTGGAGGTATGTAAGTGTTCTGTTTCAGTCTTGTATTATATTGGTGTTCATTTATTCTCAGAGTAGGTTTAGTTTTATGCTGTTCGACATTCAGGTTCAGGAAAAATAACTGTCTTGGGTCCAAAATCCCAGTTTCAGAGTGAAGAAGATCTGAAGAGTATCGGTTTGATTTACAAAATAGGATTTTGATGAGTTTTTTCTGTACTATCATTACATTATTGAGTATGGTTTTTCCGACTGCTCCCCAAGCAACTATGCCATAAGTTATATGCGACTCTACTAATGCGTGATATACTGTTTCCAGTTGAGTTTTATTTAAAATATATCTGAGGTTTTTCAGTTTGTAAATTAAAAAATGTAGTTTTTTAAAGACATGTTCCACATGTTTATTCCACTTGAGGTGACTGTCAATTATCACACCAAGGTACTTGAATTCCAGTGTGGATTCTATTGAGAAATCATCGGAAATTTGTAGGGTAGTGAAAGACGGTAGAGTAGACTTATTAGTGGAAAGTGGAAGAAACAACGTTTTACTAGGGTTTAATCGAACTTTGGATTGGTGCACTTTTTTGGGTCACCTTGTATAATTCGGAATATTTTCCAAAGATACTCTCCCAAGAAAGAAATATGCTTGGATCCGAAAGAAATTCCTAAAAGGAGACACTAGAAGTGTATATGATTTCAATGAACTGGTATCACAGAAATCAATCCAGGCAGAAAGCTATCCCTCATTTATTTTCGAATAAAGTTACAAATCCCAAGATATTACTTTCTCGCTCCCGTGCTAAAGTTGAATCCTGCAAAGTATTCCACAACCAATGAGTTATAACAGTTTCACCTCGCGAGCAATATTTTCCAGCCAGCACTGCGAACTTTAGGAAGCACATCTATGATTTGTTATTGGTGCAAGTCCAATATACGGATAAGGAAATGATATATTCAGCATTGGCAAATATTGATAACTCAATCCTCTTGAGGCCGTCGGAAGCAATAGAGTGTGCTGTCACCGGCGTGTCCTCTCCTGTTCGCGTTTTATTGGTTTCGCACAGGCACAGGCATTGAAATATACAGGGCTCGCGGAGGAATATTCCCATTATGTTCAGGAAATGGAATTTGGCCACTCTACCTTTCAGTAAGATGATGACTAATCCTGATGCGGTAGTTTTTAAGATTGATTTACGTCAGATAAGGTTATGATTTGAGATACTACCAACCGATGAAGATAACTTGATGGTGCTTGGATAATGACCAATGGATTAACAGGTTGTCCGTGTAAAAATTATCCCACTGCAATATTACAATCTATACAAAAGTTCATTACTGACATCAGTTACAAAATTCACGAGAAAACAAACGAACCCAAAGCTACAGCATTTAAAAAAAAAACAGTATTTTCATTCGAAGAGGTAATGCAGCTTAATTTTTTGGTACTTTTTCCGTTTTCTTTTTGAACCCTGCTACATTCTTCCTTTCCTTAAGGAAGTAATCTCGGCGAAAGGAAGAACTGTGAGTCTCGACAGGCCCTTGTTCAGTGGAGAAGGGTGTGGGTGAAAAAAAACATACAATAAATGACTAGGTTGTCTCAAGGATAACAATGTGTATTGCTTTTCCTTCACAATTTAAATAACTATTCTAAAACGAAAAGTAAATGAAATAGGAAAGTGATCTGTGATTAGACTTGGTGAATTTATCAATGATTCTATGCACTGCTGTCGGCTATTTGCAAGGTTCGATTTTATAGTCTCAAAACCTTTTAGTATATATACTTGAAGTTTACAATATCAAGAATATTATTTACGTGTCAACCGATTTTCAATAAATATTCTCTTCAGTTATCAAAAGGTCTCAATAATAAGGTAGTACCACGTAGGCAGAAATTGATAGGAATCTTAAATTCAGCAATAATTAGCGCAAATGATATTTGAGAGAAGGCTTATCTGTGAATATCCACGTTCGGCGAAATATTAGCACTGGCAGCTGGCAGCACAAGTTATCGGGGCCCTGAGGTTCCTTCAAATCAGCCCTGTCGTGAAGGGTATCTCTGTATAGTCCATAGACACATCACTGTATGTGCCAGACTGATAAGTGTGCAAAATAGGGCTTGGAAGGTACACGTACGATAAGAGGTATTGGTAAGAGGCATAAAAATGATTATTACCTTGAGAAACTGTTATCAGAGGAGGACCAAGAAGTTAGAAGACTGATAGAAGCATATGTATATGCGCAATTATATCTGAGTTTAACTAACCTGTGATGTTGGTAGGCCTCAAAGATATTGGGTTTGCAAAATCTTAGAATAGTGGGAAATCATATCCACAACGGTGTGTGGTTGTTCAGAGAAACCGGACCACTTATATTCCCAAACTCCTTTCAAAAGATTTCAAGGAAAATCCGCATGAAGCGACGTCAAAAGCTCCAATTCACCTGGACAGCAAGAGACTTTTTCCTTTTTCCCAAATTTTCTGGCAAGTGTCACAAGTGACAGATATATTATCAACAATAACCAAGACAAAATAAAAATGAGAATCATAAAAGGCGACTTCCTTAAGCAAGCAGATTGTGTTAAGATCAATATACCAGAAGATAATTAGAAGCGGAGGCACAAGAACACAAAGAAAGAAAAAAAAAAGGAAGAATAATAAAAACACTGAAAGAGCCAAAATGTAGGTCAGGCGGTAGGTACATTTTCAATCCAATAAACCTATCAACAACATCACTGACAAAATTCAATCTCAACTCATTGGCGAATCGGACATGTACCAACCCGAGTTCCCGAACCAATTTTCTTCTAGGTCAATACCCAGCAGTTTCAAATCGAGCTCTTTATCTTGCATCTCCATTGACAGAGATAACCACCATTCTGGAGAATTCTCTGAAACGTATATTTTTGATAAACGCAGCTCAAACGTAGTACTAAGCACAGCCAAAACGCTCGGTCCGAATGGTTTGATGAATATTGGAAATACGTGTTTTATGAACAGTGTCATTCAGTGTTTATCCAACACAAGACGGTTGTTGGAGTTTGTGAAGAATTATGCCTATTTGATGGATATAAACAAGAATATTTCTGATGAGGAAGGAGCTTTGATCAAATCATTTGCAGAGGTGATCAAAGAACTGTGGTCAGAGGATTCGACAGATCGAGTTGTTGATGGTGTCCAATTGAAGAGTCAATTTCAAAGCTTTGCACCTAGTTTTAGCGGTTTTAGAAAAATGCTCATGAGTTCTTAAGATACTTGTTAGAGGGTCTACATGAAGACGTCAATAGAGTAACGGAGAAGCCGAACTACATTATAACATTCAGAGATGAGAAGTTAGGTGTCAGTGAGAAGGCTCATGAGTCATGGTCAGATTATTTAAGGATGGACAATTCCAAAATTTTAGATACCTTCGTTTGCCTCTATATTGAAATGTACCCATTGTGGTCACTGTTCAGTCACCTTCGATCCGTTCTGGGACGTTTCCCCACCAATACCTCAGAGAATAGACCAACTAAAACTATGACTATGACTATGATGTTCAGATTCATTGACAAGCGAAGACATTCTGGATGTTGACGAGATGCTGACATGTGTAAATTGCAAAGAGAGAAATTTTGAGTAATTCTTATAAAACGTTTTGCTCCGACAGAAGGATTTCCACGAAAATTGTTTATCAACATTGATTTTCCGTTAAAGGGATTGGACATGAGTGATTATACAGCAGACAACGTAGCCCCCTGTCGTTATAGTCTATATGCTTTGTCAAATCATTGTGGGGCTATCAATAGCTGACAGTACACAGCCTACTGTAGAAATCCTTACGCAGGCACGTGGCATGAGTATAATGATTCAAAAGTTTCTCCAATTTCATCTGAATCCCTAGTAGGCGGAGAGGCCTATATTCTCTTCCATGAGCGGGATGACATTAAAGGAAACCATATTTAGTTTTATATAAGAGTTGGGATATATGTACTTATTTTATTTCATATTTAAATATATCAATATGTCACTAAAAAAAATCTATTCAAATTATATTGACAGCCAAAATATTAACTTTGTTTTTTGAGGTGTAATGTTTGTTGGGTTCGAGTTTGGTTTTGTCAAATCGCAATATATTACCATTGGAACGATCAGTACTAGAATTGATCCAATCACTGCTTTTAATTGAAACTAAAAATCTTTTCGGATCTGTAGTTATATGAATTATAGTTCCTTATCCTATCCGATACATTTCATCCTTTATAATTTTTATAATCTCATCAACTTCATACGACCATATGGGAATTTCAATTCATTCATCATGCGGGCTTCATACCAATAAATTGTTGGTTTCATCGATATTTGGGATACTATTGAAAGTATCAGAATTAACCAATCCAATTTCATATTCTATGTTTTTATCTGAATATAATGGTGGGTTGAAAGTGTAGCTTAATGGAGTAATATTTATTTATTACATTATTGTTTATTATATTATATTATATCGATTGTTTGTGCAGGAAATCTTGGTAGGAATAACACGAAAAAAGGTAGGACCCTCGTCTTCCCTAGAATTAGTTCACCCTTCCCTAAAACAAAAAAAAATTCAAAAAATATTTTATTAGAAGATACCTATCCCAAAAAACTCGTAAGCAAGATTCTTTTCAGTACCAATTCTAACAAATATATTGACGATAGTAATTTAAATATTACTTACGTATCACTTCCAAATATTGAAAATGTATCAACAAATATAATAAAACTGTTTAAATTTTAATTTAATTTGCTGATAAATAAAAATTATGAGATAAAATGACATTTTCGTGAAATTCCATTTATATATTTCTCGAATTTTATTATTTTATGATTTTTTTATTTATGAACAGACCTCGATGAAATTTTGACCAGTGATATATTGAGACCTCCTAAATACAGTGGTGTATTCCGAATTTCGATAAAAGTTCTGAAATTGAATTGGTGGGTTGATTAATCGGCATATTTTTCAAATTTCTTCCCCCTGTAACTTTTTCATTGATCGACGCATTTCAACGTAATATACATATGAACCATTTGAAAATGTAGCGAATCCAGTGGTGTAGTCAGATTTTTTATAAAAAAATCGCTAGTAATTTTTTTAGATTTTTACCTTGAAAAATAAGATAAGTTGGCCCTGGAAATGGAGATATATTCATAAAATTTGGTATCCTGGTGGAATTTTTGAATGTCTACCTAACAAAAAAAAATCATTCCAATCGATTAAAAAATGTAAATTTTAGAAGGGTGCTTCCATCTTAAATGGGTTACACTGTATAATATATATTTTTTTGTTATAATTTTATCATCATCGCATACAAGTATTTCGAATGCTTCCGTGATGTTCTCAATGTTAATTCTTTGTCATTCATCTACATGTTTTTTTATTATGGATTATTTCTTTGAATAAACATTTATATTATCGAAGGTTGAATCAAACCGTTACAATATTGGTGTTTAACACTCAAACACGCATCTAAGAGAAAACAGAACAGAAAATATTAGCAATTTTCAGCACATATGAGGTCTACCAAACCCGGCGCACTGCTCTTCAGAAATATAAGAACACTTATTAAGCAATTCCAGTCCATAACCTCGGCAGTGTAATTTCTTGAGAACGCGAACGGCGGCTAATCTTTAGTGCCATCTGTTGAAACTTCATTCCTCCCGAGGGCTCAATTCCCACTTATTCTAGCCGCTATCGGCACACTTCTGCACGCATCGTTAACATATTATGTGAAGAGCATGTGAAATGAACCGAATTAACTGCCTGCAATGCCAACGCCAACGTCGGAAGATTTGGCTTATTCTTGCTGAGATAATAAGCTCGTTTGGAAGGCGTATTACCTCTCGACAGGATTGCCGGATCTGAAAATATGGAAAAGGAAACTGCACCGCCTCTATGTCATCGATTACTTGATACTCTAACTGAAAAATAAAGCTTCTCTTATGCGATAACCCAGGTAGCACTTCATGTTGGCTGAATCTTGTTTTCATATTGGGCCAATATGGATATATTGTAAATGTAAAAATAATATTGAACCAATATGGGTTCATATTCAAAACAATATTTTGTTAATAATATTGGTGGAATATTGGCTCAACCTGTTCTGATTGTATATTGTTTCATAAAATATTGGGTCAATATTGGTTCAATAATTTTCACCAATATCGATAGAGCGATATTGCCTACATATTGTTTCCAGCATCTAGCTTCAATATTGCGATTTCAATATTACTCTCATGTCGATTTTAGAGATAAAGAACAATATTGTATATCCAAGTTTGATATCACATTGGTGGAATATTATTTAATCCATATTCTAAAAATATATTGACCCTATATTGATTGAGATTGTTACGAAAACCTTACGACAATATTTGAAAGACAATATTGATACAATATTCCAAAATACATTATCACTAGGATTGAAATTTTAATATTGGCCGAATATTCAATAAACAATATTGAAATTAATCATAAGTAAAATTGGGTAAGAAACCGCTAGGTGGCCCCACATATGCAACAACAGCTAAATCATAGTAGCATATATTAAATAAGGCTTGTCACAATGCGTTTACAAGTCAATCTATTCATTCGTAAATTGAAGTAGAAACGAAATTGTAGAATTTTTAAATTGTTCGACATTTTCTGGAAATATTTCATCAATGTTTTTAAGGCATCATATTCACTTTGAATATTGAATAATATATGCCAATGATATTATACCAATATCCCTGAATATTTTAGGGCCAATATTGCTTCCTCAATATTTCACTAATATTATTTGTATTTTACCAATATTATTCCAATGTAAGTGTTCTACAGCGATATTGTACTGATATCGCCTAACAATTTGAGGCCAATATTGCATCGAGAATATTAGACCAATATTATTTTTTTAATATTGAACCAATATCGCCGAATGTTCACATTTTTTTTTTCGCCAATATTATTATTTGAATATTTTGCCAATATTTTGACAATATTGTATCAATATTGTCCCAAAATGGGTGTGCTACTTGGGAATGCAGTCGTGTTTCAGGTTTATAAAGAAAGTTGGTGTGCGTTATTAAAAACCCAATTTCAAGTGTATAATTCTATATGGAATCCGAAAAATAGGAGCTACCCTAAACACCAAACTTTCGTCACTTCCACTAGACGAGCGTTTCGCCAACAGAGTCGGCCTCCTCAAGAGATCAAAGCTCCTTAACTACTCATTTTTTCACTGAATAAAATTCATATGGGCCTATCTATCATCAAGATTACATGGATATGATTTAACTTGTACTTTGAAAATGTATAATATACTAGCTTGCTGATGTATATATTGATTCACCAACTAACCTTCACAATATATTTTTGTTAAGATCAAACGATACCTTTAATGAAACGACTATCGATTTTGAGGGGTTAGATTTTAGTTTTTTGCGAAAAATTTTTTGGTACACAAATGATTCAATTTGTTTGAATGCGGAAATTTTATTGTTTTTGGTTATGATAATTCTGAAGAAAACTTTTTTTTATGGGTTGACAAATGAAAAAAATAGGGAGATTCTCGCATTCTTAAGGAAATTATAGAACTAGAGAAAGGAAAAAAAATTATGAGGTCATTAGTTTTGACGCAAAACCGATTCTACGATTAGAAGCTATCTACCTTATTGGCGCTCCCAGGTACGTAGTTTTTTTACGGACAAGTGCTTCGTTACCTCTAATATCACTCTTGAAAAACATATCCGCATACACCTAAGATATGCGGCGCAATGATAAAATGTGTCTTTTGTGATGACGCGCTGATGATGCCTCTTATTGTTTTTACCTGGCTCATTTTATGGCGAAGTCGCAAGGGGAAGTTACTTGTCCCATGAAAATAATTGAATTTGTAAATGAAAATATTGAGGGTCACTTATCGGGATAAAACAATCCTATACCTCAAGATGGATCAAACAATAAATATTTCAAAAACTTTATTGAATTCGGTTGAGTGGTTTCAGAAATTATCGTGAACATACATAGTGACATGGGGAAAAAATATATTGTGAGTTTCAAAAAGTTTGCACTATATGGAAAACTTTTTCATTATGCATTTTGTTTACCTCTGTGCGATGATACCGCAATATATGCCCTCTCGTTCTCAAGAGTCGCCGCAACAATGCTTATCCAATCTTAGTTGGATATGGAGATCATTCCATAATTGGCGAAGGATCAGGTTTTGGTGAATTCGACGAAGTTCGTGATCATCAACTTTTCGGAAAAGTTCCAGTTTTCGAGAGTTCTTGAGGGGTTGAGGGTCAAAGACCAAGTCGTCTCGACCAATGTGCGATACCTAGGAGTACAGCTCGACAAACATCTAACATGGCATATCTCAACCTGGTTATCCAGAAGGCCACGGTAGCGGTAAAACTCACGTACCCTCTGATAGCCAAAGGTTCACATTCAATCCTGACATGTGAAATGATGATCTATAAAAAGATTTTCTCAATTTTCTGTGCCTTCTCATTCAGTCACATAATAATATTTTCAGGATCACCTTGTCCCAAATTATTAATATATGTCTTGACTATGAATAAAATAAGATACATTCTTGAAAAAATCATTCGTGTGGATTCGTGTGAAAATATCATTATGTGACTGATTGAAAGAGCACAGAAAATTGAGAAAATCGCATTTTTTCGAATTTCGAGCACATTTTACTCGAAAACGGTACATTTTCAAGAAAAATTTGTAAAAACCTTTTTTGTAGAGAATTTTATGAAGTATATTGAAGAGTCATTTGTTTTTGGAAAAAATGGATTTTTCGATTTTCCTCGAAAAATTCTTTTCCTTTTAGGTAAAGTTTTCCATTTTTCCGCTACTGAAATGCTTTGTGATCATGAAAAAATATGAGCTGAACCTGTTTTGATCAACACTATGAAGAATTCGTCCACTGCGTGAGCTTCGCGAATAATAAAAAAATACCGGTTCCATGCAAGGTAAAAGTATCGGGAAATTCAGTGCCGGAAAATCCACACGAATGAATTTTTCATGAATGTCTCTCCTGTCATTCATAGTCGAGACATATGAATGATTTGGGAAAAGGTGATCCTGACTCAATGAGAGAGCACTGAAAATTGAGTAAATCGCATTTTTTCGAATTTTGAGCTCGTTTTACTGGAAAACGGTGCATTTTCCATAAAAACTTGTGGATACCTTTTTTGTAGAGAATTTTATGCAAAATATTATGACATTTGTTTTTGGAAAAAATGGATTTTTCGATTTCCCTCGGAAAATTTTCCAGTTGCTTTCACGGATTATCAACCTTGATAATCGGATTCAGCGGGTCAAAATACATAAGACTAGCTTGGGTGAGCCCGTCGCGCTTCATCGGCTACGAAAACTCTCCCTGCCACCGGACTATGATGTAGTTTTGGTGATTTGGGTAGCTTCTATTTCTTGAATTATTATTCCGAAAAACTTTGTTATTCTTCGAAAGAACCCAGAGTAATTACAGTAGTATATCATGTCGAAAAGTAGGTAAGGAAAGCAAGTGCGATGCATCCTGGCGGAATTGAAATATGCAACCCGACCCGCCTCAGCCCCAATAAATAACGAACGTAATAATCATAGAATCCGACGACAATTTCACGGAATATAACTTAAATTACCTAGTTCGGTGTTCGAACGTAATTAGCGTTACATATTCGGAGTGCGTGAATAAGTATCTGTCATTTCTGTGAAGCACTCCGAAATGTTCGGAATTAATTTCCGAGTCGAATGGATCGTTGGGAGCGTTGCGGCGTGCGTTCAGCCTCCGTTTCAATATTATGTCGAGGATTGCGGGAACAGAGCTGGCGATGTTATCGTGAGGAGAAAACAACTGAAACCTCCCAAGGTAGACCTCCTCGAATCAAGTTGGCTCCTAGACTGGTTCGAATAAGCATTTCATTGCCAGGTATGTAGGTAACCATAAGTGACAGTAAGTGATCGTATGCCTTTAGAGGTTCAGACGGCGATTCCCTCCGTAGGATACGTTGTAATGATCTCACTGGACTCACGAATAATACTTGATGGTACATTTTCTCGACGTCTGATGAAGCGTAGAATGATTGCAAGAAGGTTACATCAATACATCATGATGAAGCATGAAATAGACTCTTGTAGGATCATTATTATGACTGTACTTCATATAGGAATCGTCTGTTTGAGTCATGTGGCCTATACTTTGATAATCGCGCATGAATTCAATGTATTTTTATTTCAAATTCAGATCGCGTTGCAGATTTCTTTCTAGTGACCAAAAGCGTTTTTTACTTGTGTCTCAGATTCACCTAATACCCTCGGTGATTTCTTCAGCGGCAGAGAGACGATGAACCTACCGTTTGATTCTCGTTTCGTATTATCCCAATAGTGTTTTTCGCAAAACATTTCTTCACTAGAAAATGGTTTTCTTATAATAAAATCGCTAAGATCCCAAAACTCCGATAACTTTCATACAGATTTGTACTCAAATAACATTTGGTATTTTTTCCTACATGACCGGAAATAATCCATCCAAGCCGAGTCTTTTGCAAAATCAGTTCATTGGGTACTATGTTAATTTGACCTACGCATAAAACCTTCCAAATAAATAGGCCCCAATTGAAACATCAATATTTCTAGGTTCATCAAAGCGAGAATCAGCTTACCTGATCTTTTTGGGAATATCTAGAATATCTCTATTCAACTTAAAAGTGGAAAAGCTACTTGTTATTCGGGGAAGTAAATATCTTAGACAAAAACCCAATGTTCTGAACGAATAAGGACTTTAGGTCAGCCACCTGATTCAAACCGGAAATTTCAACATGTGCTTTCGTTTTGTATAATGTTTCCGCAAACTCAGTTGTGATAGAGCTTGAGTGCCGTTCACAATCCCAAAGAGCACGCCCTAAATGTTCATTTTGAAGAATTGAAGTAAAAAACTAAAAAGCTATTTATATTACTTCATTTTTGAAACTGTCACGTTGGAAGATAAACAAAAAAAACAAAAACTTATATTGATCTATTCATTATGCATCAGAGACATTTCAAAATGCTTTCAATTATTCATTACCTCCCCCTCATTCATTTGCAATCGAACATTTGTATAATTTTCCTTTTATTTGCATTTTTTTTTCAGGACTTCGAAGGTTAAAACTAAATTCCACAAAATGATATTCTATTACTTTACTGATAATACCATTCCATCGACCAACATTTTCCTTTGTAAATATGAAAACCTAATTTCTATTTGTTGCCAGATCATATCATGATATTCATTAGGCCCTGCTAATGTTGTATTATGAATACGTATTCAATTTTAAATTCACTATCATAACAGCAACATTTTTGGTCATTAACCGGCTGATAACGACCAAACATTAAACGGACGGATAGCTATCACGAATTTCTTATGACGAATTAGTTTTTCTGATGTTACAATTTCGTGTATAGAATTGTAAATTCCGATAAAAAATAAATTTTGTTTGGTAGTCACAACAGTAGATAGACAATACAACTACGGCGGCATTTTTTTCGTGCCGCCGTAGTTGTATAGGATTTGGGGGTCCCTCGGGGGCCCCCATCGAGTTCTCGGCGCCGGGAACAGTGTCTTTAGGCCGGGGCCCCCGCTTATCTCAACAAACGCTGCCTCTTAGCGTGAACAACAACCAGTGGCGGAGGCAATCCACAGGGTCTTGTCACCAGTGCCAGCGTCACATTACTAAAATTGACAAAAAACGAAAATCGATGTCTCGGCCCCCGGCGCTCCAGCGCACCCCATCTTCTCTGGGGACGTTCCTCGCCCACGCCCCCAGCCCCCCGCACTTTTTCCCAGCCGATCCCAGACACCCAATTATATACAATTACGGCGGCACGAAGTTTAATTGATGAAATTTCGGCACCCTTGGGCTCCAGCGCGCCCCCCTCTTTTCTGTGGGGACGTTCTTCGATGGGGCCCCCGGCCTGCAGCACCAGCTCCGGCGCCGAAAATTAAATAGAGCCCCCGCGGGACGGAAAAGTCACTAGATCTGTCACTATATTTTGACATCTAGTGACAATTGGGCTCTAGCGTGCCCCCTCTTCAGTGGGGACGTTCCTTGGTGGAGCCCCCGGCCTAAAGACACCGCTCCCGGCACCGAGAACCCTCAAATCCTATACAACTATGGCGGCACGAGAAAAATGCCGCCGTAGTTGTATTGTCTATCTACTCACAACCAAATTTTTGTCGAAGGAAATTCTTCTTTCTCTAATTGAATATATCAAATGATATCATTTGAAGAAAGACATTCTTGTCCCGAGTATCTATCCTAACCAAATATTACTTAGTATTGATTCATGTTAACTGAATAGGTGTGACAAATTCTTGAATTTTCATAGATGTGTAAACACGTGCCTTGGTTTCGATAATCTAAAGTTCTCAGAAATAACTTCCATTCTGGCAACAAACTTCACCAAACTGAATCAATTCAATGTAACTAGTTACTGGAAATTTGTGTCATTTCCTTCCTACCACCAGAATACTATAGTTGTTAGTTTTAGTATGGGAGATGAATCGTACGAGTTCCTCACAATGCAGACCAAATTCTCTGCGTTCTGAAAGTGAGGCAGTGTATGTGAATATTTTCAAATTATCGCTACTTATTCCAAAATTCCCAATATTTATCGTTAGAAATGCGAATAAATATAAATTGTATCAATATGTGACTAGAATGTTAATATTTACGGGAAAAAAGAAGGAAATATCAAATTTACTTCCATCATTAACGTCAAGATAGTGAAAATTACATTGACAATATATTTCCTTGCCTAACAACCAATCAGTGGATTTCAAATTTTGAAATTCAGCCAATAGAATCGGAACTACAGTGAAAATATAGCTTGTCGCTGTATTTTCACAGTGATAAACCTGCTTAGTTTTTGTTTTACTATCTGTCAAGTAAAAATAATGATTTAAATTATAAACGTCAAAATGTGTTTTGACTAGTTATCGTTATTTATCAATATGAGCGATCGTTGGGGACAAATGTCCATTGGTATCATAGATGAGGCCGTGGAAAAGAGTATTCCGTTGAATACGGCTAGAAGTAAAGCATCAATGCAGCTTTGGGATTGCAATTCATTAATATTCCAAAAAATTATCGGTAATAATCATACCACTTATTATATTACCCCTGATAATACTAAAACAGCCTGTATACAATATTTCGCTAACTCAACAAAAAACTTTCTAATTGACAATAAAATACCTGGCGTGTCAGCATACCAAGACCACATTTAAATACTTGAAACTGATTTGACCTTTTCTATTCAAACTGCAAATACCAAACGTTTCAACTACTTAAAACTGTCCATATTTTTTATGATTCTCTGAAATCTACATTGTTTGCGGAACGTCCCTAATAAATTTGGAGTTCGATTCTTGTAACTAGACTTGATAATTTCTTCAGAACTTATGCCCCTTTTCCCCGATGTTCGAACATTTTTTAGTTGGAAAATTCGGAAAATCTTGGAAACCGCTTTTCGATATTAGACAGTTCCAGTATTATTGCAGCTCTGCTCGGTCAGCTGCCTTTCGGCGGACAGAGGTTCCCAACATTTCGACGAATTTTCCATCACAATTTAATCTTTCTACAATTTTTTTTTCGAGTTTTCCGCACCTGCCATTCATCCGTCCTTCACGGGAGTGCAAGAGGTTAAATTACACCCTGTATAATATTTTGGACGGCCTAAAGATATTGTTTTATATAGCTACATCTTACTGAATATAATTTATTCTGGGTCACTCGACGCCTTCAAAATGCACGGTGGGCTTGTAGTCAATTGTTATGGATTTTTACCAAGTAACGGCCAAGTCAATCAGAAAAATGAATCAAAGTTACTTTTATAAAGAAACGTTTTTACACTCTCTCATTTGTTTTCCATTTCCTTTTCTCCAACAAAATTTTACTCCATTCAACGCGAAACCCGTTATACAATGATATCGATCAACTTGGACGAAATACCTGAAGGTGGAAATACATAATTTAGGCATAATCTAGCACGTGTGGACGTCATTGTAGAGATAGGAGAGGCCCGGCCGCCTTACTCCTTCACATTTATTAGTCGCAATCCCCTTCCACATAAATTACTGAGAAAATATGTGGAAAACCCTTCGAGGAGGCGTTTTCCTCTATATATTTTGCATTTCCAGACAGATTCGGAGCAGGGGTGGTCCGTGCAAATTTCAAATTGATATACACGGAAAAATGTTCCCACTATTTTGTTGCTTGGTAATCTGCTAACTGCTTATATATTGCAGTGAAAATGTTCTCGTCTTTCTGATTTTGTGAGCTGATTCATGGATGTCCTTACATACAAGCGTCGAGCACCCAAACTATTAATACACGGGTCTTTACATTCCTTGTTTTGTAAATAGTAACAGCTGCTTTGACATGCTTTCTACTTCGACAAATGATGTATGATATTATTGAAAATCTTTGATATATAAAAATACCGCACGATATTTGTCCTCCCTAGACTCCAAAACTGCTAAACCGATCTCATTGGAATTTTAAGAATCTGGAAAATTCAAAAAAATAGATGTTCTAGAACATACTAAAAAACACTCAAGTGAAATTATCGAAGATCATATATTTTTACCCTGGCCACGCTGGATGTGCATAAGATATATAAAAATCCCGCGTAACGATGTTTATTCACTCTTTTCTCCGGAACCACTAGACCGATTTTGAAGATTTTGTGTGAGTGTATTGCTTGATTCAACTTCAAAATACAATTAGCAATTGAATCTGAAGTGTAGTGTAGTGTAGTGTAGTGTAGTGTAGTGTAGTGTAGTGTAGTGTAGTGTAGTGTAGTGTAGTGTAGTGTAGTGTAGTGTAGTGTAGTGTAGTGTAGTGTAGTGTAGTGTAGTGTAGTGTAGTGTAGTGTAGTGTAGTGTAGTGTAGTGTAGTGTAGTGTAGTGTAGTGTAGTGTAGTGTAGTGTAGTGTAGTGTAGTGTAGTGTAGTGTAGTGTAGTGTAGTGTAGTGTAGTGTAGTGTAGTGTAGTGTAGTGTAGTGTAGTGTAGTGTAGTGTAGTGTAGTGTAGTGTAGTGTAGTGTAGTGTAGTGTAGTGTAGTGTAGTGTAGTGTAGTGTAGTGTAGTGTAGTGTAGTGTAGTGTAGTGTAGTGTAGTGTAGTGTAGTGTAGTGTAGTGTAGTGCAGTGTAGTGTAGTGTAGTGTAGTGTAGTGAAGTGTAGTGTAGTGTAGTGTAGTGCAGTGTAGTGCAGTGTAGTGTAGTGTAGTGTAGTGTAGTGTAGTGTAGTGTAGTGTAGTGCAGTGTAGTGTATGTAGTGTATGTAGTGTAGTGTATGTAGTGTAGTGTATGTAGTGTAGTGTATGTAGTGTAGTGTAGTGTAGTGTAGTGTAGTGTAGTGCAGTGTAGTGTAGTGTAGTGTAGTGTAGTGTAGTGTAGTGTAGTGTAGTGTAGTGTAGTGTAGTGTAGTGTAGTGTAGTGTAGTGTAGTGTAGTGTAGTGTAGTGTAGTGTAGTGTAGTGTAGTGTAGTGTAGTGTAGTGTAGTGTAGTGTAGTGTAGTGTAGTGTAGTGTAGTGTAGTGTAGTGTAGTGTAGTGTAGTGTAGTGTAGTGTAGTGTAGTGTAGTGTAGTGTAGTGTAGTGTAGTGTAGTGTAGTGTAGTGTAGTGTAGTGTAGTGTAGTGTAGTGTAGTGTAGTGTAGTGTAGTGTAGTGTAGTGTAGTGTAGTGTAGTGTAGTGTAGTGTAGTGTAATGTAGTTTTGAGTAGTGTAGTTTGGAGTAGTGTAGTGTTGTGTAGTTGAGATTAGTGTATTGTAGTGTAGTGTAGTGTAGTGTATTGAAGTAGTGTAGTGCGGTGCGGTGTATTGTCGTGTAGTGTGGTGTGGTGTGGTGTGGTGTAGTGTAGTGTAATTTAGTATAGAGTAGTATAGTTTGGAGTAGTGTAGTGTTGTGTATTTAAGATTAGTGTAGTGTATTGTAGTGTAGTGTAGTGTAGTGTAGTGTAGTGTAGTGAGTGTAGTGTAGAGTAGGATATAAAATAGACGCGTAATCTATTAATATCTCAACTGAAATATTATGCATACATACAACATAAAATAACACTGAAAACTACGCACATTGAAATAGCTAAAACAAGTAAATATTCCTTCTTGCTAGTGAATAATATTGTCAAGGAAAGCTGAATCATCACAATGAAAGTAACATAAACGTAAAGCACAATTTAGTTTCCTTTTCAACCAGCTAGTAGGTCAAGTTCATTCTCCAATAATTTTTATGTGTCTTACAAATTGCCAAGCTCGGACAATAAATCCTTGTATTTTCGACAATTCTACGGGATTAAACAAAATAAATTCCCTATCATCGCCCTGCATTCCTGCAAGATTACCGTTTTTATTAAATGCTGACAGAATAGTGAAAACGTTGCAGTCTTATAATTGCTCGACACTCACGACTGTACCACTCACGACTGTACAATAATTGAATAGTTATTTGCGTGATAATAAAGATCTTTCTAGATGGTTGGCACCGGTCCAGAAGAGACTCAGACAATTACCATCATGTTCAGAATGAAGTTCAGAGTTCATTCCATTGCGAAATGGTTTTCGTAAAACAGAGGGAGTCAGGGCAGGACGTTTCTAGTGCACGATTTCGATTTCCGCAATCATATAGATGAGATATTGATATTTTCGGTGTCTGCCATTTCTACGACAGACTCCTGTTTTTTTTTATTGTAAACAGTAATAACACAAGTGGTGGTAATTTTTTGATAATTCTAAATATACGCATGAATCTTTCTGGCTATGGAGATCTCACGAGTGTACGAAGTTAAAAGAGGTGGACCAGGATCATTCTGGATAAAACAATTCTACTAGAACATGTCGGTTTGGATGTCTTATGGAATGAAGTGATAATTGAAATTTGACTTGTGTCACTAGCTGACGTTGACAAATGAAATTTTTTACATGGAAAAACATCAAAACCATGGAATGAGTGAACTGTGATTGAAAAGTAAGTAAGACAGAATCAATGTATGAGTTTCGAAGCAAACAAGTCAACTATTTGAAAATATCCGTCTGATGAGAACTTACAAAACTCAGATATATGTCAAGATGGCCCAAAAGGACCCCATCAAGATAATGTGAGTGAATTTAAAATAAAACTGGTGAAATAGAATCATGAAACAAGCATCTACAGGTAGCAGAAACAGGGATTTCTCAATAGCAACAAAGACGAGGGCTAATATGTTTGAAATTATACAAAAAAAAAATAATATATTACCGAATGTAATACGTCTTGAATATTTTTTTTTCGGCAACCGTCCGGGAAGTACGTACTTCTCGGACGATTTTTATTTGAGAAAGTATCACTTTCCGGACTAGTCCGGGAAATGCTCGAATTTCAACAAAAATATTTATATAAATAAAAATTAGAATGTTTCTATTAGTACCTATCTTCTGTTCGCATTTCGATATTTAATACAAACAAGAATTGAAATCTTAGAAATTTTCTTCTACAAAGAAATATAAAAAATAAATGTCTCTCAATTTGTTGTTCTACACGGTTGCCGAAAAAATTGTGTACGCAACACGCCCAAAAACAGTTTTTTTGAACTCGCAGACTTCCAGGACTCGCCTCGCTCGTCCTAGAATCTTGTTCACTCGTCCAAAAAAAAACAGCGTTTTCCGGACTTGTTACGTAAAGTACTATTACCGGTCAGTTGTCAGTGACATCTTGAAAACCAAGTCAATGGCTAACTTTCTTATGCATTCTTGTTACTAACAAATTATCAGTATTTATTTTTGATAATATTGGTCAATTAAAAATGTTCTCTCATGACGATTAGCTGACAGGATTGTTAAGAAATTGCATACCTCTTATGGCTACTAACAAATTATCAGTAGTAATACCACGAGTGATTGAAGCAAGATGGTAAACCAAAATTGGAAAAAATTCAGAATGTTGTTTCAATTTTATGGAACCAGGGCATGTATTCAAAAATTGCAAAAATGTGCGAGTAATGAAAAAATAATGGAAAATTGCACTAGTAGGTATTTGATTTGGTAGAATCCCAAAGTTGATATTGTTTTTTTCCTACGTATATATATTATTTGAAGTCGATAAACGTGTATGCTTTAAGTACTCGATACTCTTGAGCCACCGATATTGCTGATCATGTGAGAAGCAGAAAGTGCCTGAATTCCAGTCACTTCCAGAGCTCGGCTCTGTGACTTAGTAATGGTCAATGCAAACTCACATTTCAGTTTCTCGAAATAAAATGGTGAATTATTTGGGATTTTTGGGATTTGGGAAATCTACACGCTCTCTCCTCCAGCTGCTCCGGCAAGAATGGTGGTATTTATATTCCTTCCCAGCTCTACGACTTGTAGTCTGATGCCACTGCACAATCTTGGTGCATCAAGATTAGCCATGAGCAGCACTGGGACGCCAACTGTCATCTCCAGTTTATGAAAAGGCACTCATTTTAATGCTAAGGTAATAAGAAATTGTACAGGGTGAGTTGTACTGTCGTCACCGCTTTTCATCGTGCCTATTGATGTGAATATTTTTCATTCGCTGACTCACCCTTTCAATATCCTATGGCAAAGTCACGGGTCAAAATTGAGATGAAAACAATGCTTTTTCTCGGATTCGTCCCGATTACACAGAGTATGGAGACCCTAATCTCTAGAAGAAAAACTCAATTCATGGAATGCGCATATAAAACAAATATTCAATAAATTTTTACAATTTCAGTACCTTAATACTTCATTGAAATAAATCCATCACAAGTTGAATATTTGAATTGGTCGTTATCTTGAATATCAAAGGGGTGATTCACGGTATAAGAATTTCATATTTGCTTTGATCCTCAATACGCCCCTGTACGGCCAGCCCTGTAACTAGTCCAGATAACCGAAATTTCCGAACGACGCTATTCATCTTTTTAAATACACGTGTTTCGGGTGTTTCATTCCTAATACTGGCCTCGCGAAGTGGGTTTATAGAACCAAAGAAACAGGAAAAGGAATTGCCAGGGGTATTTGTATGTGTATATGCCTTCGTGCCGGAAAAAGAGAATATATTTAGATGGGTACTTCAACATTCGAGAATTTATGAGATGGTCGGGTGAAATATTCAGCGAACAGTGTGAAATATTTGAGTATGGAAATGAAATTTGCGTGGGAAATGCAATGTAATTTTATGAACGTACAGGGTAATTTTACTATCAGATTGGTAGGAACTCTTTATTTCTATGTTGTGGAATGAGATGCTTCATTTTCTTATCAACGGTTTTCTAAGCGTGCCCACTAATTTTAACGATCATTGTACATTGGTTAACAAGAGGTAGGTACGAAAACATTTTTTTGAGTATCGTAATAAGTCCCGCTGATTTTGATTTTTTGAATACTTACAACAAACGTCAAGGAAAAACGAGGGAAAGATGTAATTCAATGTCCGTAGTGGTATAAGCCAGGGAAGTAGTTGTTTTCTGTCAGATGTTCGCCTGAGAAAGGTACTTCGACATTGTAGATTTTACTATTTCATAGATCAGTCTCTATTTTATATATAGCTTAGTAGATAATGGATTATCGTAAAATTAATTTAACACTAGTAACTAGCGGAGGTATCTGATATGCGTAAATAAGAACAACTCTACAGGTAGAGTAAGTTCAATTTTCACTCTCTAAGATGATCACTTGGTGATTGAAACACTTGTCAAGGTTTTGAAAGTAGCGGTTTGGTGTTGTGGTAGAGCAGTTTATACAGATGTTTGAAAAATCGTTTACTAAAAAGTCTGTTAGTTATATACTTTTTACATAATGTGACAATTACATTATGTATTAGAACATCTCGAATTTTTCAAAATAATTTCGATTATGTGCTAGAAAAAAAATGCGGAATTATATATTGTAGATCTCAAAAAAAAAAAATGAGAAGATATCTTGCAACAAATCCTTATGATGACCAAAATTGATCTGAAACGTATTGAATTCGACATTCAGATAAAATACTTTACAAAACCGCTTTTTTAGAATGAGGACGGTGTATACAAAAAAAAAAAGATTGTTGTTGGAACAGTAAAAATGATATCGTCACAAGGAATCTTATACAAGGTTTTTGTGAAGGAGTAATGCTTATCTTGTTTCAGCTCTGACGACCACATCTGGTTTTCAGGGGTCCTGCTGTCCTTCGGTCCTTCTGTCTTTCTGTTTTTCTGTCCCTCTGTTCTTCTGTTCTCCTCTCCTTCTATCCTTCTGTCATTATGTACTCTCCTCCTCCTGTTCTTCTGTCTTTATATAATTCTGTCTTTCTGTCCTTCTGTCCCTCTGTCCTTCTGTCCTTTTGCCCTTTCTGTTTTTCTGCTCTTCTATCCTTCTATGCTTGTATCCTTTTATGCTTCTATCCGTCTATCATTCTATCCTTCTATCCTTCTATCCTTCTATCCTTCTATCCTTCTATCCTTCTATCCTTCTATCCTTCTTTTCTTCTATCCTTCTATCCTTCTATCTTTCTATACTTCTATCTTTCTGTACTTATATCCCTCTGTCCTTCTATCCCTCTGTTCTTTTGTTCTTTTGTTCTTCTATCCTTCTGTCCTTCTGTCCTTCTATCCTTCTGTCCTTCTGTCCTCCCGCCCTTCTATCTTTCTATCCTTCTGTCCTTCTATCCCTCTGTCCTTCTGTCCTTCCGTTCTGCTGTCCTTCTATCCTTTTGTCCTTCTGTTTTTCTGTCCTTCTGTCCTTCTGTCCTTCTGTCCGTCCGTCCTTCTGTCCTGTCCTCCTATTTGTTTGACCTTCTATCCATCTGTCCTTCCGTCCTTCTGTCCTACTGTCATTCTGAACTTATATCCTGTTCTTCTGTCTTTCTGTTCTCCTATCCTTCTATCCTTTTATGCTTCTATCCTTCTATCCTTCTATCCTTCTATCCTTCTATCCTTCTATCCTTCTATCCTTCTATCCTTCTATCCTTCTATCCTTCTATCCTTCTATCTTTCTATCCTTCTATCCTTCTATCCTTCTATCCTTCTATCCTTCTATCCTTCTATCCTTCTATCCTTCTGTCCTTCTATCCTTTTATCCTTTTATCCTTTTATCCTTTTATCCTTCTATCCTTCTATCCTTCTATCCTTCTATCCTTCTATCCTTCTATCCTTCTATCCTTCTATCCTTCTATCCTTCTATCCTTCTGTCCTCCTGACCTCCTGACCTCCTGTCCTTCTGTCCTTCTGTCCTTCTGTCCTTCTGTCCTTCTGTCCTTCTGTCCTTCTGTCCTTCTGTCCTTCTGTCCTTCTGTCCTTCTGTCCTTCTGTACTTCTGTCCTTCTGTCCTTCTGTCCTTCTGTCCTTCTGTCCTTCTGTGCTTCTGTCCTTCTGTCCTTCTGTCCTTCTGTCCTTCTGTCCTTCTGTCCTTCTGTCCTTCTGTCCTTCTGTCCTTCTGTCCTTCTGTCCTTCTGTGTACCTTCATTCTGAGAAACATATTTTTCAAAATACCCTGCAAAAGCAATAAAATAATCAACGTTTGACTGATGCATTTATGCCTAAAATGTAGTTGGAAAATTGCAAAATCGCCTTGAAGTTTATTTCGAAAAGACCACCTGTCTGATGGTATTTCGATTACTGATACGATATGATAATAATCACTTGCCATCAAACTTCAATTTCAGCTGACTTCCGGAAAACTTGTAGAATTTCATTTACGCCCGGTAGTTCACTCCAACTATTTCTCAAACTTCGCAAGCCTTCGCGTTCAGCCACTGCAATATATTACCTAATTCAGTCGGCAGAATAGCAAAAGGACAGCTTAAGAGGATATATGACCTAGACTATGTTGGCGTGTCGTATATGTACCCTATATCGTTCACGTAAGCAAGGCTTATGGAGAGGTATTACTCTATTGGTGTTTCAAATGCCATGATAATCAGATTAGAAACCATGCCCACAACGATCTCCAACAGTGATACAGTGGATTTAGAGGTGGTATGAATGAATATTTATGGAGAAAATTTCCCCCAAAATGATATTTTGACAAGATATCAAGTCAATATTCGAAATATATCACGTCATGAACTGCTCTAACAGTAACAATCAATTCACAATTATGAATTTTCATACTCGCTCATTGGCGGGATCGAAATTAAAATAAAATCAAAAAAAAAAACGGATTGTCGATGGCTTAGAGTAACTCACAAAAGGCAAACTTTACAAGAGAAGCAAAAGACGTACCAGTTATTTGAAAGTAATGATACTAACTCAGAGGTATGCCTAATACCATCAAATGTTAAAAAGTTCATATTTTGATTTATAATCATGACTTACAAGGTTTTCTAACTTGAAGGTAAAATTAGTTGCGAGGTATTCCATCTTAATTTTTAGCTCGATTTTACGATTGAAATGCTGTAGAAATATGCAGATAACAGGCTATGCATACTTTGAAGTGAAAACCTCGTATCATTGACTTTCGAGTATTCCATATTATGTCTTGGCCTCTTATGCGTGGTTTTCCTTGCCAGAAGATTTGATTATAAGTCGATAGTGGCCAGACAAGTGAGGTTATTTTTTTGTAGTCAATATTGAGAAATACGAGCTTATCATCTAATAACGTATGAAAGTTATTTCAGGTTTTTCTTGAGATACGAGGTGTTCATTCTAGTCCAGATTTGTGTAATATAGGTTATTCCATGAGTTACAGATTCTAGAGGTTGCCAGCTTTTCAATCTGTAAGTCAAGGAATTCTTTCTTCCTTTATACATCTAAGCGCATGTCAATAGAAGCTTGTTTTTGAAAAGTTTTTATTTATGAATCATTTTATTTTATACTTTTTAGTTAGAATGCATTAATCTATGGATTTCTGATGAGGCAAGGTAATTACGAGGACTGTTTCTTTTGAGATAACTCTCTCTTCATCTAGACATCTAAACAACTCGTCGGCAATAGGGAGCCACCATCTTCAATTCATGAATTATAACCAAACATTCATACCAAATCTGAAGAAATTCACATCATAAATACAAAACTCTTCCGCCATCTTGGATTTATTAATTTCGACAAAAAATTCATAATCTTCAACTTCGAATACCCACGAATCCCAAATTTAAATAAAATCGAACCATTATCACAAAATACGTCCGTCATCTCGGAGTCACCATCTTGAGAGTTATGAATAATTATAAAAAATTTATAATATCCAATTCCGAAAAACACCACACACCAATTTTGAATCGAATCGAACCATAATCACCAAACTCTTTTACCATCTTGGAACCGCCATTTCAAATTTATAAATTTTGACAAAAAAATCATAATCTCCGACCTAATCACAAGTATCGTCCGCCATATTGGAATGTATTTTGATAAAAAATTCATAATCTAAGTCTCAAAATCTCCAACATACTAATTATAAATAGAATCAGACCGTATTCACGAATTTCATTTGCCATCTTGAAGCCGCCATTTTGTTTTTTCTTCACAAAATTCCCAGAAAGAGTGTCAGGGGAATTCTGAACACCTGTCAAATCTCAAATCAATGAGACGACTAGAAGTGGGTCAAAATTCTCTTGGAGAATACCATGCCCCTCATATACTAACTTCAAGTCAAATAAAAGCTTGTGAAAAATAGAGTAATTTTTTCCAAGAAAACTTATGGAAGCACTCAGAAGATTAAACGATGTGAAATGCGGAGAAAAAATTCCCAACTTACTCTTCATCAAAATGTGTGGATTTATATCAGTAAACAATTCAGAATCACATTGTATATTCACATTTTGAAAGTATGCCATGATCTGACAGAATACTAACCGTCAGTCTGAAAATTGATATAATTTGAAGACCCTTTCAAAATTCAGAGTTCATGGGACAATCACAAAAGGGACCATGGCAAGAAAAAAACCTGTATTCATCAAAACGGAGAAACTCCTGCACGAAGTCAAGAGGAGGAAGAGGTTCAAAACTGGCAAAGCTTCTAGGAATCCCTTCTTCAATCTTTTGCGCCAGATGCGGAAGAATTCTCAGGGTTTGACGTTGACGGAAATAGCTTCGAAGGGAGCTGAAATATGGAGGAATATGGACAGCAAACAGAAAAGTCCTTACAGCCAGCTGGCACGACAAACAGCGAGGAGAGGAAGAAAGAGAAGGAGGAGGAAGCATCGAAAGAGGAGATCAAAGTCATTCAGGTCTAAGTCGGGACACAAAAAGTCGTAGATTTGTAAATACACTTTTCATTTACGGGTAGAAATTAAATGTGGTTGTTCCAAATTTTTGCATTTTTACTCGTGATATCAGAAGAAGGCTGAATGATATTTCCTAGCAACACAGTGTTTATGAACATGACGAACTGATGACGTTACTGTCTAAAAATATCCTTTCAAAATTGAAAGTATTTTGGATAAAACAGCCAAAATTTCATTGACTCGTCACCAGTATGACTCGTACTAGAGAAGAGCAGAACTCCGAGAATTTCAACGACCAGAACAACATGAACAGTAGCAGCAAAAGTTCTACCAAATTTCGCACAGGTAGGATAACCAGGAACCCTTTCTTGAATTTTTTACGTGACATGAGAAAGAATTCCCGAGGCATGACCATTACCGAGGTGGCCGTCAAAGGAGGTGATCTATGGAGAAAGATGCCACAAGAGGAGAAGCAGCCTTATTGTCAGCTGGCAAAAGAGGCGAAACGATCCTCAAAGATGGGAAGAAGGCGCCGAAGAAAGAGTAGAGGTCGGAGAAGAGGTAGAAGGAGAACGATGTCACATGTTCGCCAATCTGCGAGCCGCTCTCGCAGAATGTCCCGATCAAAATCGAGGAGAAAAAGTAGAAGCAAATATTGAAGAGATTGTTTTATGAAAATTTAAGTACTGGTGTCTGATGTGTACAGTTCAATAAAAGCTATATTTGGAGTCAATTTCATTCCCTTCGAGTTTTTCGGAAATTCCCAATATGATAGTTTTACAATGTTGAGGATAAGAGTTTCACTGAATGGTGGAGGGAAGACGAATCTGAAAGTTTACTGCAGTAACCTAGAAAATCAAAGATACTTGTGAGGTCATAGTAATTAGATCATGTTTGTTTCAAAGATAGGACTCAGCGAAGATCGGAAAGGAATATTTCAACCAACAGAAAAATAGGTACTTAGATCAACATCGAAAAAAAAGTATGCTCATAATCCAGGGTTTTACTGAATGCGATTTGCATACGTACAGAAATCCTTTATCCAAGTTATTTTGTTTTTTCATACCGAAACATAATGTTTTGAAGTGAACTTGTAGAATTTATTGAATCAAGAGTAAGTATAGTTTTTCTTTCTATTCTTTCTATTCAGATTTCATATATTAAAAAATCCTTCTGTTTTGGAGTGAACTTGTATTTTAAATATACGGTTTTCTTGAATGGAAATTATAGTTTTTGAAGTGAGTATTTGATACAGTTAATTTGAATAAATTATGTTTTCCTTTTGAGAACATATTGTTTTGACTATATATATATATATATAAATGAATGATTTTTTTTTTAAATGAAGCAGGTTGATTTTCTTTAAGATTATTATTTTTGGTATGTACAGAACAGAGTCAGGATTCGGGAATATTTTTGGTAGGTTTCAGACATTGAAAATTACGGCAAAAGAAAATTCCGGTCGGAGGATCTGAACCCTTTTCTTCTGGACAAAATTGCGAAAACTTGCGAGAATAATAGTGAAAAACAATGGAATCATCGAATAATGTTATTTAAGGAAATTTTATCGTAGTGCCCGATTGAAAGGTATATAGAGAACATTTAGAAATTCGATTTTTTTTAGGATTTCATACGTTGATAAATTTACGCCAAAACAACAGATCAATTGGGAATTTAGACCACCTGCTTTCGATAAAAAAAAACAAAAACACGCAAAAACAAAATCTGAAAAACCAGTTAAAATACTAAAAAATATATTACTTTTTTGTCACCCTCCTGACATCCAGATACCGAACGCGTAAGAATTTTGAAGATTTTTCAACTGTTTCGAAGGTGGACGATTTCGAAAACACGTATGGAGGAAACTAGCGAAAATTAGGTACATTTGAAAAACTCGTAAAAATTCTGAATAACATAGGAACGTAAAAAATTTGATTTTACAAAGTTTTGCCCCCCTCCCGCATCCCTGAAGACTAAATAGAAAACGCAAAGGAATCCGGAAACATTCATTTGAAAAAATCTGAAATAATATTGTGAAAAGCTGGAAGCAAGGGCTATCCATCATACGCATGTCACTATTGTACGAACAGATAGATAAAATAGATAGTGCAAATTAAAATCAACGTAAAACGTTGTTAAACTTCAATTCCAGTTATATTAAATGAAAAATTGTACTTAGTCTATGGAAAAAAAATGAAAATTTAAATATGTATTTTCTTGAAAGCTTGAGTTGTGAAATGTCATTACACTTGGGGAAACGCCTCAAAGTTTCAGGAAAAAATAAAAATTTCTAAAAGTTTTTTTTAATTGACGCTTGATGAATTCGATACCAAGTTAGGTTTTGGCATATATTATTTTTTTGATAAATTCCCTAAGACGTCGTTCGGCTTTGAACTAATGAAATCAAACTTTTAGTTCATTGGGTTGGCCATATCATGAAAAGGGTTGGATTCGAAATCCATTATCCGACTAACCCTTTCGTTAATAATTGGAGTTCAAGCCATCATAAAGGTAATCACATCATACCCTTATCACCTCGTACGTCAAAATCAGGCACTTCCACCAGTTAGTTAAGTCAAAAAATCCTCAACCAACAATGGTCACAGATAATTCCCCTCCGAAGAACAGAGTTTCCGAGTATCACTCATTACTTAATCATTATTTCCAGTGCATTGTTGGGCGATTCCAGGAAACGGTCTAGTTTTCTATGTCGGTTGAACGATCGACCAGCTGTTTCATCTTTATTGCATTCTATAATCAGAGCAGGCGGTGTTTTATTAGCGCCAGTAATTCGCATCGCAGCGGCTGTGGCTGAACTCGTAAGACTGCTTGATATATCGCGTTTATTGACTACATTGTTGGGTGTTTTGAAAAATACGTGGGGATATTGGAAGTTTGCAGCCAGTGAAAGTCATTTATGCAGATGGAATGAGGGGATTGTGAGGTGAAGTTTTTCTCCTCGCATGAATATCATGGACTATTACGGCTCATTCAAATACTGAGGTTCATACCAGCACCAAAGCTAATATTCATTTTTTAGAGGCATGTCTCTAAAACTTATACTGTATACTTATCATACTAGCGGAGCTCGCTCAAACTGTAATACTCTGAATCGTAGACCTCATTATGAAAGAAGGTTTATCTAATATCAGAATTTGCAACCAAAATAAATTCCGAAAACTGAAGCAGCATTCTCAATAATAGAGAATTTGAATTTAGTTCATGTTGCAAGTTCTGATAATCAATGATCCTTCTTTCATAATGAGTTCTACGCTCCAGAGTATTAAGATTTGGGTGATGTGCTGAATCGCAGTAAACATTGGCAATCTAAAATACGAGTATTTGCTAAGTTATTCTTTACTGCGCTTCGGAGCACAATTGCTCTGTAAAATAGTGTAATAAAATCTTGAGAGACGCTACTGATCGCGTGAAAATTCTATCCACTAGATAACAAGAATCGAACTCCAAATTTATTACGTGCCAAAAACAATTTAGATTTCAGAGAATCATAAAGAAGTATGGACAGTTTTAAGTTGTTGTAACGTCTGGGAATTGCAGTTTGAATGGAAAAAAGGCGAATTCTTACGATCATACCGCTCGTGTGGAGGTCAGGGTAGTTCCTAGACTGAACCTAATCTGATCGTTTAATTAGTGTATTTCGCCACAAATCATATTTATATGGAAATAGGTCGTTCGTTGTTGGATGCATGCAAATTTTGTAATTTTGAAAATAAAAAGACAACTAAGAACATCGGGCTAGCAAGATAATGTTTTGTTTTCTGCTGATAAAGATGAATTCACAATCAGTGCGAATCCTATTTGAAGGGGGCGATCACCCAAATGATGTCCCTTGATAAGAAAAGTTATACGTAGTTAATTAGGAATCTGGAACACAAAAATAGGGTTTAGAATACCAAGAAAGGTCAAGTAACGACATCCTTTGTACAAGTTGAGTGATTTATGTTATTCAATTTGTAAACATGATTTTGCTTTGCTTCAAGTTACCTATGTAAATGTAATCTGTTACACATGAATACCTGATTGATTTGATTGCTATACCTCGCTGATTCGCCTTCGCTTCAAGTTACCGACATATATGAGAGTTAACTGTACCTATTTAATTTCAGAATGCATCTGTTAATTTCGTTGAATTATTTTTTCTTGATTTCATTCCATAATACTCGATCTCATTTTCTCTTTTATTTGGACGGTGTCATTGTTTGTTTGTTCTATTACTTTTCAATTAAATGACACCCCACTGACAAACTTAACTATCAATTCGAAGGCATTTGACCTTGAACAAAAAAATTCGCCTGCAGCGCTTTCCCAATTTTTGTCACCCCGTGCCACAAATTACCATTTTTCCGACCTTCATGATACCCCACTGACAAAGCTAATTATCAAAAGATATTTGACCTTGAGCAAAAAAAATTTTGCCTGCTGCGCGTTTCTCTTTTTCGTCACCCCCGTGCCACGAACTACCTTTTTTTCCGACCTTCATGGTACCCGACTGACAAAACTAACCATCAAAAGGTATTTGACCTTGAACATAAAAAATTCCACCTGCGGCGCTTTTTTATTTCCCATCTTTATGATACCTCACTAACAAACCTAACTATCAATTGGCCTTGAACCCTGAACAAAAACAAATTTCGCCTACGGCGCTTTTCTATTTTCTGTCACTCCCACGTCACGAATTCCCGCCCCTGATGGATCAAAGTTCTAAACGCGCCTGCTGTCAGCCCAAGTTTTAAGATAAATTGAACTAATTTATGATTTTTTTTTTTAATTTCGAGTTGTAACTCGAAATTAGTGATAATTTCGAGTTGTTAAACATTCTTCATTCATTTATTTTGATTAGCCACTATCAGTAGATCACAAATCTCTCTCGTTTCCGTGTCGAAATCTCTTAGGTAATCAGAAAAGAGATCAACGACGAGAAAGCTATCATACTCGATAGTCATTTCATTAATACTAACTCGCAGGTTTGTTATCGATATTGCCTCTTTGATACTTTCTTTGCATGCTGCCCCCCATATATTTTTTCGTGATGATCGGAAATGTATTAGAGTAGTTGGGCCATTTGTGAAATCGACCGGTATCTTACCCGACTGACGTTAGAGCAGGAACACGCGATGCCACGTTCCCAACTGAATCACTAGGTGTATCGACCAAACTTCGGAAAGGAACTAGCGAATACTACGTTCAGACACGTAACTGCCCACTCAAAAGGTGCCTTTTACGAGGGGCGTAGAAAAGGCCTCAAGTAATACCTAATTATAACAAGTTTATAATTTTATTAAGCAGATGTACTCCAGTATCCAGTATCCATCACAATGGACCAGAGTGTTGGAGACACAAACCTGGCAGGCCATTATGAATTCCACTTGACCTGAGCGATGCAAATGTGAGAGTTTTGTTATATCCCTCAGAAAGAGAGCACTCAATTTAGAAGGTATTATCGAGAAGCAGTCCTATTTTCACTTGCATAGATAGCTATATTAAAGTCCAGTTACTCATAAAAACAATTGCCATAACGTCTGTTATTTTCTTAGTACAAACAAGAACGGACTGGGAAATTCGTTTGGATTTATCATCAAAGTCCTTCCAATCTGTCTTCGGTATACATATCAAACTTTAGAATTCCATTAAAAAAATTATTTTATTCAGAAACATGTATCGATATCAATCATTTCCTTGTGGATAAACTCATTCACAACACTTTCCGTTTATGTTTGATCAGGTCCCACACTATCCATTCCATGGAAATATCACGATTTTTCGAAGTATTTTATTCACATTTAGTTAGACGTCATTGTTGGTTCTAGTTTCGTTTTCTACACTTTACAAACATATAAACCAACCCAACAGCCGCTCTAAAAGTCTTACTTAGCCTGCACCCGCGAGCAAAGTGCTTAGAAAAGGAACTCCCATAAGCAATGCCATTGGATGGTATACTTCCCAGATATAGCTTTGATAGAGGATGATGGATGAAAATATCTCCATCAACACAGATATCGATGTCTACAGAGAAGTAGCTTGTAGCACCGAATCCTCAATCTAATTTAATCTAATGGACAACTTCCCAATTTTTGGTGTTGTACATCTATCATCTCTCCACACTTCCCTTTCTATGCAAAGTTTGGTAAACAACCGTTTTTGAAATTTTGAATTTTTGTTATTTTTCTGATTTGTTTCTGGTTGATATAATTTTTTAGAAGTGAAAGACTACTGAAAGTCAGCCAGAAGACTTTCCACTGCTTTCTTGATATCTTCATCTTCTTCCTCATTGTTATATCCATTATTCTTTTTGCATAGGAAGTAACGTGGTTTTAGCGATTATTATCTTTGGGGGAGTCACTCATAGTGTGGTCCAATTGCATTCCTGATATCTACATCTTACCTTACTACTAAGTCGCAGGACCCTGTTCGACCGTGAGTTGAAGCTATGAAGGATTTTATTTAAACAAGGAATAACGTGGTTTTTGCGATTATCGTCTTTTAGGGATTCACTCACTTTTTGGGGTGCTGGTAATTTTGTTGTATTCATGCGTCTTCTTTCATTTTCTTTCTTCAAGAAATAAAAGCTACCCGAAACACAAAAACTGTCACTTCCACTCGACGCGCGTTTCGCCAACAAAGTTATAAAGCTATAAGCGTTCTTTCTTTCTCGCTGGAACTGCTAGCAGCTGAGGAGTTGGATCTCGAAGTTGAAGTTATAGATTTTCTTCCTCGAACTCCAGCTCTTCATCTAGTTGGTGGGATTGGGGTGCCTTCTCAAGATCCAGTTTCCTGTTATCCGGTGGTCTACTTGTACTCAGGCAAGGTTCCTCAATATACTGGTTTCTTCACAAGTTACTTGTACAAGAACAGAAAAGTTGAGTTGTGTATATTGTTGTTGTGTCACCATTTTTGGAAAACACCAGTCGGCAATTTCCCACAAGTCTCCAGTGAATAGACAACTACAGAAGATCTAATGGAGCTTGACTTACTCGAAATCTGAGGTGTCTATTTTGTCTAATGAAGAGATTCGGTTTAGAATCTGATAAAAACGGCAAGAGATATGTAAAAATAGACTCACCCAACTCTCTAGTTTCAATTCAACCTATAGTTTTTTGGCCAACATTATCTATGTGAAAATATTCCAGTTGGTCAAATTATCCAAATGAAAATTGGAAATGACAATACTGAAATGAACAGTTGAAGAACGCATAATTATAGCAAAGACCACACAAACTTCAAAGAAATAATTTTTCCTATTGCTTCTATTCACTTATTTTCTCTGCACCTATACTCATTTGTCTCATTCCAACTTCTTTCATTACCAACCCCTATAACGAGCATTTCCAACCTTGCGTCCATTAAAAGTAGTAATAGGAAAAATACTAAGTCGTCCCATCGACTTGAAATTTACCCTGTATACGTGAAATTCAATGCTCATTCTGAAAACATATGATTTTTATGTGCTCAGATATGAGATTTAGCTGGAAAAGGGTGTTTAAGATAGAAAATCCAATTTTTCGAGATTTTTTATTTTTCATCTTTCGAATTTCAAATTTTGTCTTCAAACGAATTTTGACGTGCTGATTCCTAATCTTTGAACGAAAATGTCGAATACCCATCAGAAATATTTTTGGCGGGAAAAAAAACATCCAAAAAGTGATTTAGGGCTGACCAACTCGAGAACGGTTAGAAATAGATAAATTCTGCGAACGCCAATCGATTCAGAATGGTTGAATTAGTATATATTGTAAATTTCGTTCAATCGAAAAAAATAAAAATTACTCGAAAAAAGTTGCAAGGGGTCCCCTTGAAAATCATGAAAAATACTAAGTCGTCCCATCGACTTGAAATTTACCCTGTACGCGTGAAATTCAATGCTCATTCTGAAAACGTATGATTTTTATGTGCTCAGATATGAGATTTAGCTGGAAAAGGGTGTTTAAGATAGAAAATCCAATTTTCCGAGATTTTTTATTTTTCATCTTTCGAATTTCAAATTTTGTCTTCAAACGAATTTTGACGTGCTGATTCCTAATCTTTGAACGAAAATGTCGAATACCCATCAGAAATATTTTTGGCGGGAAAAAAAACATCCAAAAAGTGATTTAGGGCTGACCAACTCGAGAACGGTTAGAAATAGATAAATTCTGCGAACGCCAATCGATTCAGAATGGTTGAATTAGTATATATTGTAAATTTCGTTCAATCGAAACTTTGCCCAACTCCAAAAACAATTTCAGGAATTTTTTGCACCGGTCTCAAGCAGTGTTGTAACACACTCGAGAAGATTTACGTTTTACTGGTCGTATATACGGGTAGCAAAGTTGCGTCTAAAACTAATGAAAGCCTCCTTACAAGCCCGTACCTGTAACACCCACAACTTTTGCCGTAATTCCTTTCGCATTTACGACGGCGGCATTTAGACGGGGGTGAAATGGAGGAATGACAAAATGTGACTGCAGTTCCATTGATGGTTCGGTGGGGAACTATTCCACTTGTAAATTATATTTCATATACACGTAAATTAGTAATTGGGTCAATATTCCATACATTCCAAATATTATTTCTAAGCTCCTGTATATATTCCAAATTTAATCTAGCTGAGGTAGCAGTTTTTATTTAGGGGTTTGATAACGAAACGAAACCTTTTTTCTTGAGAAGGTTTGGTCTAGGATTTTCCGGTGAGAAACGACAGGTCACCAGTGAACAGAGAAACACAGTTCATTCTTCGACTTCAAAGCGTTCGGTCGTGCTTCAACCATAACCTCACATCTACATAGTGCCTCGGCTGAGATTCATCGTTATTTCAATGAAGATATTTATCAAACGTTACATCAAGTGTTTGGCTTTGCCACAGCAGTTGAAACTTTTGCTAGGGTAGCAGAATGAAAGAGCTGAAAACATGCTAGTAGTTGAAGGATAAATAATGAAGAAACTAACTGGGGGTAGTTCAGTGAAATATAAACGAAAGGGAAGAATTCCCAGGTTCGGAATGAATGACAAATTAGAAACCAGAAATAATGATACTATGAGAAACCGAATGGTAGGTGTCCTCAGAAGAATGGAGATATCGTAGTGGAAAACAGATTTATAATATGATGGGAGGAACTGAGAAATAATAGTGAACATAATAAGCTCACGGAAAAGCAAGAACAAACAATTGCGGAGGGACGATCCATATAAAGCTCTTCGGTGAAACCATAGTTCCAACATGGAACGAAAACATCACCCATCACTGTTATTGAATTAGTTGAGTTCGCACCATCCTGAAGAGCACTTTCAAATTTGTCACATGACCATCAATGATGTCTACTATAGCTGCAGATGGATTGTTGGGTAAAATTACCACCCAGTCACCTCCAGTGAGGAAATGAAAATTCAGAAACTCTATGTGTATAAAAACAAAATACAACATAGGTTGAGCTTTCAAGTACAGTTCGACAAACATAGCTGAAAGTGTGAGAATATGCATATCCATGATGCGCATTAGTTGTACGACGGGACTATAGTCCGTAATATATCCAGTGACAAAGCACTCAACATCAAGCGTTCGCGCAAGAAATAGGAATTTCACAATTTCAGCTATGTTTGTCGAACTGTAATTTATTTTATCTTGAATAATTTGTCGAGTGATCAAGGGATTCAGAAATATTCGAATTTTCATTCCACCCAATCTGAAGGCGTAAAGTTCGTAAAGAACAGTTCAATAATTGTCAGAATAGAATGTAGTCGCAAGGTCACCAGCTCAAACCGAAGTGGGAGCAAAGTTATTTGTCTTTTTTCATTGAAAATTCAAATTATTCCATAGATGGACATTTTGCTCAGTGAATTTAAAATATTACTATTTTTCATGCATAATTGTTAGTTACTTCTTTCGAATTGTTGGGTGCTATTCAATTATTCATTGTACTGAAATTTTTGATCGTGGAGAAAGTATAGTCCGTTACTTGGTTACAATTAAAATTCATTATGCTCGCTATGCTAATCGTCTCGCGCTAGAAACTTCACAAAAGCATCGAAATGTCATTCCTTTTTACGGAATATCTATTTTCTGATAATTATAAAAATATTCTGTGGCTCTTGCAACGAACTTCATGTGTGATTTTGAAGTTGGAATCAAGATGTGTAACACACTTTTCATTATTAATACCTCATTAGTTTGCAGATGTCTAAGTGAGATTTGAATTTGAAAAATTATCCACTTTGTGAATACATCGTTTTTTGATTGCATGCCTACTTGACGTTATAAATTGTTTGGAGGTTCATTTATATAACCTGTCCCGAATTAAAAAGAGTTGGTCATTCTAAAATGATATACATAGGTACAATGACTGGCAGATTTATGCATACGAGGGATAGAGGACAATGAGGAGCTAGCTAAGGGCATTACATCATGTAAAATAATTAGAAGTGGGCAGTACTCTACTAGTACCCACTAGGAAAGTTAGCAACAGAGCCACCTATTGGACGCCACAAAAATCACTTCGATTAGAGCCTTGTCTTCGTCTAAAGCCAATGAACATCACATCATGTAGAATAAACAAATATTTTTTATGTGAAATTAGGCGTACATCCTATAGTATACATACATAGAAAAGGGCCCCGCACATTTTCTACGTAAAATGGTTTTCAGACAATTTTGCTGAAATATTTGTATGTTAAATTGTTGAATACCCTGGCATCCTTATTGAGTGGACCAATTCAGAAATCGATTCCACTACTAGTTTTAGAAGTTTAGGGTGTCAAAAATCCGATTTTGAAATTTTTTTGTATTGCACAATGATTTGATTATTGTGCTCTAATTCGAAATTAAACTTCCTCTTTATGGATTAAACATACAGTCTCCATAATGAAGATGCAGATTAAAGTTAGGATTCTTTGATGGAGAAAAAGAGGCTCACAATGGTCACTTGCTTTTGTCTTACACATATATCTAATGGCTCTTTTTTGCAGTAAAAACACATAATGCAGCAGGTGTTGCCTACAGAAACCCCTAAAGAGTATGTCATTCAAATTCAAATTTGAAAGTATCATCTGCGAAAAGTGTTTGCTATGATAGGTAAAAATGTAAAGTCATCAATTATATCTGACATCGCTCCTAGATAACTCTAATTGTCGCAAAAACATATCTTTGGCAGTCTGGAATCATTCATACTGAACTTTATGATTACCCAATTCAATGTTGCTTTGAAAATATATTGCGAGCTATTTTCACACGCCCGGTTTCTAATCCAACTACATATAGTCCGGATTTGGGAGGAGTAGGAGGCGTTTGAAAAAAGTGAGTTGAACGCTCTCTAAGATGTCAACATATCTGAGCCCCAGACTGGTAGACAGACATAATGCTAAGAACCATAGCTTCGAATAATTTTATTCTGGGTTGCCAGAGTATCGGATTATACTCCATAGAAAGCTAGTTAGCAAGGAACACAACTGGGGAGGCAAGCCGTAAGGCGGAGGTTTAGCAAGAAGTCCCTAGTGCCAAACGCGATCAAAAGTCTTTGTTATGCAGCGGCCAGAGTTTCACCATGTTTTTCGGTAGATTGCTGCAAAATATGAGAGAGATAAACAAACAGTTCACCAGTTGATGCCGGAAAACATATTGTCGATTACTGATAATTCTTGAGCCTTCTAGATATTTCAGGGCATGTTCATCTTCAAAAATCGCGCAACATAAACTTGAAATTGACACAAAAGAGTGTACAGAAATATGTCTGAAAACCGTTACTTGACTGAAAAACAAGAGTAACACGAAATCGACCGTAAATTCTGATGTTTTCCTCCGTCTATTCCAGCGACACCGTAGCTCGGTGAACCGAATCCTACAACGTTATTGTACCAGAAGATTTATGCCGGAGTTGAATATACTTATTTTGTTCATAAACGGGGCTCAGTTAATCGGCGTTCCTAATTGAAATTTGGCGTGAGTTCTCCCGCCGCCGTCGTATTCCGTAGGAAATGAACGAGCTGAAGTCCGCTCCAGTTTTACCCTTCCTGGATGTCATGTCACCGTTCTAGTTTAATGGTTATATCCACCTGAAGCATGCCGTGTCGGGAGACGAGCCTGCTTCGGATACTGCAATATATCAACCTCTACCGAGCTACCAGCCCGGCGCCAGCAGTATCAATGATTCTTTGGAACGGCTCGTTCTCGTTATTCTCGATGTTTTTTATGGAGACTACTTCAAGTTGTACGTGAAACACTAACTTTTTGGTTCTCATTCTTGAAGTTCCACGCAAAATAATCATCCATAACATAAGCAATTTTCTCAAGAAATTGATTCTACATGTACAAAAAGGGTACGTTTTCTGATGTGGCCTTGACATACAATGATATCAACCAGGGAGGCCCTTGTAAGTTGACTCACCCCTTATTCGAGGAACAGACGTGGAATCGGATTAGCAGCTCATGCGCATCCAGGAGAAATATGACGATGTTTCCTCCGGTATCGGCCAAGGGTTCATTGGGTTGACCCCCCTCCCCCAATACACCGATAGACACTTTTTCACATGAAGTTATAGGATCCCACAACTGACCCAAATGGAATAGGAATACCATGGCGGGATCCGTTGTACCGTGGAATTCTACTTCTCGTAGAACGAGTGGAATTACATTAGGTTTGAATACAAAAGACAGAACTGTTAGTCATGGAATTCCACGGTACGAGTGGATCTCGGTCTTGACTTCCTAAGGCTGAATGCGAACAAAGAAACAGGGGGACTTATTTCATGCTAGGCTGTGCCTACTTAATGCAGGAAGCTGATATCGTAGCAGCGAAGCCGATAGACATATGGCGATAAACATGGCAGTACGTTCGGTTACAAAAAGTAGATTCTGGAATATGCGGACGTTATTTATGTAGCATAACTTTTCTTCCTAAAAAAAAAGAAGTTTTCCATATGTCCTATATACAACATGTTTACTCTAATATGCTTGCATTGATTTATATACTCCCACATACCAGGAATCTCAGCATTCGCCGTTTTTTCAGTAAATGAAGTGATGGATTTTAAACCACATGTAGTGAGAGAAGAAACCACGATAGTCGTTTTGAGAGTGGGTGTATAGTGAGATGGTTCTTGAACTTCAGTTTCAGATTATGTTTGTCTGCATCGAAGGATGGTTTTAAGTGCAGATATTTTGGTTTCTTCAAGGATATGATTTGATGAAAATGTTCACTGGAAATCAGGACACGTCTAGCTTCTACACTTAGCCAGCCGACCGAATCCAGTAATAAGCGACAATTTTCCTTTTCCTTGTCCCAGTTATTACCTTCAGACATGAATTTGGTAATATCTGTATTCTATTTTTCTCGCCTTCTAATAGATTTGGTGTTATACCATATTCACAATGTTTGCATGTCTTGAAAACAGAGCATCTCAGATTCAGTAATTTAGATGTAGTTCCTATGATAATGGTGATATTACTAAATCCTAGTCCTCCTTTAGGAATATACAATTTAATTGATCAATAATCTCTCACACATTTTAATAATAATAAGTTTGATTTGAGTAAATGAAGCTTCTCGTTCGAAGTCCATGTCGATCAATATATAAACTTTCCGTAATGAAACAACACATGGAGTAATCCATAGAAAAACCGAAATAGGACTGGTAGTTGACCGATGAAATGCCAATTCCATTATTTTGATTGACATTATGACCACACTACGTTTGGCGAGTATAAAACTCCCATAGTGAAATCGAGTAAAACTTCCTATGCGCATAATATAAATAAACTCCGAGACATTTAAATTTCAATGCGAAATTTATTCTATGAGCCTGTTAAGGTAGACGAGGGTATTGTATCAAAAACGTAGTTTGCCAACAAACAAACACATCGCGAGTTATGTACACAATATTTTATAACTTCGCAGTTTGTGCGGCATTGCAATAGAAGATTCACTCACCTTTGGATGTGCTCTTCTTGGAAATGCTACTTTGGGATCGATCTGAAACAAAAACAAGACAAATGATTACTATCTGCTATTGTGTCCAATTTTGGTGGTGGGCTTGCCATTATAAGTGGACTGTATAATAATAGATACTTCAGGATACTTCATTTGCAACATTTTGTCGAAAGTTTTACAGCACTGTTGTATTACTTACTACAATTGATGAGGTTAATAAATTTGGTTTTCAGTTCACTAACCCTCGGAAAAAAATATGAGATATTCAATAATTTTGTTCTCCTTGAAACATACACCATGATGTATTGTTAAAATCGTTGTTGATATTGTTGAAATTTTTCTGTTGAGAGACTTGTGTGAGCTAGAGGAGATGTAGCCCTTATCTTTCAACGTGTAACTCCGTTACATACCTTTACAAAAAGAATATAATTGTAGTATTGAAAAATGGTTATTAATTATACAAGGGAAAAAAGTATAAGATTTTTACTCGAGGATGTGTTGTCAAATTACATTTCCCAGCGAAAGTCTGATAGTTTACAAGGACTAGGTCCTTAGGGGCAATCACTGACTTATAATCTAAACTTATCTGATAGCACTCCACGTAGCCAATTATTTTCGAAGCGATTCTCTCAATGAACCGTGCCAGTACGATGGATAGGTCGAGCAGTCTTCCAGTTTATTATTATTATTATTTTTTTCCTAAAAGGATATTCCAGTCAGACCCTGTCCCCGACACATCCGAAGGGCGCGCTGGAGCCGAAAATTCCATGACGAAAATCGTCTTACTCTGATGGTCGAAAAGGACTACATCAGGCTTATTGGCTTGTATTTGCCTGAGGGTGGGGAATTAGTAGTTCCAATATATTCGGCACTTCTCATTCTCCACAACGGACTCAATATCCCTCGGAGCATAAGGCTATATCGTACGAGTGTCGTAGATGGTAGTACAACACTCGTAGAGTCGCGTTATGCCTGTGGATATAGGCTGAGACGGCATATGCTGGACAAGCTGACAGCAAATGCATAAGGGTCTCAGGCGCCCCATGGCACGCTCTGTATCTAGTGTCGGGGATCTCTATACCCATCACGCGGCTACGGTAGACCAGGGTGTTGAAGACACCATCCTGCAAGAAGTGTGGTACATTCTCATTCCCAGCGCGTCCCCGATCACAATTCAAACGATGCTTAGGTTTCCTTTCCAATGCTCAAGTTGAGTGTATTCTGCAGTCTAGAGACACCAAGCCTTGCTTCCTTTGTACCACTAGGTGAAGATAAGGCAGTTCCAGGAGTGTCTTCATGGTTGCAGTTGTTGTTGATTCGATTGCACCTGTGATTCTATGACAGGCAAGTCCATGCACTTTGCTTAGTCTCCTCTTTCTTATGTCTTAAACCCCTACACCAAGAAGGCACATCTTATTGGAGGCATGACCACAAAGCTGTATAACAAGTGCAGCATATGTGGTTTCAACCCTCATTGTTTCCCAATAGAGCGTATGGCCATGACTAGTTGAATCACTAATTTTCTGGTTGTTTTTTTTACATACTGGTACCAGACCAGCTTGGAGTCATAGATCACTCCAAGATAATGGACTTCCCCTTTCTTCTGTATGGTTTCTCTACATGAATGCTACTATGTTTGTCCTGTTAGGCATGTCGTTCAGCCCTTTGAAGTCCGTTTATCCCATAACCTAACCTAACCTTGTACTGAGATCACTTTGTCATCAGCATAGCCAATAGTTTGATGTCCTACGTCATTCAGAATCCCAACAGAACTAGAATCTACAAAAGCAGGGATAGTACTTCATCTTGTGGGCATCCTCTTGTCGCCCGGGCAACTATCGTCTCCTCTAATATAGTAATGTATATCAAATCACTCCTTAACATTGAGTCTATCTAGGCCCTCACATGATTCCTCGATGATTGAGTTTATAGAGGTAGTGAAAGCCTCTTCTGTATCTAGAAACGCCGCTAACAATAACTTTTTATTATCCAGCGTAATTTCTACCCTTGTTACTGATTGGTGGAGTGCTCTTTTCGTTTTGTACAGCCAGTTCTATAGGTTCGCAGTGCAATGGTCTCTCCACGAGCACGCCATCCGTGATATATCAGTCCAATAGCTTCTCCGAAGTCTTGAGGACATATGACGTAAGCCTCAAAATTGGTCTAAGGGACTTTGCCGAGTCCTGTCCTAACTTTTCGCTATAAAAGGGACCCTAACGTGCCACCAGGGATGTACCCGAAGGCCTGACTGCCTCTCAGTGCTTCGGGTGCCTTCTGCAGCATTTTAGGATAGATCCTTTCTGTCCCCGGTGGTTTAGAGGGTTCAAATGTATTGCCCATTTAATTTTGTCATAGCCTAACCTGAAACCTCTTTTCAGAGTCTCCAGTTCTTCTGGTTGTGTCCCATAGCACGTGTCCGATCTATCTGGGCTCACTATTTCTTGGATTGTTTTCTCTGCTCTACCCGTCTGTTCCGCTTGTTTATTTTTCTGGGAGTATACCGATTGTTGTGTATGCTTCCAGAGTACTTTCTGAAATCTGGTACACTCTCGAGATCTGTCTCTCTCCTCACAGTGCCTCCTCCTGCAGTCTCTCTTGGATTTGTTTTTTTTTGGCTCTGTTGAATTATTTTCTGGCTTGCTTTCTGTGTGCCACCAGGGAACAGCAATTAGTGAAAAAAAGAACAAGAATTTTAAGGGTGTTCTTGTACAAACTGGCACACACTGTAAAACATCTGTCGTCACTACGATGTGTCTCCATAGACCGCATATAATAGTCGTAACGAATTTCGGTTTAAAACGGGAATATTTGCATACACAACAGCAGATATACCCATAAATGAATACTGTTAAGGAGCAGTGACATAAGTATCCTCGAGATCGTCAGAATTTATGGCCATACATTGTGGACGTTTGAAAATACTTCACGACAACATGTGTTCTCGAGTTAAACTGAGCTAGCTACATTATCTTTTTGACATACGATGCTCTTTTTGCTGGCTTTATCTTAATATGTCTTCATTGTAGTGATTTGTTCGGTAGTTTTTCTCAACATATGTCTTATATGAGCGAATAAAATAAACTGGAGCTGAATGACAGCATCAAGAGTTGAAGGAAAGTAAGATAAATAACTTGAGATCAAGAGGCCTCGTTATGGAAAAAAGTTGTCAATATTTTTACTATTATTATTATTGATAACGGTCAAAAAGTACAGCAGGAAGAAACTAATATTCCTTATCAGCTGTGAATGAATTCAAATCATTTATAATATGGATAGTGCATACCGGATGAGTCTGAGAGATGGCGCAATTCTCTTCGGATTGTTATCTTAGAACTCTGTAATCTATACACCAATTTTGTATGCTTGTGTGATTAAGATATCGGTAGGTTGCTCTTCTTCCGTTTTTCATCAGCTGCAGAAAAAATAATGGAGCGTTACCGGATTCAAATAGACCAGCCACTGATTATTTAAAAAAATTACGGAAAATTCCAAACTCAATTTTTCTTCAAGCAGCCAATGACGTACAAGTGTTGGAAGCAACTAACCATTTAAAAAATACGAACTGTTTGCACTTTCACAATCTAAATGGTAAAATACTGAAAGAAATAAAATACTATATTGTGCAGCCTCTCACTAAAACATACAATTTCTGTATATGTCAAGGTATTTTCCCCAGTATATTGAAACAAACCAAGCTCATTCCGATATTCAAAAAAGGTGATATTGACTTGCCTGAAAATCACCGATCCATCTCAATCATTCCTAATATTGGCAAAATATTTGAAATTATCATCAAAAATCGACTTTTAGTCCCCCCCATCGCAACTCTATTACAAAAAATGTTTACTACATAAGTTGTAGGATACCTTTCGATCTATCTAATGGTTTGAGTTTCATTTATACAAAGTGTCTCAAAAAGCTTACTAATTCATTTTTTAAGATTACGGAGATTTCACCTATTATTTAATTGATAAGCTCAATGATAGTGAGAGAGAATTTATTGACCCCTCAAAAAAGTTTCCTCATCACAGATTTCTGATATCAGCTCATAAACCAAAATTAGGTAAGGGGGAATAAAAAAGCTGAGCTTATATAATGAGGATCCAAAACTTGGGAAAATTCAATGTTAACCACGTTCTATAAATCAATTCCAGTAACTTAACAAACACCCAAACTTCCACACAAGCAGTCAGTCGAATAACCAGGTTAATTTCTCCACCAGGTATTAATCTTGACCTAGAAACTAAATAATCCATCCCAAGACAGGGTTGTGATAATTTACACGGATATTAAATTCCTCTCTGAAGGACAGATAAACCGGAAATAGGACAGAAATCATCGTTCCGCATTTGTCACAGTTCAAAAAGACTTTGGGTAGATTCAGCTGTAATACACTAAGTATTCATACTTCCTAATCGTAACAAGAAAAATGGCTGATTAATCTCGCCAAACATCAGACAAAAGTTGAACGCGCATTACACAGAAATAATTTAATTCAAAGGATCCAAAGTCGAATTAAAAAAGCGGACGAGGAATCTTTTCACATTAAAAATATCGCTGAAGTTAAATGAAAAAACTAAAAAAGTAGCACTAATGAATGCAATTCGGAGTTATCTTTGCTTCACAGCCGGTTGCTTCCCAAAATTAAAACAATAATAAAATTTGAAGCGTCGAGAAAGTTCAGATGAAGTAACTATTTCTTTTGTGCAAGTGACAGCCCAGAGTCTCAACTTTACATATCATTACTTTATGCTCAGTGAGTAGTTGGGGCTTGAAAGAATCGTATATTTTCGTAGGTCCCAATATCCATCATTTCACATCTTTTCAGGATACTGAGAATCTACAGTGAGGGTTTACGTGGAATAATAGTTATTTATCCATCGGAGACGATCCATTGCATACAGTGGAGGTAAGATTCAATAGGAAATTGAAAAAACTTACAGTCTAACTCCACCAAAAACTTTTTTCAATTTCCTATAGTTATTTATTATACAAAGGAAAAATTTATTAGATCTTTGCTCAAGGTTGTGTTGTCTCCCGACGCGAAGCGGATGGGAGACAAAAAACCGAAACCGAAAAACCCGTCACAGAAAAAACATATTTACATAAAATTATAATCTTCTAGAAAAAGTCCTGTTGCTCTGTCAGGATTTGCGACAATTATGGTGAAGTTGGACTGACTGATGAACTATTTCCAAAAGGAAAAGCAAGAAACATAAAGAGAAACAAAATGAGAAGGAACGTTCGCATAAGGAAAAGGAAGAAAAAGCTAAACACGACAAAACAAAACGGAAGAAAGAGATGAGGAAACATAAAAGAAAAAGAAGAAAGAAATAAAGGACCAATGAGCGACAAATTGAAGAGGAACGCTGGTTTTTATTGCTGGAGGGTTGTTTCACCACTAATAATAATGATAATAACACTCCCACATAAAGACTCTTAGAAGATACCCAAAGGCCTAGCCTGTTCGGGTACAGGACGGCTATTATAATTATTTGCCATGGTGCCCGGAGCTGACTTTTGATGGCCTATTCACTTTTCAGCTGTAGGAAAACCCGGAAAACTTACAGCACCACCTTAATGTTGTTATTAATGTTTCAACCAACGTCGATGAATGGACTCTATTAAAAAAGTACACTACCGTGTAGAGGGTTACCATCTTATGCAAGTGGCGTAAGGGTTGCTACCCCGTCTGTTGCCGGACTTAAGCGACCACTATTTTTTCAATTTGATTTTCCAAAATGTATTCATTCACAATGGTCTTCAATGTGGAAGAACTTATTGACTCGTTGCTTTTGTTTTCATCTGAATGCAAAAAATAGTCGGATCTCATTCGAAAGTGACTCACGCAGGTTTTGAAAAATGTCGACGGTTGCCACCATTTCCAGCAGTCAAAATTGAGGCAACAGTAAGTTTTTCGCCAAGTACCATATTCAAGAAAATGTCGGCAAAATTTTAACTATAGCGATAATATGATGATGACGAAAAAATAGGGGTTTCTTACGCCCGGCAACCAGGAGTTCCGGCAACAAAAGTCGTGGCAATCCTATGAATAAAAACATTGAAGTGGTGCTGTGAGTTTATCGGGTTTTCCTATAGCTGATAAGTGAATACGCCACCAAAAATCAGTGAGTCACCTCGGAGCACCACGGCAAATGATAATGATATTTTTTGTTATCTACCAGAACAGGCTATGCCTTTGGGTATACTCTACGAGTCTTTATGAGATAGTATTATTATTATTGTGGTGTCATCAATTTAATTCTCATCTCTCAGTAGATCATTAGAATGGTGATAGATTGTTTTGACGTTTTTGTGGTACGAGTTTTTTTATTTTTATTTCGAGAATCTGAATTGATTTAAAAGATAAATGAAGCCTTCTTATATAATTGAAATAATGTATAAACTCATTATAATCCAAGACCCATAATTGATGACCCCGAATAAAGTTTCAACATGGTAAAAATTCTGTTGAACAATATCAACAAAGAAAACGAAGTAGAGATTCTCGAGTTTTTTGGAGCTGCAACAAGGGGCTGTTTAGCCGATTTGAAAATAAGATTCCAAAATCAATTATCAGAGAGAAATACAGTGTAAAAAATGCAAATGATTTTGATTTCACCGACTCTTTGGAAACTATCAATTTGAAAAAAGTTTCGAATCCAGTATTACCTACATCAATTGAGAGCAATCATGATGTACCAATGAATATGGAACTAATGGATAAAGTTGAAGGTCTGGAACAACTGTGCATTCAATTGATCGACTTTGATGAAAACAGCAAAAAGTTCGAACATTATGATCAAATCTTGATGGAATTGAAGACTAACCAACTACCGAATCCAGAAAGTGAGAGAAAAACTGAGGTGGATAATGATTCCATAAATAAAATTCCGAGATCAGTGTACTGACCGAACAAAATAGCCGGGCAAAGTCAATCAAATTACCATTTTTCTTCCAAAGAAGATAGACTTTTCAGCAACTATAACTACGCATCGTCTTTTGTCGTCCATTGTATTCCTTATAAAGAATCGGTTTTGTTCACTTCAAAGTATCCAAAGCCCACGTTGCATACACGAAACAAATCCGGAATTCTGTACTTACTTATAAAGACGCCTTCTTTTCACCAGGCAATGAATGTTTGAAGAATTCTTCGGTTTAATCATGCACATACATTTTATCACAAAGACCGTACCAGCTTTTCAGTTCAAAGGAAAATTCGAAAAAGAGTCTCAAGTATAGTGAGTTTCTGAATTATAAGAACCTGTCTCTCACTGGGGGTGCATTACAACGTGAATGGATATTTGTAATTTGGAGTGAATGTTTAAAGGAGTCCTATCGTTTGATTCAGATACTCAAAAACATTTATCATTCTCTTAATGCTCGAAATAGAGCAAGTGTTTGAAAGATCAGTTATCCACGAATACTTTATGTTATTTTTTTTCAATTGGTGCACTTTGAATTGAGGCTATTATTTGCAAAACTTGCTATTTGCTCGGGAGCATTTTTTTAGGAAATAAAAAAAAAACGTTTAACAGCTTAGTGGTGTTGTTTTCTGAAAATAAAGTGATTTATAAAGCTTTTAGGAGTGGAATTAGGAACTTTGCAGCCTAAAATATTTACAGCTTTGTTTAAAAAAAATAATATAATTGCAAATAGCCAGTTTTGCAAATAATTGTATAGTAAAAAAAAATAAAAAACCTTTTTGCGTTCTATTCTGCATGGACGAGGTCAACAAACAGAATATTTTCACCTACAAACTCTATAATAATTATAAAACACCAACTCTTTCAAATTCAACGGAGAACCACCTTTGTCTCGTTTGAATACAAACTACTGAAATCCGTTTCTAATAAAACAATCACTGTAGGATGAATTGTTTTTCCAGCCAGTTTTGCAAATAATAGTACATTGTTTACCGGGTAGGAAAAGCTTAACATTCCTGGGCGACTGTGAAGATTGCTAAGTCGAGGCTTTTCCTACGAGGTAAACATACTATTTTTCCGTAAATCGTTTAAAATTCGACAGATATTGATTGATTTAAAAAAAAAAACGCGATAATTTTATTCCCAAATAAATGGTGCTTTGAAATTCCTAATAAAATTACTTGGGCTACTATGGAAACGTATTGAGGTTGAATTGTCAAACTTGACGTTTATAAATTTAATTGCTGGTGTTCTCGAAAGTAAAATGATAAGTGATGATGAAATTTCCATTCCTGGGACTCCTCCAGAGCTGGTTGAGGCAGTGAATACTGCTTCATTAGAATTATTGCCAAAGAAATCAAGAGAAAAGTACGAAAATGCATACAGACGTTTTATGGATTATCGCATGAGTAAAAATACGAGTTCTTTCTCAGAAAATGTTGTAATGGCATACTTCCTAGACCTTTGTTTAAAGATGAAATCTTCAACATTATGGGCCAATTATTCAATGCTGAAGTCAACCCTTGCAATTAAACACAATGTAGATATATCTACATACTCAAAACTTCGTTCTTTATTGAAACGGCAAGCTCAAGGTTATAGGGCAAAGAAATCTAAGATTTTAACAAAGGAAGAAATTGAAAAATTTATCCAGGAAGCTCCAGATAAAGAAAATTTAATGATTAAGGTAATTTACAAGGTTTTAATTTCTATTTAGATTATACCTTTATTTATTTTTTAGGTGGCTGTAATATTTGGTATTTCTGGGGCCTGTAGAATGGATGAGTTAGTCCGAATGACTGTACACGATATAGAAGACCTAGAATCTAAGCTTTTAATCAGCATACCTGATTCGAAAACCAACAAGCCAAAATCATTTGTAATTAATCAGATCTACTTGAATGTTTATCGAAAGTATGTTTCGTTAAGACTAGAAAATATGAACAGTGACCGATTTTTCTTTAAATATCAAAGCGGAAAGGGTTGTAGACAAGTGGTAGGAATTCATCAATTTAGAAAAATGCCCAAAATAGTTGCTACTTATTTGAACTTGGTAAATCCGACAGAATATACTGGTCACTGCTTTCGTCGGTCTTCTGCAACAATATTGGTTGACTCTGGTGACGACATAACTAGTTTAAAGAGGCATGGCGGATGGAAGTCATCAAACGTTGCTGAAGGATATATCGAAGAATCGCTTAACAATAAGGTTGAGGTGGCAAATAAAATTTTCACAGTACAAAATATTCAACAAAATAACCCTACCACCCCGCATGTGTTCCAAAATGTTTCTCATAGTTCTAACAGTGTTCCTCCAATGTTCAATAATTGTACTAACTGTCAAATTACTGTAAATATAACAAATTGATCTTGAAAATGTATTCAGCAATGACTTGATGTTTTCAAAATATAAATTAATTCCTTATAAGCAATGTGTTTTCAATCATTTATGTAAAACACTAACAACTGTACGGAAATATCATTTCCTTACAGTAAGGAAATGACATTTCCTTACAGTAAGGAAGTCCTGACTTTTTCTTCAAGAAATTTTGACAGGAATGTCAAAATTTCCTAGCGATTTGCGGAAAATCATATTTTCCTCGGCTCTCGCGATGTTCTCTAAACAATACTGAATTTTCTTTCTCGTGGAAACCAGAACGGAAAAAGCAAAGAGCAAGTTTTGCACATAACTATAATTTTCTCGACAGTATTTGCATGCTAAAGAAAGGGCTTTGGTGAATTCTGATTTTATCATTCGATTCCTCTGTGAAATTTGAAAGAAACTCAATAAGAAAAACATTTTTGGAGACTTTGTCAACTAGAGAGTTTTGCAAATAATAGCCTCAAATCATAAATACTGGTATCATTGTTACAAGTGATGGAAACAAGAACTTATAATGTAAAATGGTTGATTTCGTGATGTGACATCAGTATACCTTTCGTTAATGTTTGAATAAAAGTTTTTCATTTGTTTGTAATATTTTTATTTGACGTTACAAGGTACTCCTGTCAGATCAATAATCATACATTGTCATTCAGACTCCACTGTTCTCTAGTTGTTGATGTATCCATGGTAACTTTAAGAAACGCGCGTTTTTGAAAGTTTGATTTGCACAAACTGTGGCGTGCTTTAAATAGGTTAAAAGGGGCACCAATTGAAAATACACGTTGTAGGTACTCAAATACTTGCATGAGAAGGTAGGAGTCTTCAGAAACGATATGAACTTTTCCTTTCCTTCTCCGATCATTTTTATCAGAGTTATGACCAATCAAATATTCGGCTCCGCCAGAACTTTCAGCAGCGCTAAGCGTGAACCTGAAATTTGATGTCGGCGTTCAATCAAATTTTCTGATAAAACGAGCGCATTTCATAAAAAATTACTAGGCACCATTTTTATGGAGAATCCAATTGTCTTTCACCTTGTCGAGTTGTTTTTCCGATAAATCATATACTTTTCAAGATTACAGCAAAAATCTTTTTATTTAGTTTTGAAAGCAAATAAAAAATATGTTCCACCCCTGGAATTCCGGTAAACAATTTTGTTTCGTGTTCGTCATGGTTCCAACAACTAGCATACCAAGTTTGTTGGTGCTAAAATCGATCCTTGTCTCAAAACCCAATCGTATTGGATTACTTTGGAAAAAATAGTTATTTATGGTACTAGTGTGTTATGTTGAAAATGGGTAAGTCACGCGAGAAAGATTTATAACTCACTAGTGGGTTATTTGATAGTTTACTTGTCTAAAATGACATTAATAATGACAGTCATACCTGTCATGTGTTGGATAAACAAATAAAATCACCACTTACAACTGATTGCGCCCAATACAAAGCAAACCTCATCAGATAGGTTTAAGTATAAATTGTAATGCCCTAAATTGACTTGGTGCTTAAAAAGGTGGCACCTCCAACCTTACTTCAAGCTGGTATCAGCTCAGAGAATTTTTCTGTTAGTGGTTTAGGATAGCGTGTTATATTCGCTGTTGATTTTGCATTTTTAAATTTCGGTGTCGCGATTTCCTCATGATATATGCTCTCGTCCATTACTGAAGCAACCAAGTTTCCGTTTAAGATGAAAGTTTATACGATGGTATAAAAGCCTTTCGACAAGACCTGAGGATGGTTAATGCAATAACTTACGCTATCCAGATACCCTTGCACATTACAAATATATAATATATCATTCTCGGAGCAGTCGTTACACTTCAACCAAACCCATACGACGACTGTCATTGACAGAAACAACAACTTCCATTTGAAATATCGTAGATCGCGCAAGTAACATTCTGTATCGAGTGGAACAATGCGATACATGCGGCTCTATCAAGAGTAGGTCTATCTGTCTGGTCACCCGTCGATCGATCCAAGGGAATAATATATGGGTGGTGGGCGGGACAATCATTTGCAGGCGTGGGCAGATTTATTGCAGCTAATTGTGGAGGTAACAGTCTCAGTGAGTGTATGAATTGTTTCTGGAATTTGCGGGGGAGAAACGTTGAATGACTGTGACAATTATATCGTGGCAAGATTTCAAACCCTGATTTCAGTGGCAATGGAATTTTTCCATTCCATTAATTTGAACTTCTACGTCGACTCCGCAACGCTGAGTTGAGAGAGCTGGATTTTGTCACTGATCAGTTTTTGTTTACCTTGTTTTTTTTCTCAACCAGCCGCACCTTTACGAACAACCCTCGAGAAACTGTTGCGACTAGTGATGACGTGTTTGAGTTGAAGTAGGGTAACTGCGACTATTTCCAGCCACTTCTAGTGGTCAGCCTTCCATACATTCTTATTCAAATAATAGTTGAATGAATAACATGACAAAGTTCATTTTGAGCTTCCTGAACTCAGCCACCTTGTTTGCGGTAACCTCGTAAATGATTCAGATGTTCCAATAAAAATAAAGTAATGATGTGTGTATGAAGTATGGTGTGCTGTGTTGGCTGACTATTAGGTGAGAAACGTTAAGATTTTGTCAGTGGTGGTAGTTTCAAGTTGGGGAGAAAACTTCGTAAGGTACTGCCGGATTGAAAGCAACTCTTGATGTTTCATTTGTTTCCGATCCTTCTGATCTTTTCGGAGATACCCCTGATGTAGGGAAGGACAAGAACGGGGTTTTGTGGATGTTCTTCGATCGTCTTGGTCCTTTGGTGTCGTTCAACTAAGCATAAATATGTTTGGAACATGCTATTGATATAATTCGTTAGCAGAATAATTTCGCTGACTCCGTTTATGGTGCAAACTTAACATATATATACAAAAGTGAAATTGAAAATGTAGATGAAGACATCAGAGAATATCACATAAATAATCAAAATTGGATGGTTAAGTATGGAAAGCTCAACACAGTCAAGTCTTGCAACAATTTTTTTCTTCAAACTCCTACATATTTGTACCACAAAATTTATTTTTTTGCACACAAAATTCAATTATTTTTTTTTATTATTTCGAAATAAAAAAGACATGTATAATAATCATTATCATTATTGAAAACCATCAATTTTTTCTGACTTTGTTGTACACACTTCCACCATTTCAATAGATATTTCGGAATTACCCACATTGAATGCCGGTTTTTCGATGTTCAAATGTATCTGCTACGTGACTGATGGTTAGAATGTGATTTTACTCCTTCATTTGGAATTGTGGATCTTGCTCCAAAGTATATATAGGCCAGACAGGTAGACCATTTAAGAGCCGCATACGTGAACACCGTATGAATTACGTAAACAATAAAACACACTCATCATATGCCAATCAAATTTTGGAGGAAGGCCATGACTTCAATGAAAACTTCGAAATTCTTCATGTGGAAAATAAGGGCATTAGGCTTAATTATTTAGAATTCTTGAAAATTATTAAATTGAAAAATTCATCTTGTTTATTAAATGATCAGCTGGACCTGAACGATAATTATAGGTAGTCCCTAATTATGTTAATGGGTAAGAAAGGTATTTGAGTAATTTCAATGAAGAATAGTTTAATGTACTACATTCGCTTGAAAAAGATACTGTGGATCGAAACATGTCGCAAAGACAATAAATATTGTGGAAATTTTAATCGTTTTTGACCTTAGTGTCATATACTAAAAACAATAGAAGATATGGTAAAACATGTTTATGTTTTGAAATGAACACAGAATTAAGATACTGTTGAATAATTGGATGAAAAAATTTAGCCTGATATTCACGTTTTACCAACCGATCTAATAGCATTCGCCCAATCGATTTTGAGCTAAATCCAATTTATCAAGTAAACCGACACCGGAAATGTACAATGTTCTAAAAACGAATCACATCCAATCCATAATAATTATGCTCGAATACGTCAAGATATTTTGCAATATGTATTACATATGAAATTTGATATTCAACTCCTGCAAACGAAGATTATAATTTCAGTCATAAAGCCACCCATACGATACGGTTCTTAATTACCGATATCAGAACGGAAAATAAATGAAGGTCATTAACGAACGAGTGAACGTTATACCGTCTAAGTAATGAGTTCAGTAAGAATGGATTTTGAGGCAAACAAGGTGGATTAGATGAAAGGAAACGACTGCTCTGGATAAAGTTTGTGGTAAGTGAATAGTGAATAGATTCAACATGTATGCCAGCTAGACTTGTTGGAAGATTTTCCGCAAATTCTATTGAATATCAGAATCATTCTTCAAGCTCTCTTAGCAATGAGCACTTGAATTGATACTGTGACAATACTCGAGCCGGACCTGGCCGCTTTTCATTCGGAATACAAGACTGCGAGTAAACAGTGCATGAGTCATCCTACCGCTAAGCCGTTAGGAATTCTTGACGTAATCGATTAGAGACGGCTACATGCATCTCGAAACGATGAGAACCATCTACAGTCGGGCGTCCGAACAGGAAAAATCGAGAATATATACTGCCCCAATCGTCGTAGAGGTAGCTGCGGTCGCTACACCTGTCATGGCGGGGGAGCCAACCAGAGGCGTCCTCGAATCCGGACCAGGGACTTTTATGGACCAGGTGTTGGCTAGCTTGGATGTGGTTGAGCGCGATTGCAGTATACGTATCAAATATTCATTATACCGTTTAAATAAGTTACATAGATATAGTTGAGTGCATTTTCATTAAAATTGGTGTTGAAAATAGAATTTTTTTAATAATAAGTGCTCGCATATTGGACAGTCTCTGTCCACTACGGTCGTGGAATTACAACGAAAATTAGAAGCGAGAGAACTGGAAACAACTGGTAAGAGGACCGCACTCCAAAAAAGACTTTCCGATCCAGTGTTTCAAGAAGAAGAAGACTATGAAACGTTTATGTTCAAAGTTTCTGGAATTGATTCAAGTACGATAATGAATAAAATCGACGAAAATAGTGAATTATCAGAAAATAAACTGCAACAGAATTTCAGGAGTCTGGGGGCAAACTCCTGGAAATTTCGAATAAATTGAAAGACAAACTACGTGAGAATTTGCTGAGATTGAAAGAAAAAATTCATCAAAATCCATAGATTCAATAAATTTTCAAACATTCAAGAAAAATTCAAGGAGGAATGACTTTTGAAAAATTCTAGAACTTTGAAGGAGGAATTTCAAAAAGTCTAGAAGATAAGCTTCTGAAAAAACACAGAAGGCTTGAAAAAAGAATTTTGTGGTGTAGCAAAACTATTAAAAGAAAGTATAGGAACCGTTGAATCAGAAATGCACAACATGAAGAAAACCATCTGTGATAAAATCACAAAGGAAATCGATGCGATAATTGACAAAATCAGCTTCTATATTTCATGGTTTGGTGTAGGACTTGAAACCCATCTTTGATTCTGGGCAGCTGGAATCATGTGGCGCCCATGAACACCTTTTGATGAACCACCCCGTCTTCGCTGTGCTAGTATGGTATTGTCCAGAATAAATATGTATTGAAATACTGATAGAGGAATTTGATTTCTTTTTTTTTTTTTGTTTTTTTTTTTATTCAAATTCAGTAACTTGTTGCGGTTGAAACGTTTGTACATTTTAATCAAAGAAGACGACGACAAAATTTGGAAGCCAACCAAAACAGTGACGCCAGCCTTGAAAGCCTACATTCCTATTTTGGTTTACAATTTTTATTTTTAAAGTGGAGTGGATGTTCATGTGGAATAGATGAATAAAGAAGAGTACGAATTCTGATTTATCAGTTAAGGGTTATGGTCTAAAAAATAAAACGGTCATGACCAATAAACCAAGTGAGAAGTAGATAAAACTTGTACCTTTATTCATTCATCAATTTTAATTTCAGTTAAGGGCATTTCTTCATATTATTGAACATAATAAAAGATCACCGAAAATTATATTAAGAATTTCCATATTTGAATGCGTTCTGTGTTCACCCTATAATAACAGCCCTCTTATAAACGTAGGCGAACGGAATCCGGGTAATGGGCTTTTCTGTTCGCCATTCTTGAACCCTGAATAATTTGATAGGAGAGCATTTTCATTCGATACCACAGTAATTGGATGAAATAATTGCAATCACGATTCCGGTATATACAGACCTTCTGAACCGTATATCAATTCTAAAAATTGCGCGCGACCTACACTCCGAATTAAATCCTTTTACTCTATTTGAGCAGGACATCGTTTCAATTATCAGTTTTTGATGGGCATTTTCAGCGATAGCGACAACGTGGAAACGGATATCTTGTCGGGCAAAATATTGAATTGTATGATAGGTGTGTATTTTTCATTTCGCTTTTTCTTTTTCCGACGAAATCGGAGTAGAACGTAATCGAATATTGATAAAAGAATGAAAACTGTCGAGTATCTGCATGAAATGGTCCGAAAATAACTTCGGACAAAAAAGGGAGCGCCAGTGAATCGAACAGCTGCCAATTGAACTTGCTCTCCTTACGAATTGGCTTTTGTTGACATTGGCAGAGAGAAATTGAATTGAGTATTTGTTTCGAACTTATTTGAATTTGACTGATAGGTTATCGAATGGAGTACGACGCGCCTTTTTGGCTGCATGGGCTCTTGGCTCCTGTATTCCAATTATAGGCAGAACCAACGGAAAAATTAACATGATATAATTAACAATCATTCTAAGAGTTTTGATACTTTGGTCAAGTGAATTGTACATCGAGAATGCACAAAATCTTAGTTTGCAACCTGTTTCGCAGTCCGCAACATTGTCCGAAATGCAATTAATTGAATTTTTCTGTATATTGGTAGAAAACATTCTGCAAACTTGGAGTAGTATTGAATGTTCTATTTCATATCACAAATCAAGTTTGCAACCAATTTAAGTGTACGGAACATCTTTTTTACCAAAAACTAATATTTTTCTTTGACATACCACAAGAAAAAATTCAAATCAAAATTTTAATGACTGATTTTCATGTGTTTTGTAGAAAAATATATAAAAAATGATATTCAGTACTGCCAGACACTTCCCGGTCATTGCTCTCCTACACTCTTCAAAGTTCACAAAAAATTATTCAACTATACTCATAGTCCAAAGCTTGAGTTTAATATATGTTAGTCAGCGGCCTATTCCAAAACTATTCGCGACGAATCGTAATGGCCAAACATCCCTCACACACAAGAAATAATTCTACCGTCAGTGTTATCACGCTTGTTCTGAAACGCATTAGTACAGGAACCGAAGAGAGGTCGAACTTCACCGTTATGTTTAACGGATTAAACATACTTCTTATGAAGTTTCATAAAAAGACTAGAATACGTCTAAAATGTGGTCCGGACTATATTCAGTATCCACATATATACAAGGTTATGCCGATGACCTACTCGTCACCATTAGGGGCAAACATGACGGATCAATCTCCAACCGCATGAAATTAGCCCTAAACACAATCAGTAGCTGGTGTGCAAAAGAAGGAATCAACGTCAATCCTAGCAAAACAGTGTTGGTTCCATTCACCAAGAGGCGAAAGTACGAACTTGAAGCCTTAACTTTGAATGGAACCCACCTAACATTTTCCAAAGAGGTGAAATATTTGGTTGTTATAATAGACCAAAAACTGACTTGGAACAGCCGAATCAACCACATTATTTCCAGGGCATAGGGTCTGAAACCAAAAATGATTTATTGATCAAATATCAAATGATCATCAAACCCATGATCACCTACACCTCACTGGTATGGTGGCCAATAATTCAACAAATTTCGGCACAAGTCAAGCTGCAGAAAGTGCAGCGGCTAGCTTGTCTGGGAATAACAGGGGCAATATTTACGTGCCCCACTGCAGCCTTAGAGGTAATCCTAAACCTTCCGCCATTGCACCTATGTGTGATGAAAGAAGCAGCAAACAGTGCCTTCAGACTGAGCCAGGCAAAAAACTTAAAAGCGTGAAATCTCATCAAACACTTGAAGATTTTGGAACATATTTCCCTAGAAGCCATGTCCAAACCGACAGATATCATGCCAGTTAGGTACGACTTCGAAATGAAGTTTGAAGTGGTCATGAAAAGCCACCAAATATGCACAGAGAACGGACGGTATATGCTATAGAATTATTTGTCCATTAATGCCTTGGAAGAGGCACTCGAAGGGCAGAAATCTATATACTATCAGATAGCCAAGCAGCACCAAAAGCTCTGGGATCATACACCTGTGAGTCTAAGCTGACTTGATACTGTAAAAAATCCGTGAGACAACTGGCAGCAAACAATCAGGTCACCCTGATGTGGGTGCTAGGTCACAGAGTAATTAAAGATAACGAAGAAGCAGATTGCCTTGCCAAAGAAGGGGCAAACACACAATTTCCCGGCCCAGAACCCTTCTGTGGACTCTGCAAAGCCCACTTGAAAGAGGAGTTCCGACGCTGGGAAACCGATGAAATGAAATCTCACTGGAATAAAGTGCCAGGACAAAGACAAGCGAAAAGGCTAATGTGCCTATCGCCAAAAAAAGCTGAACAGTTTCTCGAGTTGGACAAGAAAGACTTGCAGATGGTAACGGGACTATTCACTGGACACTGCCCTCTGGGGTACCACCCCAAAAAGATGGGTAAATCAGAGAGTGATAGAAATGAAATTGATGCATTGTAGAATATTTGCATAGGAGTTGTCAAAATTTCAAATTTCCAAACGTTGAACAGGGGGGAACAAAAAATTGAATTTTGATCAAGAGTAAACTACGCTGGTTGTGATTCCAAATTTGAATATTGTATTCAATTCTGTACAATCTCCTTGAATTAACTTTTTGATAATGTCAATAATAAGAGATATTTTACACTGGGTTCAAATTTCTATTTTTTGTTCTCCCTGTACACCGTTTGGAACTTTGAAATTGTGACAATTCTTATGCAGGTATACTGCAATGCACTGATTTTCATGAGGAATAAAATTTTCTTACAAATCGATAATGAAAAAGTACGATTTGTCTGGTTGATCACATAGATTTGATATAGGCCCCTTTATAACATCTATAAAAACCAAGGGCTAGAATATAAGTAAAGTTGATTTTTTTTGAGATTTAAAGCGTCTATCGGAAGTTATGGTCGGCAGGAAGTACCTGGCAGTGATGATTATTATTTTATAATAATATTCTACAAAACATATATAAAAATCAGCCATCAGAATTTAATTGAAGTGTGTCCAATTTTTACTTGTCTCTTCAACCTCGTATCTGTGGATTGGCCACGTATTGAGCTTAGTTAGTATGCATGCGTTGAAAGTATATAGGAATACTATTTCATTCCTCACATTTGGTACTTTTCAAAATAAGTTATATCTGGGGTCCTGAGATCTCACTCTATAGTAATCTATTATTGGAACATACTTTCTCAGTCAACAATACAATGGTATCATATAACCTTTGAAAAAATAAGAAAAAAACTTTGAGAGTCAAAGTTTACTGTTCCTTCATCAAAGGTCCCGGATATTCCAAACAAATTTTTGCCATCCACAAAGAGATTCATTCATTCGTTTCAGAATATCCCTTCCATTTTGTATCACTCCAAACTGCATGAAGTCTTTTTGATAATATGCCATTCTCATAACTCTCCTTGATTATGGAGGATACTTTTGATTAACATTGTCTGTGTCTCTGATCAAGATATCCACGACTCATTTACGTTGTATTCAAGCTGCTTCTGGTTTTGCTCTTCGTAAACAAGGGTCTTTGTTGTTTTCAGCGAAACTGCTAATTATATCGAATATGAACTCAAGTTTTCACGAACAGATGTGATGTTCCGGAAGTGTTGGAACTGCTTGCTGGGGGATTTAAAGCAAATAATTGACATGCCGAGACAGTAATGGGTATATGATTTGAATAAACAAGACCAGAACAATTATTAAAGTCGTAACAAAATGGAAATATAGACAGTCGCTCATGAGTTGTTTGGGATAGTCTGTTGAATGACACATCGTTCAGTTTCCCATACTACCTCATATTACTTGAAATATTGTCTATAGCCCATGCTACATGACATAATTGATTTGTTTTCATGTTGTTGATTTCAATGTCTGTCAATGAATTCTAAAAACAAAGAGTCAACCACATTTTTTACACCACATTATTTGTTTAATGTATTGTAAACAGATTTCAAAGGATAATGTAATTTTTAGATGTTTCTTAGTGAAAAATGAAAAATGAAAAATCTCAGAAAATTGAATTTTCTTCATTAAAAACACCCTTTTCCGGCTGATCTTATATCTGAGAACATGAAAATCATACATTTTCGGAACGAGCATTAAATTTTACTTATACAGTGCAAATTTCAGTTTGATGTAACGACTTAGTATTTTTCATGATTTTTATGGGTAGTAATTTAAATTTTTTTCGATTAAACGAAATTCACAATATATTCGAATTCGATCATTCTGAATCGATTGGCGTTCGCAGAACTTGTCTATCTTTAACCGTTCTCGAGGTGTTCACCTCTGAATCAGTTTTTAGATGTTTTTTTGCCGTCAACAATATTTCTCATGTATTGTGTTTTCGACCTTTTCGTTCAAAGATTCGGAATCAGCACGTTAAAATACGTTCGAAGACAAGAATTTGAAATTCGAAATATTAAAAATGAAAAATCTCAGAAAATTGGATTTTCTACCTTAAGCACCCTTTTCCGGCTGAATCTTATATCTGAGCACATAAAAATTATATATTTTCTGAAAGAGCATGAAATTTCATGTATACAGTGCAAATTCCAAGTCGATGTGACGACTTGGTATTTTTCATGATTTTGAAGGGTGACCCCTTGCAACTTTTTTCGAGTAATTTTTAATTTTTTTCGAATGAATGAAATTCACAATATATACTAATTCGACCATTCTGAATCGATTGGCGTTCGCAGAATTTGTCTATCTCTAACCGTTCTCGAGTTGGTCAGCTCTAAATCAGTTTTTAAATGTTTTTTTTGCCGCCAAAAATATTTCTCATGTGTTTTCGACCTTTTCGTTCAAAGATTCGGAATCAGCACGTTAAAATACGTTCGAAGACAAGAATTTGAAATTCGAAATATTAAAAATGAAAAATCTCAGAAAATTGGATTATATACCTTGAACACCCTTTTCCGGCTGAATCTTATATCTGAGCACATAAAAATTATACATTTTCGGAAAGAGCATGAAATTTCATGTATACAGTGCAAAATCCAAGTCGATGTGACGACTTCATGATTTTGAAGGGTGACCCCTTGCAACTTTTTTCGAGTAATTTTCAATTTTATTCGATTGAATGAAATTCACAATATATACTAATTCGACCATTCTGAATCGATTGGCGTTCGCAGAAATTGTCTATCTCTAACCGTTCTCGAGTTGGTCAGCTCTTAATTAGTTTTTAGATTTTTTTTTGCCGCCAAAAATATTTTTCATGTGTTTTCGACCTTTTCGTTCAAAGATTCAGAATCAGCACTTTGAAATACGTTCGAAGACAAGAATTTGACATTCGAAATATTAAAAATGAAAAATCTCAGAAAATTGGATTTTCTACCTCAAACACCCTTTTCCGGCTGAATCTTATATCTGAGCACATAAAAATTATACATTTTCCGAAAGAGCTTGAAATTTCATGTATACAGTGCAAATTCCAAGTCGATGTGACGACTTGGTAATTTTCATGATTTTGAAGGGTGACGACCCCTTGCAACTTTTTTCGAGTAATTTTTAATTTTTTTCGATTGAATGAAATTCTTAATATATACTAATTCGACCATTCTGAATCGATTGGCGTTCGCAGAATTTGTCTATCTCTAACCGTTCTCGAGTTGGTCAACTCTAAATCAGTTTTTAAATGTTTTTTTTTGCCGCCAAAAATATTTTTCATGTGTTTTCGACCTTTTCGTTCAAAGATTCAGAATCAGCACTTTGAAATACGTTCGAAGACAAGAATTTGACATTCGAAATATTAAAAATGAAAAATCTCAGAAAATTGGATTTTCTACCTCAAACACCCTTTTCCGGCTGAATCTTATATCTGAGCACATAAACATTATACATTTTCCGAAAGAGCATGGAATTTCATGTATACAGTGCAAATTCCAAGTCGATGTGACGACTTGGTATTTTTCATGATTTTGAAGGGTGACCCCTTGCAACTTCTTTCGAGTAATTTGCAACTTTTTTCGAGTAATTTTCAATTTTTTTCGATTGAATGAAATTCTTAATATATACTAATTCGACCATTCTGAATCGATTGGCGTTCGCAGAATTTGTCTATCTCTAACCGTTCTCGAGTTGGTCAGTTCTAAATCAGTTATTAGATGTTTTTTTGCCGCCAAAAATATTTCTCATGTGTTTTCGACCTTTTCGTTCAAAGATTCGGAATCAGCACGTTAAAATACGTTCGAAGACAAGAATTTGAAATTCGAAATATTAAAAATGAAAAATCTCAGAAAATTGGATTTCCTAACTTAAACACCCTTTTCCGGCTGAATCTTATATCTGAGCACATAAAAATTATACATTTTCGGAAAGAGCATAAAATTTCATGTATACAGTGCAAATTCCAAGTCGATGTGACGACTTGGTATTTTTCATGATTTTGAAGGGTGACCCCTTGCAACTTTTTTCGAGTAATTTTCAATTTTTTTCGATTGAATGAAATTCACAATATATACTAATTTGACCATTCTGAATCGATTGGCGTTCGCAGAATTTGTCTATCTCTAACCGTTCTCGAGTTGGTCTGCTCTGAATCAGTTTTTTGATGTTTTTTTTGCCGCCAAAAATATTTCTCATGTGTTTTCGACCTTTTCGTTCTAAAATTCGGAATCAGCACGTTAAAATACGTTCGAAGACAAGAATTTGAAATTTGAAATATTAAAAATGAAAAATCTCAGAAAATTGGATTTCCTAACTTAAACACCCTTTTCCGGCTGAATCTTATATCTGACCACATAAAAATTATACATTTTCGGAAAGAGCATGAAATTTCATTTATACAGTGCAAATTCCATGTCGATGTGACGACTTGGTATTTTTCATGATTTTGAAGGGTGACCCCTTGCAACTTTTTTCGAGTAATTTTCAATTTTTTTCGATTGAATGAAATTCTTAATATATACTAATTCGACCATTCTGAATCGATTGGCGTTCGCAGAATTTGTCTATCTCTAACCGTTCTCGAGTTGGTCAGTTCTAAATCAGTTATTAGATGTTTTTTTGCCGCCAAAAATATTTCTCATGTGTTTTCGACCTTTTCGTTCAAAGATTCGGAATCAGCACGTTAAAATACGTTCGAAGACAAGAATTTGAAATTCGAAATATTAAAAATGAAAAATCTCAGAAAATTGGATTTCCTAACTTAAACACCCTTTTCCGGCTGAATCTTATATCTGAGCACATAAAAATTATACATTTTCGGAAAGAGCATAAAATTTCATGTATACAGTGCAAATTCCAAGTCGATGTGACGACTTGGTATTTTTCATGATTTTGAAGGGTGACCCCTTGCAACTTTTTTCGAGTAATTTTCAATTTTTTTCGATTGAATGAAATTCACAATATATACTAATTTGACCATTCTGAATCGATTGGCGTTCGCAGAATTTGTCTATCTCTAACCGTTCTCGAGTTGGTCTGCTCTGAATCAGTTTTTTGATGTTTTTTTTGCCGCCAAAAATATTTCTCATGTGTTTTCGACCTTTTCGTTCTAAAATTCGGAATCAGCACGTTAAAATACGTTCGAAGACAAGAATTTGAAATTCGAAATATTAAAAATGAAAAATCTCAGAAAATTGGATTTTCTACCTCAAACACTCTTTTCCGGCTGAATCTTATATCTGAGCACATAAACATTATACATTTTCCGAAAGAGCTTGAAATTTCATGTATACAGTGCAAATTCCAAGTCGATGTGACGACTTGGTAATTTTCATGATTTTGAAGGGTGACCCCTTGCAACTTTTTTCGAGTAATTTTTAATTTTTTTCGAATGAATGAAATTCACAATATATACTAATTTGACCATTCTGAATCGATTGGCGTTCGCAGAATTTGTCTATCTCTAACCGTTCTCGAGTTGGTCAACTCTAAATCAGTTTTTAAATGTTTTTTTTGCCGCCAAAAATATTTTTCATGTGTTTTCGACCTTTTCGTTCAAAGATTCAGAATCAGCACTTTGAAATACGTTCGAAGACAAGAATTTGACATTCGAAATATTAAAAATGAAAAATCTCAGAAAATTGGATTTTCTACCTCAAACACCCTTTTCCGGCTGAATCTTATATCTGAGCACATAAACATTATACATTTTCCGAAAGAGCATGGAATTTCATGTATACAGTGCAAATTCCAAGTCGATGTGACGACTTGGTATTTTTCATGATTTTGAAGGGTGACCCCTTGCAACTTCTTTCGAGTAATTTGCAACTTTTTTCGAGTAATTTTCAATTTTTTTCGATTGAATGAAATTCTTAATATATACTAATTCGACCATTCTGAATCGATTGGCGTTCGCAGAATTTGTCTATCTCTAACCGTTCTCGAGTTGGTCAGTTCTAAATCAGTTATTAGATGTTTTTTTGCCGCCAAAAATATTTCTCATGTGTTTTCGACCTTTTCGTTCAAAGATTCGGAATCAGCACGTTAAAATACGTTCGAAGACAAGAATTTGAAATTCGAAATATTAAAAATGAAAAATCTCAGAAAATTGGATTTCCTAACTTAAACACCCTTTTCCGGCTGAATCTTATATCTGAGCACATAAAAATTATACATTTTCGGAAAGAGCATAAAATTTCATGTATACAGTGCAAATTCCAAGTCGATGTGACGACTTGGTATTTTTCATGATTTTGAAGGGTGACCCCTTGCAACTTTTTTCGAGTAATTTTCAATTTTTTTCGATTGAATGAAATTCACAATATATACTAATTTGACCATTCTGAATCGATTGGCGTTCGCAGAATTTGTCTATCTCTAACCGTTCTCGAGTTGGTCTGCTCTGAATCAGTTTTTTGATGTTTTTTTTGCCGCCAAAAATATTTCTCATGTGTTTTCGACCTTTTCGTTCTAAAATTCGGAATCAGCACGTTAAAATACGTTCGAAGACAAGAATTTGAAATTCGAAATATTAAAAATGAAAAATCTCAGAAAATTGGATTTCCTAACTTAAACACCCTTTTCCGGCTGAATCTTATATCTGACCACATAAAAATTATACATTTTCGGAAAGAGCATGAAATTTCATTTATACAGTGCAAATTCCAAGTCGATGTGACGACTTGGTATTTTTCATGATTTTGAAGGGTGACCCCTTGCAACTTTTTTCGAGTAATTTTCAATTTTTTTCGATTGAATGAAATTCTTAATATATACTAATTCGACCATTCTCAATCGATTGGCGTTCGCAGAATTTGTCTATCTCTAACCGTTCTCGAGTTGGTCAGTTCTAAATCAGTTATTAGATGTTTTTTTTGCCGCCAAAAATATTTCTCATGTGTTTTCGACCTTTTCGTTCAAAGATTCGGAATCAGCACGTTAAAATACGTTCGAAGACAAGAATTTGAAATTCGAAATATTAAAAATGAAAAATCTCAGAAAATTGGATTTCCTAACTTAAACACCCTTTTCCGGCTGAATCTTATATCTGAGCACATAAAAATTATACATTTTCGGTAAGAGCATAAAATTTCATGTATACAGTGCAAATTCCAAGTCGATGTGACGACTTGGTATTTTTCATGATTTTGAAGGGTGACCCCTTGCAACTTTTTTCGAGTAATTTTTAATTTTTTTCGAATGAATGAAATTCACAATATATACTAATTCGACCATTCTGAATCGATTGGCGTTCGCAGAATTTGTCTATCTCTAACCGTTCTCGAGTTGGTCAACTCTAAATCAGTTTTTAAATGTTTTTTTTGCCGCCAAAAATATTTTTCATGTGTTTTCGACCTTTTCGTTCAAAGATTCAGAATCAGCACTTTGAAATACGTTCGAAGACAAGAATTTGACATTCGAAATATTAAAAATGAAAAATCTCAGAAAATTGGATTTTCTACCTCAAACACCCTTTTCCGGCTGAATCTTATATCTGAGCACATAAAAATTATACATTTTCGGAAAGAGCATAAAATTTCATGTATACAGTGCAAATTCCAAGTCGATGTGACGACTTGGTATTTTTCATGATTTTGAAGGGTGACCCCTTGCAACTATTTTCGAGTAATTTTCAATTTTTTTCGATTGAATGAAATTCACAATATATACTAATTTGACCATTCTGAATCGATTGGCGTTCGCAGAATTTGTCTATCTCTAACCGTTCTCGAGTTGGTCAGTTCTAAATCAGTTATTAGATGTTTTTTTTGCCGCCAAAAATATTTCTCATGTGTTTTCGACCTTTTCGTTCAAAGATTCGGAATCAGCACGTTAAAATACGTTCGAAGACAAGAATTTGAAATTCGAAATATTAAAAATGAAAAATCTCAGAAAATTGGATTTCCTAACTTAAACACCCTTTTCCGGCTGAATCTTATATCTGAGCACATAAAAATTATACATTTTCGGTAAGAGCATAAAATTTCATGTATACAGTGCAAATTCCAAGTCGATGTGACGACTTGGTATTTTTCATGATTTTGAAGGGTGACCCCTTGCAACTTTTTTCGAGTAATTTTTAATTTTTTTCGAATGAATGAAATTCACAATATATACTAATTCGACCATTCTGAATCGATTGGCGTTCGCAGAATTTGTCTATCTCTAACCGTTCTCGAGTTGGTCAGCTCTAAATCAGTTTTTAAATGTTTTTTTTGCCGCCAAAAATATTTCTCATGTGTTTTCGACCTTTTCGTTCAAAGATTCGGAATCAGCACGTTAAAATACGTTCGAAGACAAGAATTTGAAATTCGAAATATTAAAAATGAAAAATCTCAGAAAATTGGATTATATACCTTGAACACCCTTTTCCGGCTGAATCTTATATCTGAGCACATAAAAATTATACATTTTCGGAAAGAGCATGAAATTTCATGTATACAGTGCAAAATCCAAGTCGATGTGACGACTTCATGATTTTGAAGGGTGACCCCTTGCAACTTTTTTCGAGTAATTTTCAATTTTATTCGATTGAATGAAATTCACAATATATACTAATTCGACCATTCTGAATCGATTGGCGTTCGCAGAAATTGTCTATCTCTAACCGTTCTCGAGTTGGTCAGCTCTTAATTAGTTTTTAGATTTTTTTTTGCCGCCAAAAATATTTTTCATGTGTTTTCGACCTTTTCGTTCAAAGATTCAGAATCAGCACTTTGAAATACGTTCGAAGACAAGAATTTGACATTCGAAATATTAAAAATGAAAAATCTCAGAAAATTGGATTTTCTACCTCAAACACCCTTTTCCGGCTGAATCTTATATCTGAGCACATAAAAATTATACATTTTCCGAAAGAGCTTGAAATTTCATGTATACAGTGCAAATTCCAAGTCGATGTGACGACTTGGTAATTTTCATGATTTTGAAGGGTGACGACCCCTTGCAACTTTTTTCGAGTAATTTTTAATTTTTTTCGATTGAATGAAATTCTTAATATATACTAATTCGACCATTCTGAATCGATTGGCGTTCGCAGAATTTGTCTATCTCTAACCGTTCTCGAGTTGGTCAACTCTAAATCAGTTTTTAAATGTTTTTTTTTGCCGCCAAAAATATTTTTCATGTGTTTTCGACCTTTTCGTTCAAAGATTCAGAATCAGCACTTTGAAATACGTTCGAAGACAAGAATTTGACATTCGAAATATTAAAAATGAAAAATCTCAGAAAATTGGATTTTCTACCTCAAACACCCTTTTCCGGCTGAATCTTATATCTGAGCACATAAACATTATACATTTTCCGAAAGAGCATGGAATTTCATGTATACAGTGCAAATTCCAAGTCGATGTGACGACTTGGTATTTTTCATGATTTTGAAGGGTGACCCCTTGCAACTTCTTTCGAGTAATTTGCAACTTTTTTCGAGTAATTTTCAATTTTTTTCGATTGAATGAAATTCTTAATATATACTAATTCGACCATTCTGAATCGATTGGCGTTCGCAGAATTTGTCTATCTCTAACCGTTCTCGAGTTGGTCAGTTCTAAATCAGTTATTAGATGTTTTTTTGCCGCCAAAAATATTTCTCATGTGTTTTCGACCTTTTCGTTCAAAGATTCGGAATCAGCACGTTAAAATACGTTCGAAGACAAGAATTTGAAATTCGAAATATTAAAAATGAAAAATCTCAGAAAATTGGATTTCCTAACTTAAACACCCTTTTCCGGCTGAATCTTATATCTGAGCACATAAAAATTATACATTTTCGGAAAGAGCATAAAATTTCATGTATACAGTGCAAATTCCAAGTCGATGTGACGACTTGGTATTTTTCATGATTTTGAAGGGTGACCCCTTGCAACTTTTTTCGAGTAATTTTCAATTTTTTTCGATTGAATGAAATTCACAATATATACTAATTTGACCATTCTGAATCGATTGGCGTTCGCAGAATTTGTCTATCTCTAACCGTTCTCGAGTTGGTCTGCTCTGAATCAGTTTTTTGATGTTTTTTTTGCCGCCAAAAATATTTCTCATGTGTTTTCGACCTTTTCGTTCTAAAATTCGGAATCAGCACGTTAAAATACGTTCGAAGACAAGAATTTGAAATTCGAAATATTAAAAATGAAAAATCTCAGAAAATTGGATTTCCTAACTTAAACACCCTTTTCCGGCTGAATCTTATATCTGACCACATAAAAATTATACATTTTCGGAAAGAGCATGAAATTTCATTTATACAGTGCAAATTCCAAGTCGATGTGACGACTTGGTATTTTTCATGATTTTGAAGGGTGACCCCTTGCAACTTTTTTCGAGTAATTTTCAATTTTTTTCGATTGAATGAAATTCTTAATATATACTAATTCGACCATTCTGAATCGATTGGCGTTCGCAGAATTTGTCTATCTCTAACCGTTCTCGAGTTGGTCAGTTCTAAATCAGTTATTAGATGTTTTTTTGCCGCCAAAAATATTTCTCATGTGTTTTCGACCTTTTCGTTCAAAGATTCGGAATCAGCACGTTAAAATACGTTCGAAGACAAGAATTTGAAATTCGAAATATTAAAAATGAAAAATCTCAGAAAATTGGATTTCCTAACTTAAACACCCTTTTCCGGCTGAATCTTATATCTGAGCACATAAAAATTATACATTTTCGGAAAGAGCATAAAATTTCATGTATACAGTGCAAATTCCAAGTCGATGTGACGACTTGGTATTTTTCATGATTTTGAAGGGTGACCCCTTGCAACTTTTTTCGAGTAATTTTCAATTTTTTTCGATTGAATGAAATTCACAATATATACTAATTTGACCATTCTGAATCGATTGGCGTTCGCAGAATTTGTCTATCTCTAACCGTTCTCGAGTTGGTCTGCTCTGAATCAGTTTTTTGATGTTTTTTTTGCCGCCAAAAATATTTCTCATGTGTTTTCGACCTTTTCGTTCTAAAATTCGGAATCAGCACGTTAAAATACGTTCGAAGACAAGAATTTGAAATTCGAAATATTAAAAATGAAAAATCTCAGAAAATTGGATTTTCTACCTCAAACACTCTTTTCCGGCTGAATCTTATATCTGAGCACATAAACATTATACATTTTCCGAAAGAGCTTGAAATTTCATGTATACAGTGCAAATTCCAAGTCGATGTGACGACTTGGTAATTTTCATGATTTTGAAGGGTGACCCCTTGCAACTTTTTTCGAGTAATTTTTAATTTTTTTCGAATGAATGAAATTCACAATATATACTAATTTGACCATTCTGAATCGATTGGCGTTCGCAGAATTTGTCTATCTCTAACCGTTCTCGAGTTGGTCAACTCTAAATCAGTTTTTAAATGTTTTTTTTGCCGCCAAAAATATTTTTCATGTGTTTTCGACCTTTTCGTTCAAAGATTCAGAATCAGCACTTTGAAATACGTTCGAAGACAAGAATTTGACATTCGAAATATTAAAAATGAAAAATCTCAGAAAATTGGATTTTCTACCTCAAACACCCTTTTCCGGCTGAATCTTATATCTGAGCACATAAACATTATACATTTTCCGAAAGAGCATGGAATTTCATGTATACAGTGCAAATTCCAAGTCGATGTGACGACTTGGTATTTTTCATGATTTTGAAGGGTGACCCCTTGCAACTTCTTTCGAGTAATTTGCAACTTTTTTCGAGTAATTTTCAATTTTTTTCGATTGAATGAAATTCTTAATATATACTAATTCGACCATTCTGAATCGATTGGCGTTCGCAGAATTTGTCTATCTCTAACCGTTCTCGAGTTGGTCAGTTCTAAATCAGTTATTAGATGTTTTTTTGCCGCCAAAAATATTTCTCATGTGTTTTCGACCTTTTCGTTCAAAGATTCGGAATCAGCACGTTAAAATACGTTCGAAGACAAGAATTTGAAATTCGAAATATTAAAAATGAAAAATCTCAGAAAATTGGATTTCCTAACTTAAACACCCTTTTCCGGCTGAATCTTATATCTGAGCACATAAAAATTATACATTTTCGGAAAGAGCATAAAATTTCATGTATACAGTGCAAATTCCAAGTCGATGTGACGACTTGGTATTTTTCATGATTTTGAAGGGTGACCCCTTGCAACTTTTTTCGAGTAATTTTCAATTTTTTTCGATTGAATGAAATTCACAATATATACTAATTTGACCATTCTGAATCGATTGGCGTTCGCAGAATTTGTCTATCTCTAACCGTTCTCGAGTTGGTCTGCTCTGAATCAGTTTTTTGATGTTTTTTTTGCCGCCAAAAATATTTCTCATGTGTTTTCGACCTTTTCGTTCTAAAATTCGGAATCAGCACGTTAAAATACGTTCGAAGACAAGAATTTGAAATTCGAAATATTAAAAATGAAAAATCTCAGAAAATTGGATTTCCTAACTTAAACACCCTTTTCCGGCTGAATCTTATATCTGACCACATAAAAATTATACATTTTCGGAAAGAGCATGAAATTTCATTTATACAGTGCAAATTCCAAGTCGATGTGACGACTTGGTATTTTTCATGATTTTGAAGGGTGACCCCTTGCAACTTTTTTCGAGTAATTTTCAATTTTTTTCGATTGAATGAAATTCTTAATATATACTAATTCGACCATTCTCAATCGATTGGCGTTCGCAGAATTTGTCTATCTCTAACCGTTCTCGAGTTGGTCAGTTCTAAATCAGTTATTAGATGTTTTTTTTGCCGCCAAAAATATTTCTCATGTGTTTTCGACCTTTTCGTTCAAAGATTCGGAATCAGCACGTTAAAATACGTTCGAAGACAAGAATTTGAAATTCGAAATATTAAAAATGAAAAATCTCAGAAAATTGGATTTCCTAACTTAAACACCCTTTTCCGGCTGAATCTTATATCTGAGCACATAAAAATTATACATTTTCGGTAAGAGCATAAAATTTCATGTATACAGTGCAAATTCCAAGTCGATGTGACGACTTGGTATTTTTCATGATTTTGAAGGGTGACCCCTTGCAACTTTTTTCGAGTAATTTTTAATTTTTTTCGAATGAATGAAATTCACAATATATACTAATTCGACCATTCTGAATCGATTGGCGTTCGCAGAATTTGTCTATCTCTAACCGTTCTCGAGTTGGTCAACTCTAAATCAGTTTTTAAATGTTTTTTTTGCCGCCAAAAATATTTTTCATGTGTTTTCGACCTTTTCGTTCAAAGATTCAGAATCAGCACTTTGAAATACGTTCGAAGACAAGAATTTGACATTCGAAATATTAAAAATGAAAAATCTCAGAAAATTGGATTTTCTACCTCAAACACCCTTTTCCGGCTGAATCTTATATCTGAGCACATAAAAATTATACATTTTCGGAAAGAGCATAAAATTTCATGTATACAGTGCAAATTCCAAGTCGATGTGACGACTTGGTATTTTTCATGATTTTGAAGGGTGACCCCTTGCAACTATTTTCGAGTAATTTTCAATTTTTTTCGATTGAATGAAATTCACAATATATACTAATTTGACCATTCTGAATCGATTGGCGTTCGCAGAATTTGTCTATCTCTAACCGTTCTCGAGTTGGTCTGCTCTGAATCAGTTTTTTGATGTTTTTTTGCAGCCAAAAATATTTCTCATGTGTTTTCGACCTTTTCGTTCAAAGATTCGGAATCAGCACGTTAAAATACGTTCGAAGACAAGAATTTGAAATTCGAAATATTAAAAATGAAAAATCTCAGAAAATTGGATTTCCTAACTTAAACACCCTTTTCCGGCTGAATCTTATATCTGAGCACATAAAAATTATACATTTTCGGAAAGAGCATGAAATTTCATGTATACAGTGCAAATTCCAAGTCGATGTGACGACTTGGTATTTTTCATGATTTTGAAGGGTGACCCCTTGCAACTTTTTTCGAGTAATTTTCAATTTTTTTCGATTGAATGAAATTCTTAATATATACTAATTCGACCATTCTGAATCGATTGGCGTTCGCAGAATTTGTCTATCTCTAACCGTTCTCGAGTTGGTCAGTTCTAAATCAGTTATTAGATGTTTTTTTTGCCGCCAAAAATATTTCTCATGTGTTTTCGACCTTTTCGTTCAAAGATTCGGAATCAGCACGTTAAAATACGTTCGAAGACAAGAATTTGAAATTCGAAATATTAAAAATGAAAAATCTCAGAAAATTGGATTTCCTAACTCAAACACCCTTTTCCGGCTGAATCTTATATCTGAGCACATAAAAATTATACATTTTCGGAAAGAGCATGAAATTTCATGTATACAGTGCAAATTCCAAGTCGATGTGACGACTTGGTATTTTTCATGATTTTGAAGGGTGACCCCTTGCAACTTTTTTCGAGTAATTTTCAATTTTTTTCGATTGAATGAAATTCTTAATATATACTAATTCGACCATTCTGAATCGATTGGCGTTCGCAGAATTTGTCTATCTCTAACCGTTCTCGAGTTGGTCAGTTCTAAATCAGTTATTAGATGTTTTTTTTGCCGCCAAAAATATTTCTCATGTGTTTTCGACCTTTTCGTTCAAAGATTCGGAATCAGCACGTTAAAATACGTTCGAAGACAAGAATTTGAAATTCGAAATATTAAAAATGAAAAATCTCAGAAAATTGGATTTCCTAACTTAAACACCCTTTTCCGGCTGAATCTTATATCTGAGCACATAAAAATTATACATTTTCGGTAAGAGCATAAAATTTCATGTATACAGTGCAAATTCCAAGTCGATGTGACGACTTGGTATTTTTCATGATTTTGAAGGGTGACCCCTTGCAACTTTTTTCGAGTAATTTTTAATTTTTTTCGAATGAATGAAATTCACAATATATACTAATTCGACCATTCTGAATCGATTGGCGTTCGCAGAATTTGTCTATCTCTAACCGTTCTCGAGTTGGTCAACTCTAAATCAGTTTTTAAATGTTTTTTTTGCCGCCAAAAATATTTTTCATGTGTTTTCGACCTTTTCGTTCAAAGATTCAGAATCAGCACTTTGAAATACGTTCGAAGACAAGAATTTGACATTCGAAATATTAAAAATGAAAAATCTCAGAAAATTGGATTTTCTACCTCAAACACCCTTTTCCGGCTGAATCTTATATCTGAGCACATAAACATTATACATTTTCCGAAAGAGCATGGAATTTCATGTATACAGTGCAAATTCCAAGTCGATGTGACGACTTGGTATTTTTCATGATTTTGAAGGGTGACCCCTTGCAACTTCTTTCGAGTAATTTGCAACGTTTTTCGAGTAATTTTCAATTTTTTTCGATTGAATGAAATTCTTAATATATACTAATTCGACCATTCTGAATCGATTGGCGTTCGCAGAATTTGTCTATCTCTAACCGTTCTCGAGTTGGTCAGTTCTAAATCAGTTATTAGATGTTTTTTTGCCGCCAAAAATATTTCTCATGTGTTTTCGACCTTTTCGTTCAAAGATTCGGAATCAGCACGTTAAAATACGTTCGAAGACAAGAATTTGAAATTCGAAATATTAAAAATGAAAAATCTCAGAAAATTGGATTTCCTAACTTAAACACCCTTTTCCGGCTGAATCTTATATCTGAGCACATAAAAATTATACATTTTCGGAAAGAGCATAAAATTTCATGTATACAGTGCAAATTCCAAGTCGATGTGACGACTTGGTATTTTTCATGATTTTGCAACTTTTTTCGAGTAATTTTCAATTTTTTTCGATTGAATGAAATTCACAATATATACTAATTTGACCATTCTGAATCGATTGGCGTTCGCAGAATTTGTCTATCTCTAACCGTTCTCGAGTTGGTCTGCTCTGAATCAGTTTTTTGATGTTTTTTTGCCGCCAAAAATATTTCTCATGTGTTTTCAACCTTTTCGTTCAAAGATTCGGAATCAGCACGTTAAAATACGTTCGAAGACAAGAATTTGAAATTCGAAATATTAAAAATGAAAAATCTCAGAAAATTGGATTTCCTAACTTAAACACCCTTTTCCGGCTGAATCTTATATCTGAGCACATAAAAATTATACATTTTCGGAAAGAGCATGAAATTTCATGTATACAGTGCAAATTCCAAGTCGATGTGACGACTTGGTATTTTTCATGATTTTGAAATGGTGACCTCTTGCAACTTTTTTCGAGTAATTTTCAATTTTTTTCGATTGAATGAAATTCTTAATATATACTAATTCGACCATTCTGAATCGATTGGCGTTCGCAGAATTTGTCTATCTCTAACGGTTCTCGAGTTGGTCAGTTCTAAATCAGTTATTAGATGTTTTTTTGCCGCCAAAAATATTTCTCATGTGTTTTCGACCTTTTCGTTCAAAGATTCGGAATCAGCACGTTAAAATACGATCGAAGACAAGAATTTGAAATTCGAAATATTAAAAATGAAAAATCTCAGAAAAATGGATTTCCTAACTTAAACACCCTTTTCCGGCTGAATCTTATATCTGAGCACATAAAAATTATACATTTTCGGAAAGAGCATAAAATTTCATGTATACAGTGCAAATTCCAAGTCGATGTGACGACTTGGTATTTTTCATGATTTTGAAGGGTGACCCCTTGCAACTTTTTTCGAGTAATTTTCAATTTTTTTCGATTGAATGAAATTCACAATATACACTAATTTGACCATTCTGAATCGATTGGCGTTCGCAGAATTTGTCTATCTCTAACCGTTCTCGAGTTGGTCTGCTCTGAATCAGTTTTTTGATGTTTTTTTTGCCGCCAAAAATATTTCTCATGTGTTTTCGACCTTTTCGTTCTAAAATTCGGAATCAGCACGTTAAAATACGTTCGAAGACAAGAATTTGAAATTCGAAATATTAAAAATGAAAAATCTCAGAAAATTGGATTTCCTAACTTAAACACCCTTTTCCGGCTGAATCTTATATCTGAGCACATAAAAATTATACATTTTCGGAAAGAGCATGAAATTTCATGTATACAGTGCAAATTCCAAGTCGATGTGACGACTTGGTATTTTTCATGATTTTGAAGGGTGACCCCTTGCAACTTTTTTTCGAGTAATTTTCAATTTTTTTCGATTGAATGAAATTCTTAATATATACTAATTCGACCATTCTGAATCGATTGGCGTTCGCAGAATTTGTCTATCTCTAACCGTTCTCGAGTTGGTCAGTTCTAAATCAGTTATTAGATGTTTTTTTGCCGCCAAAAATATTTCTCATGTGTTTTCGACCTTTTCGTTCAAAGATTCGGAATCAGCACGTTAAAATACGTTCGAAGACAAGAATTTGAAATTCGAAATATTAAAAATGAAAAATCTCAGAAAATTGGATTTCCTAACTCAAACACCCTTTTCCGGCTGAATCTTATATCTGAGCACATAAAAATTATACATTTTCGGAAAGAGCATGAAATTTCATGTATACAGTGCAAATTCCAAGTCGATGTGACGACTTGGTATTTTTCATGATTTTGAAGGGTGACCCCTTGCAACTTTTTTCGAGTAATTTTCAATTTTTTTCGATTGAATGAAATTCTTAATATATACTAATTCGACCATTCTGAATCGATTGGCGTTCGCAGAATTTGTCTATCTCTAACCGTTCTCGAGTTGGTCAGTTCTAAATCAGTTATTAGATGTTTTTTTTGCCGCCAAAAATATTTCTCATGTGTTTTCGACCTTTTCGTTCAAAGATTCGGAATCAGCACGTTAAAATACGTTCGAAGACAAGAATTTGAAATTCGAAATATTAAAAATGAAAAATCTCAGAAAATTGGATTTCCTAACTTAAACACCCTTTTCCGGCTGAATCTTATATCTGAGCACATAAAAATTATACATTTTCGGTAAGAGCATAAAATTTCATGTATACAGTGCAAATTCCAAGTCGATGTGACGACTTGGTATTTTTCATGATTTTGAAGGGTGACCCCTTGCAACTTTTTTCGAGTAATTTTTAATTTTTTTCGAATGAATGAAATTCACAATATATACTAATTCGACCATTCTGAATCGATTGGCGTTCGCAGAATTTGTCTATCTCTAACCGTTCTCGAGTTGGTCAACTCTAAATCAGTTTTTAAATGTTTTTTTTGCCGCAAAAAATATTTTTCATGTGTTTTCGACCTTTTCGTTCAAAGATTCAGAATCAGCACTTTGAAATACGTTCGAAGACAAGAATTTGACATTCGAAATATTAAAAATGAAAAATCTCAGAAAATTGGATTTTCTACCTCAAACACCCTTTTCCGGCTGAATCTTATATCTGAGCACATAAACATTATACATTTTCCGAAAGAGCATGGAATTTCATGTATACAGTGCAAATTCCAAGTCGATGTGACGACTTGGTATTTTTCATGATTTTGAAGGGTGACCCCTTGCAACTTCTTTCGAGTAATTTGCAACTTTTTTCGAGTAATTTTCAATTTTTTTCGATTGAATGAAATTCTTAATATATACTAATTCGACCATTCTGAATCGATTGGCGTTCGCAGAATTTGTCTATCTCTAACCGTTCTCGAGTTGGTCAGTTCTAAATCAGTTATTAGATGTTTTTTTGTCGCCAAAAATATTTCTCATGTGTTTTCGACCTTTTCGTTCAAAGATTCGGAATCAGCACGTTAAAATACGTTCGAAGACAAGAATTTGAAATTCGAAATATTAAAAATGAAAAATCTCAGAAAATTGGATTTCCTAACTTAAACACCCTTTTCCGGCTGAATCTTATATCTGAGCACATAAAAATTATACATTTTCGGAAAGAGCATAAAATTTCATGTATACAGTGCAAATTCCAAGTCGATGTGACGACTTGGTATTTTTCATGATTTTGAAGGGTGACCCCTTGCAACTTTTTTCGAGTAATTTTCAATTTTTTTCGATTGAATGAAATTCACAATATATACTAATTTGACCATTCTGAATCGATTGGCGTTCGCAGAATTTGTCTATCTCTAACCGTTCTCGAGTTGGTCTGCTCTGAATCAGTTTTTTGATGTTTTTTTGCCGCCAAAAATATTTCTCATGTGTTTTCAACCTTTTCGTTCAAAGATTCGGAATCAGCACGTTAAAATACGTTCGAAGACAAGAATTTGAAATTCGAAATATTAAAAATGAAAAATCTCAGAAAATTGGATTTCCTAACTTAAACACCCTTTTCCGGCTGAATCTTATATCTGAGCACATAAAAATTATACATTTTCGGAAAGAGCATGAAATTTCATGTATACAGTGCAAATTCCAAGTCGATGTGACGACTTGGTATTTTTCATGATTTTGAAGGGTGACCCCTTGCAACTTTTTTCGAGTAATTTTCAATTTTTTTCGATTGAATGAAATTCACAATATACACTAATTTGACCATTCTGAATCGATTGGCGTTCGCAGAATTTGTCTATCTCTAACCGTTCTCGAGTTGGTCTGCTCTGAATCAGTTTTTTGATGTTTTTTTTGCCGCCAAAAATATTTCTCATGTGTTTTCGACCTTTTCGTTCTAAAATTCGGAATCAGCACGTTAAAATACGTTCGAAGACAAGAATTTGAAATTCGAAATATTAAAAATGAAAAATCTCAGAAAATTGGATTTCCTAACTTAAACACCCTTTTCCGGCTGAATCTTATATCTGAGCACATAAAAATTATACATTTTCGGAAAGAGCATGAAATTTCATTTATACAGTGCAAATTCCAAGTCGATGTGACGACTTGGTATTTTTCATGATTTTGAAGGGTGACCCCTTGCAACTTTTTTCGAGTAATTTTCAATTTTTTTCGATTGAATGAAATTCTTAATATATACTAATTCGACCATTCTGAATCGATTGGCGTTCGCAGAATTTGTCTATCTCTAACCGTTCTCGAGTTGGTCAGTTCTAAATCAGTTATTAGATGTTTTTTTGCCGCCAAAAATATTTCTCATGTGTTTTCGACCTTTTCGTTCAAAGATTCGGAATCAGCACGTTAAAATACGTTCGAAGACAAGAATTTGAAATTCGAAATATTAAAAATGAAAAATCTCAGAAAATTGGATTTCCTAACTTAAACACCCTTTTCCGGCTGAATCTTATATCTGAGCACATAAAAATTATACATTTTCGGTAAGAGCATAAAATTTTATGTATACAGTGCAAATTCCAAGTCGATGTGACGACTTGGGATTTTTCATGATTTTGAAGGGTGACCCCTTGCAACTTTTTTCGAGTAATTTTTAATTTTTTTCGAATGAATGAAATTCACAATATATACTAATTCGACCATTCTGAATCGATTGGCGTTCGCAGAATTTGTCTATCTCTAACCGTTCTCGAGTTGGTCAACTCTAAATCAGTTTTTAAATGTTTTTTTTGCCGCCAAAAATATTTTTCATGTGTTTTCGACCTTTTCGTTCGAAGATTCGGAATCAGCACGTTAAAATACGTTCGAAGACAAGAATTTGAAATTCGAAATATTAAAAATGAAAAATCTCAGAAAATTGGATTATCTACCTTGAACACCCTTTTCCGGCTGAATCTTATATCTGAGCACATAAAAATTATACATTTTCGGAAAGAGCATGAAATTTCATGTATACAGTGCAAATTCCAAGTCGATGTGACGACTTGGTATTTTTCATGATTTTGAAGGGTGACCCCTTGCAACTTTTTTCGAGTAATTTTTAATTTTTTTCGAATGAATGAAATTCACAATATATACTAATTCGACCATTCTGAATCGATTGGCGTTCGCAGAATTTGTCTATCTCTAACCGTTCTCGAGTTGGTCAACTCTAAATCAGTTTTTAAATGTTTTTTTTGCCGCCAAAAATATTTTTCATGTGTTTTCGACCTTTTCGTTCAAAGATTCAGAATCAGCACTTTGAAATACGTTCGAAGACAAGAATTTGACATTCGAAATATTAAAAATGAAAAATCTCAGAAAATTGGATTTTCTACCTCAAACACCCTTTTCCGGCTGAATCTTATATCTGAGCACATAAAAATTATACATTTTCGGAAAGAGCATAAAATTTCATGTATACAGTGCAAATTCCAATGAAAAATCTCAGAAAATTGGATTTCCTAACTTAAACACCCTTTTCCGGCTGAATCTTATATCTGAGCACATAAAAATTATACATTTTCGGTAAGAGCATAAAATTTCATGTATACAGTGCAAATTCCAAGTCGATGTGACGACTTGGTATTTTTCATGATTTTGAAGGGTGACCCCTTGCAACTTTTTTCGAGTAATTTTTAATTTTTTTCGAATGAATGAAATTCACAATATATACTAATTCGACCATTCTGAATCGATTGGCGTTCGCAGAATTTGTCTATCTCTAACCGTTCTCGAGTTGGTCAACTCTAAATCAGTTTTTAAATGTTTTTTTTGCCGCCAAAAATATTTTTCATGTGTTTTCGACCTTTTCGTTCAAAGATTCAGAATCAGCACTTTGAAATACGTTCGAAGACAAGAATTTGACATTCGAAATATTAAAAATGAAAAATCTCAGAAAATTGGATTTTCTACCTCAAACACCCTTTTCCGGCTGAATCTTATATCTGAGCACATAAACATTATACATTTTCCGAAAGAGCATGGAATTTCATGTATACAGTGCAAATTCCAAGTCGATGTGACGACTTGGTATTTTTCATGATTTTGAAGGGTGACCCCTTGCAACTTCTTTCGAGTAATTTGCAACTTTTTTCGAGTAATTTTCAATTTTTTTCGATTGAATGAAATTCTTAATATATACTAATTCGACCATTCTGAATCGATTGGCGTTCGCAGGATTTGTCTATCTCTAACCGTTCTCGAGTTGGTCAGTTCTAAATCAGTTATTAGATGTTTTTTTGCCGCCAAAAATATTTCTCATGTGTTTTCGACCTTTTCGTTCAAAGATTCGGAATCAGCACGTTAAAATACGTTCGAAGACAAGAATTTGAAATTCGAAATATTAAAAATGAAAAATCTCAGAAAATTGGATTTCCTAACTTAAACACCCTTTTCCGGCTGAATCTTATATCTGAGCACATAAAAATTATACATTTTCGGAAAGAGCATAAAATTTCATGTATACAGTGCAAATTCCAAGTCGATGTGACGACTTGGTATTTTTCATGATTTTGAAGGGTGACCCCTTGCAACTTTTTTCGAGTAATTTTCAATTTTTTTCGATTGAATGAAATTCACAATATATACTAATTTGACCATTCTGAATCGATTGGCGTTCGCAGAATTTGTCTATCTCTAACCGTTCTCGAGTTGGTCTGCTCTGAATCAGTTTTTTGATGTTTTTTTGCCGCCAAAAATATTTCTCATGTGTTTTCGACCTTTTCGTTCAAAGATTCGGAATCAGCACGTTAAAATACGTTCGAAGACAAGAATTTGAAATTCGAAATATTAAAAATGAAAAATCTCAGAAAATTGGATTTCCTAACTTAAACACCCTTTTCCGGCTGAATCTTATATCTGAGCACATAAAAATTATACATTTTCGGAAAGAGCATGAAATTTCATGTATACAGTGCAAATTCCAAGTCGATGTGACGACTTGGTATTTTTCATGATTTTGAAATTGACCTCTTGCAACTTTTTTCGAGTAATTTTCAATTTTTTTCGATTGAATGAAATTCTTAATATATACTAATTCGACCATTCTGAATCGATTGGCGGTCGCAGAATTTGTCTATCTCTAACGGTTCTCGAGTTGGTCAGTTCTAAATCAGTTATTAGATGTTTTTTTGCCGCCAAAAATATTTCTCATGTGTTTTCGACCTTTTCGTTCAAAGATTCGGAATCAGCACGTTAAAATACGATCGAAGACAAGAATTTGAAATTCGAAATATTAAAAATGAAAAATCTCAGAAAAATGGATTTCCTAACTTAAACACCCTTTTCCGGCTGAATCTTATATCTGAGCACATAAAAATTATACATTTTCGGAAAGTGCATAAAATTTCATGTATACAGTGCAAATTCCAAGTCGATGTGACGACTTGGTATTTTTCATGATTTTGAAGGGTGACCCCTTGCAACTTTTTTCGAGTAATTTTCAATTTTTTTCGATTGAATGAAATTCACAATATACACTAATTTGACCATTCTGAATCGATTGGCGTTCGCAGAATTTGTCTATCTCTAACCGTTCTCGAGTTGGTCTGCTCTGAATCAGTTTTTTGATGTTTTTTTTGCCGCCAAAAATATTTCTCATGTGTTTTCGACCTTTTCGTTCTAAAATTCGGAATCAGCACGTTAAAATACGTTCGAAGACAAGAATTTGAAATTCGAAATATTAAAAATGAAAAATCTCAGAAAATTGGATTTCCTAACTTAAACACCCTTTTCCGGCTGAATCTTATATCTGAGCACATAAAAATTATACATTTTCGGAAAGAGCATGAAATTTCATGTATTCAGTGCAAATTCCAAGTCGATGTGACGACTTGGTATTTTTCATGATTTTGAAGGGTGACCCCTTGCAACTTTTTTCGAGTAATTTTCAATTTTTTTCGATTGAATGAAATTCTTAATATATACTAATTCGACCATTCTGAATCGATTGGCGTTCGCAGAATTTGTCTATCTCTAACCGTTCTCGAGTTGGTCAGTTCTAAATCAGTTATTAGATGTTTTTTTTGCCGCCAAAAATATTTCTCATGTGTTTTCGACCTTTTCGTTCAAAGATTCGGAATCAGCACGTTAAAATACGTTCGAAGACAAGAATTTGAAATTCGAAATATTAAAAATGAAAAATCTCAGAAAATTGGATTTCCTAACTTAAACACCCTTTTCCGGCTGAATCTTATATCTGAGCACATAAAAATTATACATTTTCGGTAAGAGCATAAAATTTCATGTATACAGTGCAAATTCCAAGTCGATGTGACGACTTGGGATTTTTCATGATTTTGAAGGGTGACCCCTTGCAACTTTTTTCGAGTAATTTTTAATTTTTTTCGAATGAATGAAATTCACAATATATACTAATTCGACCATTCTGAATCGATTGGCGTTCGCAGAATTTGTCTATCTCTAACCGTTCTCGAGTTGGTCAGCTCTAAATCAGTTTTTAAATGTTTTTTTTGCCGCCAAAAATATTTTTCATGTGTTTTCGACCTTTTCGTTCAAAGATTTGGAATCAGCACGTTAAAATACGTTCGAAGACAAGAATTTGAAATTCGAAATATTAAAAATGAAAAATCTCAGAAAATTGGATTATCTACCTTGAACACCCTTTTCCGGCTGAATCTTATATCTGAGCACATAAAAATTATACATTTTCGGAAAGAGCATGAAATTTCATGTATACAGTGCAAATTCCAAGTCGATGTGACGACTTGGTATTTTTCATGATTTTGAAGGGTGACACCCCTTGCAACTTTTTTCGAGTAATTTTCAATTTTTTTCGATTGAATGAAATTCTTAATATATACTAATTCGACCATTCTGAATCGATTGGCGTTCGCAGAATCTGTCTATTTCTAACCGTTCTCGAGTTGGTCAGTTCTAAATCAGTTATTAGATGTTTTTTTTGCCGCCAAAAATATTTCTCATGTGTTTTCGACCTTTTCGTTCAAAGATTCGGAATCAGCACGTTAAAATACGTTCGAAGACAAGAAATTGAAATTCGAAATATTAAAAATGAAAAATCTCAGAAAATTGGATTTCCTAACTTAAACACCCTTTTCCGGCTGAATCTTATATCTGAGCACATAAAAATTATACATTTTCGGAAAGAGCATGAAATTTCATGTATACAGTGCAAATTCCAAGTCCATGTGACGAATTGGTATTTTTCATGATTTTGAACTTTTTTCGAGTAATTTTCAATTTTTTTCGATTGAATGAAATTCACAATATATACTAATTCGACCATTCTGAATCGATTGGCGTTCGCAGAATTTGTCTATCTCTAACCGTTCTCGAGTTGGTCAGCTCTTAATCAGATTTTAGATTTTTTTTTGCCGCCAAAAATATTTTTCATGTGTTTTCGACCTTTTCGTTCAAAGATTCAGAATCAGCACTTTGAAATACGTTCGAAGACAAGAATTTGACATTCGAAATATTAAAAATGAAAAATCTCAGAAAATTGGATTTTCTACCTCAAACACCCTTTTCCGGCTGAATCTTATATCTGAGCACATAAACATTATACATTTTCCGAAAGAGCATGAAATTTCATGTATACAGTGCAAATTCCAAGTCGATGTGACGACTTGGTATTTTTCATGATTTTGAGTAATTTGCAACTTTTTCCGAGTAATTTTCAATTTTTTTCGATTGAATGAAATTCTTAATATATACTAATTCGACCATTCTGAATCGATTGGCGTTCGCAGAATTTGTCTATCTCTAACCGTTCTCGAGTTGGTCTGCTCTGAATCAGTTATTAGATGTTTTTTTGCCGCCAAAAATATTTCTCATGTGTTTTCGACCTTTTCGTTCAAAGATTCGGAATCAGCACGTTAAAATACGTCGAAGACAAGAATTTGAAATTCGAAATATTAAAAATGAAAAATCTCAGAAAATTGGATTTCCTAACTTAAACACCCTTTTCCGGCTGAATCTTATATCTGAGCTCATAAAAATTATACATTTTCGGAAAGAGCATGAAATTTCATGTATACAGTGCAAATTCCAAGTCGATGTGACGACTTGGTATTTTTCATGATTTTGAAGGGTGACCTCTTGCAACTTTTTTCGAGTAATTTTCAATTTTTTTCGATTGAATGAAATTCTTAATATATACTAATTCGACCATTCTGAATCGATTGGCGTTCGCAGAATTTGTCTATCTCTAACGGTTCTCGAGTTGGTCAGTTCTAAATCAGTTATTAGATGTTTTTTTTTCCGCCAAAAATATTTCTCATGTGTTTTCGACCTTTTCGTTCAAAGATTCGGAATCAGCACGTTAAAATACGTTCGAATACAAGAATTTGAAATTCGAAATATTAAAAATGAAAAATCTCAGAAAATTTAATTTTCTACATTAAACTCCCTTTTCTGGCTGATCTTATATCTGAGCACAATACATGAAAATCATACATTTTCGAAACGAGCATTAAATTTTAGTTATACAGTGCAAATTTCAAGTTGATTAACGACTTAGTATTTTTCATGATTTTTATGGGTACCTAGTAACTTTAATTTTTATCGATTGAACGAATTTCTCAATATATTCGAATTCGACCTGTTAGATTTACTATTATGTATTAATTGTTACATATGTTTACTTTTGATAATGCAAAATCTGGTATCATTTTCGAGGACGATGCTAAAATGGAAGCTCAATTTTTACCAAGTTTTCCTCGGCTCTGAATATTACCTACAATTTTTTTTTTTTTTTATGTATTTATATCCAAATAGACCTATTGGTCTAATTACTATGGATAATATGTGCTCTGGGTAGGCCTTGTTACTAACTCCATACGCCACCTTAGGAGCAGCACTGGTAATTTTGACGCAACAATGAATCGTGGAAGATTATTCCCAGTTGACGACAAGGTCCAATCTTTCCGATTTTTACATCAGAAAAATTAAAAAAACCTTGGTCCTCCTGGGAATCGAGCCTGCAACCTTTCGCTCATGAGCTCCGGCACTAACCATTGCGCCAACCAACACTTCAAAATTTATTCTTTTAAATATTTTCCTTTCGGTGGAAAACAGAACTTTATAGAAAGTTTCTTTAATTTCGTAAAACACTTGTTACTTTCAATTGAGGAATTTTGCTATAGTATTGGTGATTCCACTGGTTGCTTTTTGGATATGTACAAAAATAACAAGGGTTTCATACAGGGTGTTTCCGAAATTGGGGCAATTAGGAAAATGGGTTGTTTTATGGAACATAATGTATCAATTAATGGCAAGAATTTTAGTTTTTAAAGCAGTAAAAAATAGTCCAACATTTTTTTTTTAATTTTATGAAATCGCTTTCAGTTACCTTTGTTTGGGAGGCACTGGTTTGATTCTCCAGGCTGCAGTGTGTCTGATCGCTGGCAGTGTTTCAGCGCGGTTTGCGCAAGCTGCAAATCTCTTATTAGTGATTACCAAAAAAAGTATTGAAAACTTTGGTATTCAATATTTCCCAAAATAATTTTTTTTCGACAAAAAATTATTCTTTCATTTCGTTTTGTCATCTTCTACTTCCATATTCATTTATTGCCCCAATTTTGGAAACACCCTGTATATGGCGCCCCAGGTCTCCAGTGTTTTCTGCACTAGTCTAGATGTAATTTGTTTGTATATCAATCGTTTCTCTGGAAATACTGATATACTTGAATAGTCGAGTCGATCAGAGAAGTCCAAGATTGAGGTCAAAATCCTAGTTTTTTTTTTAGTCTGGAAAGATATCCCTAGATCCAACAATTTATATGTTATAACGTCTGAATCAGAAACGCTATACACGCAAAACCCATTAAATTCATTAGATATCATTAGAGAAAAAAAATCTCCCCCGGAAACAACAACCAATCCGGTTTGAACAAAATTAATGGTAGGGTTGAAATACGTTTGTAACAATTTCCAAATTAAAATAAATCGGGAAAAAGGAGACCACATTGAAGAGAGGACTGAAAATGAGTTTTATCCTGGGCACATTGTTTGGAAAACAAAAGCAATACTTAATTGAAACCAGATTGAAATCGGCGTACAAAGAACTTAATGTTGTAGAATGTAGTTGAAAAATTACAATCACTGTGATGGATGGAAAGTCAAAGAGTAAGTGTATATGTATGTAAAAATATATCATTCATTCGTGACATATATTGATGGACAAGAAAAGGGGGAACATTCCCCATGAAAATTGAAAAAAATGAAAAATGTGATTTATTTGTAATATCTAAGAGAAAACAACTACTTCCCCGTCTAAATCCACGCTGGACATTGAACTACATCTGATAGATATTGTGAAAATCATTTTCATTCAGATAGTTGATTTTTTATAATATTTTCTAGTTTGCATTGAAAACTAATTTAATAAATTAGATAGGGAGAATATCATAAGAAAAATATATATAAATCGTTCACAAAAATCGTTCATTCCATTGAAGGAAGGTTCGCGTCTCTCGCATTCATTCCACAATACATTTTGGTCGGAGAAAATCTATTTCGCTTTGCCAAGCTCTTCAGGGAGCTTGGGAGTGTAAACTACCCTTATTTTTGCCGGAATAGCAGCCGAGGTAGTTCAAAATTTTCCGAAGAGTGCAAAATTTTTTGAACGCAACATCATTGGAGGGATAGACTCTCATGTTGTTTACTTGTTACAATGAAACAACAAAACGACAAAAAAATTGTTTTGTAGAAATATGTTGTGCCAATTTTCTGTCATTGACTCCTGTACTATAACATTTCACTTACATTTTTTTCCATGAAAATATTAAGTTTTAATATGTGGCCAATATTACCAACTACAACTACCACCACAATAATTATTGTACTGATATTATGAATATTATGGTATTGTTTCGAAAATATTTCACTAGTGTTATTTTAATATTTGGACAATATCACGAATTGGTCACTGATTTTTCTCGCCAACACGCTGGAAAATTTTGCCAATATTTTCATGATATTGGACCAGTAATATCTCAATATAAGTTGAATTCAGAAACTAGAACAGTTTGTTTTTTGGCTGAAGGCTTTAAGCCTTCACTTTAAATTTGAAACAACATTTATTGAAACATGTCTTTATTAATATTAGACATTAATAGTTAATTTCTTATGAATGGCCTCACCATATTGTTGTGTTTGATATAACAAGTTTTTTCCTCTCCATAATTTACTAAAGCTGATGATGAACCTATATAGGTTCGAAACATGTACTTTTTGTGAACACCTAACTGATCGATGGTTATTTGCCTTCCCATTTAATCGTCGTTTATATTAAATTGTGGAGATGACTTCGAGTTTTTATTCTTTGTAAAAAATATACTAGCCTCAATTTGAGCAAAATGTGGGGGCAGGTAACGGGAATGACTAAATTAATAGTAGTTTATCTAGGCTAGCGGAGTTCGGCCAGAAATCGCGTGCGGAAAAGACACTTTACGCCCGTGTTAGGTACACTATTTTTTCTACTAGCAGAAAAAACACCCAAAAGTTAACATAAAGAACATTTATTATTGAATATATATTAAACTATACAACTATACTTGGTAAGCTTTCTATTTTAACCTTCTGCGACGCAATATTTAAATGTCAGTATAATCCGCAAAAACCAAACAAATCTACTTTTCCGCACTAAAATGTTTTTTCCGTACGAAAAAGAGCGCGAAAAAAATTTGTCCGCACTAGTGCGGAAAAGTGACTCTTTCAAAACTAAAATGAGTGCGGAAAAGTGGATTTTTCCGCACGCTAGTAGAAAAACCTCTTTTTGAGTACAAACAATATCAATTAAAAAAATACAGCTATCGGAATTGAGTAAAGAAGGCTCAATGAAGTCACGGCCCCTGTTAGAGTGAGCCTAATATAAGAAGAAACCAGCACACAAACCGAATCAGTTAGGCTTGAACGATCACTTCTGTTACGTCTACTGCAGATATAGGCGGAACATCAGGAAGGAATACGTCGAGAACACGACCAACAAATCCGAAAACCACCGATATTTCGATGGAATCAATGTTCATTTATGAATGAATGAATAACTAAATGATACCACCTACCTTTTTGCCGTCGAGTTCATGTGTGCCTTGTGCCAGAACTTTATCAACGCTAGCCGGATCGGTGAAGGTGATAAATCCGAACCCCCTACAATCAACAGAGAAGACATCATTACTATCACAGTCTTTCTGTGACTCGTTAAGATACGTCTACTTGGGAAGGTTATTTTTCGGGATAAGGGGCTCACTACTAAACATCAGCTTACACCGCTACTCAGAAGTGCTCGCTGGACGTAGTCCGATCGACCTCCGGTTGAATCAGGATGACATTCATTGCATGGATCAAGGCTCACAAAGAATTCGATAATTTCATGAAAAGATTATTTGTTTTCTGAATAATCTGAAGGTTTCGCTTCAATTTTTGAGTTGATTACTTACATTTCGGACGTCCATATTGTTTTAGTGGTTGAAGGATTTCTACCTCTGCAAATTTTCACAATGTTTCACTTGCAATGGGATTTGCAATCGCCTTTAGGTGAAAACTGAAAAATTCAGATGCTACGCAATGTTTCATAGGTCTATAGTAACAGTGTGATTACGATGTAGTTACACGCGGTCTTGTGGCGCTTGTAAATTCGCGATGTTTTATCTCTTCGAAACGGTTCATGAGCGGTTTTTGATTTCCACACTCGGCTGACTGAAGGCAACATTGGATTCGATATAGGCGGTTTCCATAAAATTTGCATGTCAAATAATGCTTCCCTATAATAAGAACACTAGCGTCGTCCCATATAATTCGATCTGTATCAAAGCACAATGCTTAGTGCTCGTAAAAGCACTCAAAGTACTTTTGTGCTTCTATGCACTGTGCTTCCGAACACTTTCTCAATTCAGGGGTTAGTGCTTAGTGTTCCGAAGTATTCAACGAAAAGGCTCAGGGCTTAGTAATCTCGGTACTTCGAAGCACTTTTCGGAATTAAAATAAGCAATAAGCCTCTCCATATAAATGAATCTTGTCGAATCAAGAAGTTGTTGCAGATGATACTCCCAACAAAAGTGAACTTTTGTTCATGTCAAAAGAAACCTGCCAAAAATTTCGTTGGGTTGACAGTTTTTGCTATCTCGATACAGGGAATGTGCGGTATATCAATCACCATTCATATCAAGACCAAGACCAGACTGGCTCATTCTTGGTCTTGATAGTCTCGGTCTTGGATCAAAATGCGTCTAGAGTCTATGAGTTCCTAGCTTCGAATAATCTGCATTTGGTTTAATTAATATTGATACCGAGATATCATAAAGTATGATATGATACGAGATTTCGAAGCACTTTGTGTGCCATGTGAATCCGCAGATTATCCGATATACCGACCGAACACAAAAAGTGGACTCAACGGGAGGAAACATCCTAATCGGGAATAGCTCACAACGACTGGACAGAGCATCACCAATTATTTTGGGACCAGGCTAGTGTTCTCCATAGAACGGAACACTGGTTCAAACGCAAATTTATAGAAACCGCCTATTTTGAAGCCAATGTTGCCTTCAGTCAACCTGGCGTAGAAATTAAAAACGTATAGAAACCGCTCACGGACCTATTTGGCGGGTAAAAAAGCGCGAAACTAGTTCGCCAGAAACCGCTGGTAATAACACCACACCGACAGACCTACAAAAACATCAGTATTCACCTGTATTCACCTGAAGAGGGACTCAAGCAATTGAAACGTTGGGAAATATTTAAAGAGATAGACATTTTTCTACCATCAAGACGTTCGAAATGTTAATAATCAAGAGTTACTACATCGTTTACAACCTTCAAACAAACGAATATTTGAGGTTCGTCAGCATTGACCCAGCATACGATTTTTCTTTGGTGTTCTTTCACGTACCTTGGGGTGCTAAGAGGAACGGCCACATCCATTGAGTAGACCACCCCATTTGAGCCCGTCGCCACGCTGAAAGAGAATTTACTCACTTCACAACCCCCTCTTGGTTTTCAAAAACGTGCATTTTCTACCTCTAAAAGCAACTATGCTATATACCACACAATTTGTTGAAAACGAGATAGAATATTGGGTCTAATGAATAAACCTTAAGCAAATGCTTTTACTTAGATTTCTTGAAACAGACCTATCTATTTTATTAACTAATGAGAGAGACAAACCTATAGTAAAAGCTTTTGCTAGTTTTTATTCATAACCCCCATTGTTTCGCCACAGGTTTGATAATCTGTTTTAGACGAGTTCCGATATGATATCTCATTCTCGAACACAATATTTGGGTGATGGATCAAATGTAAGAAATAGGGATGGAATTCATGACGACGTATGGCCATATGGAATTCGAAATAACGTTCGTTCCACAACTTCAGTTTCCAACAGTTCAATGAAAAAATATATGATATACCGGGTGACCACGACGTCATTTTTCTATAGTTTCGGAGATACAGATTTCAAATTTGGTATGTCGCTATAGTACTTTAATACACATATTTTGACCCCTCTACTGAAAATTCGCCACTTCCGGTGTAACCGGAAGTGACCCAAAACTTTTTTTTTCTTATAGACACCCTCTACATATTGTTTCACTATCCGAAATAGCACGCAATTTGTGATAACACTGTTCTTAAAAATTAAAAATCGGTCAAAGTTAGCCATGAAATTCAATCTTAAATCATTACACAACTGACAAACGACATCAGAACTTATCAGAGGAGGCTTCGAAGTGCGATACAAGTGAAAACTGAGTGTGTAGTGTAGTATAGTATAGTATAGTGTAGTGTAGTGTAGTGTAGTGTAGTGTAGTGTAGTGTAGTGTAGTGTAGTGTAGTGTAGTGTAGTGTAGTGTAGTGTAGTGTAGTGTAGTGTAGTGTAGTGTAGTGTAGTGTAGTGTAGTGTAGTGTAGTGTAGTGTAGTGTAGTGTAGTGTAGTGTAGTGTAGTGTAGTGTAGTGTAGTGTAGTGTAGTGTAGTGTAGTGTAGTGTAGTGTAGTGTAGTGTAGTGTAGTGTAGTGTAGTGTAGTGTAGTGTAGTGTAGTGTAGTGTAGTGTAGTGTAGTGTAGTGTAGTGTAGTGTAGTGTAGTGTAGTGTAGTGTAGTGTAGTGTAGTGTAGTGTAGTGTAGTGTAGTGTAGTGTAGTGTAGTGTAGTGTAGTGTAGTGTAGTGTAGTGTAGTGTAGTGTAGTGTAGTGTAGTGTAGTGTAGTGTAGTGTAGTGTAGTGTAGTGTAGTGTAGTGTAGTGTAGTGTAGTGTAGTGTAGTGTAGTGTAGTGTGGTGCAATGTAATGTAGTGTACTGCAGTGTAGTGAAGTGTAGTGTAGTGTAGTGTAGTGTAGTGTAGTGTAGTGTAGTGTAGTGTAGTGTAGTGTAGTGTAGTGTAGTGTAGTGTAGTGTAGTGTAGTGTAGTGTGGTGTAGTGTAGTGTAGTGTAGTGTAGTGTAGTGTAGTGTAGTGTAGTGTAGTGTAGTGTAGTGTAGTGTAGTGTAGTGTAGTGTAGTGTAGTGTAGTGTAGTGTAGTGTAGTGTAGTAAAGCGTAGTAGAGGGTAGTAGAGTGTAGTAGAGTGTGGTAGAGTGTGGTAGAGTGTAGTGTGGTGTAGTGTAGTGTAGTGTAGTGTAGTGTAGTGTAGTGTAATGTAGTGTAGTGTAGTGTAGTGTGGTGTAGTGTAGTGCAATGTAATGTAGTGTACTGCAGTGTAGTGAAGTGACGTGCGGTGTAGTGTAGTGTAGTGTAGTGTAGTGTAGTGTAGTGTAGTGTAGTGTAGTGTAGTGTAGTGTAGTGTAGTGTAGTGTAGTGTAGTGTAGTGTAGTGTAGTGTAGTGTAGTGTAGTGTAGTGTAGTGTAGTGTAGTGTAGTGTAGTGTAGTGTAGTGTAGTGTAGTGTAGTGTAGTGTAGTGTAGTGTAGTGTAGTGTAGTGTAGTGTAGTGTAGTGTAGTGTAGTGTAGTGTAGTGTAGTGTAGTGTAGTGTAGTGTAGTGTAGTGTAGTGTAGTGTAGTGTAGTGTAGTGTAGTGTAGTGTAGTGTAGTGTAGTGTAGTGTAGTGTAGTGTAGTGTAGTGTAGTGTAGTGTAGTGTAGTGTAGTGTAGTGTAGTGTAGTGTAGTGTAGTGTAGTGTAGTGTAGTGTAGTGTAGTGTAGTGTAGTGTAGTGTAGTGTGATGTGGTGTGGTGTGGTGTAGTGTAGTGCAATGTAATGTAGTGTACTGCAGTGTAGTGAAGTGACGTGCGGTGTAGTGTAGTATAGTATAGTATAGTATAGTATATTATAGTATAGTATAGTGTAGTGTAGTTTAGTGTAGTGTAGTGTAGTGTAGTGTAGTGTAGTGTAGTGTAGTGTAGTGTAGTGTAGTGTAGTGTAGTGTAGTGTAGTGTAGTGTAGTGTAGTGTAGTGTGGTGTAGTGTAGTGCAATGTAATGTAGTGTACTGCAGTGTAGTGAAGTGACGTGCGGTGTAGTGTAGTGTAGTGTAGTGTAGTGTAGTGTAGTGTAGTGTAGTGTAGTGTAGTGTAGTGTAGTGTAGTGTAGTGTAGTGTAGTGTAGTGTAGTGTAGTGTAGTGTAGTGTAGTGTAGTGTAGTGTAGTGTAGTGTAGTGTAGTGTAGTGTAGTGTAGTGTAGTGTAGTGTAGTGTAGTGTAGTGTAGTGTAGTGTAGTGTAGTGTAGTGTAGTGTAGTGTAGTGTAGTGTAGTGTAGTGTAGTGTAGTGTAGTGTAGTGTAGTGTAGTGTAGTGTAGTGTAGTGTAGTGTAGTGTAGTGTAGTGTAGTGTAGTGTAGTGTAGTGTAGTGTAGTGTAGTGTAGTGTAGTGTAGTGTAGTGTAGTGTAGTGTAGTGTAGTGTAGTGTAGTGTAGTGTGATGTGGTGTGGTGTGGTGTAGTGTAGTGCAATGTAATGTAGTGTACTGCAGTGTAGTGAAGTGACGTGCGGTGTAGTGTAGTATAGTATAGTATAGTATAGTATATTATAGTATAGTATAGTGTAGTGTAGTTTAGTGTAGTGTAGTGTAGTGTAGTGTAGTGTAGTGTAGTGTAGTGTAGTGTAGTGTAGTGTAGTGTAGTGTAGTGTAGTGTAGTGTAGTGTAGTGTAGTGTAGTGTAGTGTAGTGTAGTGTAGTGTGGTGTAGTGTAGTGCAATGTAATGTAGTGTACTGCAGTGTAGTGAAGTGACGTGCGGTGTAGTGTAGTATAGTATAGTATAGTATATTATAGTATAGTATAGTGTAGTGTAGTTTAGTGTAGTGTAGTGTAGTGTAGTGTAGTGTAGTGTAGTGTAGTGTAGGGTAGTGTAGTGTAGTAAAGTGTAGTGCAGTGCAGTGCAGTGTAGAGTTTAGAAGAGTGTAGTAGAGAGTGTAGTAAAGCGTAGTAGAGGGTAGTAGAGTGTAGTAGAGTGTGGTAGAGTGTGGTAGAGTGTAGTGTGGTGTAGTGTAGTGTAGTGTAGTGTAGTGTTGTGTAGTATAGTGTAGTGTAGTGTAGTGTAGTGTTGTGGAGTGAAGTGTAGTGTAGTGTAGTGTAGTGTAGTGTAGTGTAGTCTAGTGTAGTGTAGTGTAGTGTAGAGTAGTGTTGTAAAATGTAGTGTAGTGTAGCGTAGTGTAGTGTAGTCTATTGTGGTGTAGTTTAGTGTAGTGTAGTGTAGTGCATCATATTTTTCAGATAAGTAGGACAAACTGAAATAATATGAGCTTTTGTGTATTGCTTTCTCAATTATGTTCCAAGACGCCTACGTTGAAGATCATCCAATTTTATGAACAAACACTCATCATGAAACCTGATTGTATCTTCGTTTCCTTTAGGAATTCTCTTTTCACAAGAGTAAACTGACAATTGACAATTGAAAAGTACATGTTGCCATTCAAGAAATGGCAGTTGTGAGCATATCTTTATGGATACCATTCCGTTTTTAGGTAATTTTTGATAATTGTTGGAATATATGGGAGCTGCAATTACATGAGAACCCCAGTTTTTAACTGTATTGCATTTCGAAGCTTCCTCTGGTAACTTTTGATGTCGTTTGTCAATTGTAATGATGTAAGTTTTTCAACCGATTTTCAATTTTGAAAAACAGTGTTATCACAAATTGCGGGCTATTCCGGATAGTGAAACGATATGTACAGGGTGTTATTTGAAAAAAAAAAAAGTTTTGGGTCATTTCCGGTTGAACCGGAAGTGGTGATTTTTCAGTAGGGTATTCAAAATATGCGTATTCAAGTACTATAGTTTACCTCACCTCGTGGTCACCCGGTATATATAAGAGCAAAACAGAAGTTTATGAGTTGTTGTATTTATAGTATCATTTTTGAAAGTTATGAGCAACTGCCAATATGATTATAGAAGGTAAAACAGTTGCAGATTTATTTTTCAACTTAACTGCTGTTTTGATACTGAACCTTCAAAGTTTTTTGAAAATAAAAAATCAAATAAATAGTTATAATAATAAGTGAGTAATAATAATAATAAGTAAGTAATAATAAGTGAACCGATATGCTGGATAGTTTCATATTTACAAAATAGGCGTAAAGCAAGGTTTAATACTTGGTCCTCCACTTTCCTTATCTTTATCAACGACTTTCGAGACATGAGCGGAAAATATCATCGACAAATAGTTTTTTAATTTTCTAAATGGAATTTAAAAGTATTTGTTTTATGTCGGTGGGAAGTTTGTTGATTATCCAATCAAGATTTCAAAGCTTGATAATTTCCATAACCTTCAGCATTGTAGATATTAACGTAAGTTACCGTGCCTGTTACAAATCGAGCAACAATGATTACTATTGCCACTACCTTCTTCAAGACTTATTGAACTGCGAGTTTTTATTCCATAAAATTCATATTAATTGAATATATTCATAAATTGAAGAAATGATTTATTGGGGTGCAAAACTCAAAACTCATCATAACAACCTCTACAGAAATGATTACAATAGATTAATTATGAAGTGAATTCTGAATAGTATTACATTTCAAATAAGTAGGTATTTCTGCACTTCCAACTTGCAGTTTTCGGATCACTTGCCAATTGCCATCAACAGAATTCTGGTGATTGTAAACTGAAATTGAATGAAATTGAATCCAAGTGAAATGTATGTCTTCATCTGCATTCCTTCTCAGAATCAATCTGCTTGAAATCCAGAGATAATTGTTCGCAGTGTCTCGCTTTTGTTTAATGGAGTGATTTACAACATGATTGGGTAGTCTGTGCAGGCTACGTGAAATTGACTATTCTAAATCACCAAGACGGACAACAGAAGTTCAGTATCGTATTTCTAAAACAGTGTATATGATGAAAGGCACCCAGGGTGTATCTCAACTGTTGACAACGCTCAAGAAGTTATCATCACCTTTTTCAATATTAGTTGGATAACCATTTTTTATTTTTAAAATCAAATCCAGATGAGCTAAATGTAGAATTTGTTCATCAGAAAAATTCATTGGTTTAAATGTTCAACGATCTGTTGATATAATGTTATGGCACTGCCTCCATATTTTCGGATGGTGATACAAAATTGTATTCCGCAGTAATCAACACCAGAGTAGTGTTATGCACAATTATTTGATGATTTTTTTTCCTAAATCCAATTTCCAATTTTTAGGAAACTTTTTTCTGTTACTTACTTTCTGAGTGGCTACTGGAGTTTTCGTAAGACCCCCTGACAAATAGCAATTGGTTTTCATTTGCAGGTTGACGAATGAGAATCTCCGTCTGCACTGATGATCGGCAGAACCGTGAAAGAACCATAAAACGAGACTACATGAAAATACAGGGGCTAGTTCAATGTCTTATTTAGGAATAATAATTTAAAGTCAGTCCGGTAGAGCAGATCAACAAGTAGCGATAACGTTGATTTTTCCTTGTTTCTGGGTGAACATTTATGTGGAACTCAACAAAATGTAAGGTAAAAAACGATGTTTTTTTTTCTATGAATACTTTATATTGCCAGGACATACTGAGAAATACTAGTACAAAAATGTATTATTTTTCCAAGAGTATCATAACAGGTCAACACTGAAATAACCTCAATTCATCGTTGTTGCCTATTCGAAAGCCAGTGGCGTAGATTCTCTTTTTCGATGTCATTTCAGGGGCTTCTTGAAAATAGCGAGGAAATATATGAGAAAGGTAGGAACTATGGGCTGTACTCCAATTATACCGAGGAAGCTTTGAATGCTGCTGTATAGAAGTATAATAGGGGTAATTTGTTATATTATACCATATGTTACATTACATAGAAATATTAATGAATTCTCGACATTATTGTTTAATTTTTTAGTTTTTGAAAATTTATTTTCATTTTTTAGTTGTGTGATATATGAATATTTATGAAAAATAAAGATTTACACTTTTTGCAATTAAATCTGTGTTTTATTACCAATTTTGATGGAACAAACAGCAGAAAACTTTGTATTACTTCTATTCACTTTCGTTTAACCCCTTTACCAGGTCTTCAACGGGGCACTTCATATTTTGTTTCGAAAGGTTGTGGGAGCTGGAATATTTTTTATTGCTGTGAGAGCTTCCCTTTGCACGAAATTCCATGAGAGTAATTTTTATTCCCAAAAAAACTTCATAATTTGAAGATGACAGTATGAAGTTTCCAATAACCTATTCCATTGGAATTTTTTTCATTTGAACCATTGAACATCTTATTATGAAATTTCCAATAGAACTGACAACACATTGTTGTTGGGATGTTTATTAAAACCGATGTTGTTTTTGAAATCCACTCGATTGAAACTACACCATAAAATTGTTTACTGTGTATACTTTGGTGTAGAAAAAATGTACCGGACAACACCAGTTTGTATAGTATTCCGTCCTTTATATTTTTTAACACTTTCGCTTTTTGACATTTCTCACAATTTGTTTGTATTTTTGTACAAGTCAATTGCTGAATTAAATATATTACTATTTTTTTTTCCTAAAAGTATATTCCAGTCAGGCCCTGTTTCCGGAGCTCCGACATATCCGGAGGGCGCACTGGATCGTTTACCCAGATAACCACTACCCACGTCCATGGGGTAAGCGATTACTGGGTCCGAGAATCATGTGCCGTAGTGAACCACGGATGACGGCCATCTGCATTCGTCCGGCTAAGATTTCTGCCATATTACGGCAAGCCCGTATGATTTTCAAGTTCAAGTGTATCCATCATTCCACCAAGGACCCCTATAATCAGAACCACCATTTTAACAGAATGGGTTGGGTAGAGCCTGCGGAGTTCAAAGAGTAAGTCTCGATATTTAGTCCGTTTCTCCTCCTCTTTTCGGACGATGTTCGTTTCACCAGGAGCCGAAATCTCCATGACGAAAATCGTCTTATCTGATGGTCGAGGACGACTACATCAGGCTTATTGGCTTGTATTTGCCTGAGGTTATTATTATTATTATTATTATTATTATTATTATTATTATTATTATTATTATTATTATTATTATTATTATTATTATTATTATTATTATTATTATTATTATTATTATTATTATTATTATTATTATTATTACCAACACCTAACAACTATACTGAAGATGGTCCCTTAGTAACTGAAACACATGTCGAGATTTCAAAAATAACAATATCCATGATATGATATGTTGAGAAAATATTTTTAAACATCTGAAAGTTTCAAAAACAAAAATTTTCACTTTTTATAAAATGTAGATATCTAATGATATCTCAAAATGCGTTAAAATTTTCCATTCGTTCATCCACTGTTCTACAAAAAAGTTAATTTCGAATATTCAAAAGATGTAATTTCATGTTCAACTAAGGACGACAGGCAGCTTTGGAAACACTAATTCCGACGTAAAAGAATCCTGCTCACATTTGTAAATCCAATTCTGAGTACCAACCACTCTCGGGAAATAAATACACTGTTATTTAATAGACTGACTCGATTCCGACAGAATTTCATAATAAAACGGTAATATTTCATCCTGACAAGCAGAAACAATTTGACTGTAATTCTCCCAGTAACAGATTAAAGACAAATGAATCACCTCTCGTAAAAAATGGCTCTCTTTTACGAGACAACTTAATTCGAACGAGTATTTGCGAGCTGCGACTCATCTCCCAGTTTTCATTAAGTATGAGAGAAAGAAAATACGACCAGCGATTATGGCACATTCATTCTCTGTTAGAGGAAACCACTATCCCACGTTTCATGCATTCGTACACTGAGGAAAGGAGGTACGATTTTAAATGGATATTTCCTGGTTATAAACAGCTGGAAATGATTCAGGAAAAATTGTGAACATTAGACAACGACGTCTTTCTCCGATTGACAGCAAATATTAATTTTGCAGACACATACCAATCAGCGAAGTATTACTTTTTCTGCCTAGGCGGCAAAATCATTATTCTCAATGGGATTGAAAAATTTGGCATTTTATTACAAAAAAAAAATCATTTATTAGAACTCAATATTTATTGCCGACTCCGTTGTTTCTAGAGGAGTAAGTACTTCTTAGTCGCTATCACTGTCCATAAAATAAATATACCGATATTTTTTCAAAAAACTATTAGAAATTAGAATGAGAAAGAATTCGGAAAAAGAGAGTAGAATATATTGTACATTCAGTTAGAATGCTTACTGAGCTCTCCTGCTACCGCGCATCGATAGGCGTGCCGATTCCACATGTATTGCTAGATTTGCCAAGCTGTACGTCTTCGATCAAGAGACCTACATCAACTTTACGATACTTTCCATTTCCTATGGGCTACCCATATCGAAATAGTATATTGTACAATTAGCATAAAATGACATACAGTTCCCACGGGTATGTATATGAAATTTTTCATATACCTATACGAGTGGGAATGGAAATATTACAAATTTGTTTATGATTCAGATGGTCGTAGAAGAAGTATAGTGTACAATGAGCATGAAATGACATACATTTCCTACGAGTAAGTATATGAAAATCTTCATATACCTACGAGAGAAATATTACAGATTTGTTTATGTTTCAGATGGTCGCAGAAAAAGTATAGTTTACAATGCTTATGAAATGACATACATTTCCTACGAGTATGTATCCTGGCAGGTGTTTTTAGGAATAGAATTGTCTGTCCGTAGATTTATAATTGCACTCTCACAGGTACTTAGAAATTTTAAGGCAACAAATTAACTCCTTGTTGATGAATTGCCGCCAATTAGGCCAAGCAATAAGGCCACAAATGATTGCTTTTTGGACGGAAAGACTACCTTGCGGCCGCCTGTGCCATCTCGTGCACGACAGTCCTTAGTTTATTCCCACCATGGCCTCTTCTCGAAAATGCCATTTTTTTATTTTTTATAAACAACAAAAAATCTCGTTTGTTTTAGTTTTTTTATTGTAAAATGGAAACTATTGAAGAAGTTTTAACGGTGCAAAGGGATGAACTGTAGAGAATTGTAGAGAATTGAACATGAGGGAAAACGGCCGACCGCGCGTGTGCGGTCGAGTGGTAGGAGACTGTGCTAACCTAACAGCGGCAGATGATTTTGTTGTATTTTCAGCAACTATATTGCTTTCATCATACCTGAATAAAAACACATTAAAAAAAATCAACTTTTATAAACGAACATGTATTTTCGAATGAGAAATCTTGAAATTATATATACCTAACAGCGGCAGATATAGATGCTTCTGTTGTATTCGACTCGTCGGTCGTCTCCATGACACTGGTAATGCGTATTACAAAATCTCACATAGATATATAAATTTTTAAGCACTAGAAATGGTAAATTTTAAATGAAACTGTAACGGACGCTATTAGTTTGTGTACCAAAAACGACGCGCGCAGCTATAACGCTTGACGCTACGATCTCAGCGGCTAGTGAGGACCGTTGGCGTCCGCAGCGCGCACCTATACGTTTCTCCTCGATTCGCACAGTTCCCAACCACTCGACCGCTCACGTGCGGTCGGCTGTTTTCCTTCATGTTCTCACTAGTTTTTAACACACTTAAACGCGTTCTATCGAAGAATCGGAATAGGAGTTTTGTTGCTGTGTTGCTGTTCACGTCTACTTTCCAAATCTATTTTTCAAATTTCAATCGGACGAAAATATTTCCAAAAAAAAATTCAAATGAGGATTGTGCGAAAACTATTGATCCGACTGAATCGAGGTTTTGCACACATAAAGTGCGCGTCAATAGCTACTATCGTGCAAAGGTTCTGCTCTTGAAATTAAGAAATTACGGAGTTATGAATTAAAAAAAAAAACACAATTTTATGGTTTTTCCCACTTTTCTTCTGTTCTAATTATCCGATCGGATCGTTTGACCCGTCGTTCTCTTCGGAATTCAATTCTCTAGAGTTCATCCCTTTGCACCGTTAACACTGCTTCAATAGTGTTAAGTATCAAAAATTTACAATTGAGTGAGAATTGGACAGACTTTTTTTATTGACAGCACGTATCTAAGTACAACACATATTTCATGTTCACTTGATCCAAGGTAAAAGTAAAATATACAAAGTGTATGAACTATTATCAACAATATAACAAACATCTCCCCTTTAATTTCGACTAAAAATTCATCCTTTCAACAGGCTTTCTAACTCCGGCACTTCTTCTGATCTTTTCATCATCTTTATTTTCCAAAGAATCTTGTGTTCCTTCTACATCAGCAGTTTCTTGATTTTGACGTTGTATGTGAGTTGTCTCTTCTTCGCTTAGCTCTCCTCCGATTTGAGGTTGATTCATTCCAGTTTGATCCCCTACTGATGGTGATGTATTCATAGTACCCGGTCTTTCTGAAACATCTAGGAGAGGATAATCCGATTCCTGTCCAGCATCATCCTTTATAACTCCTGTTTTTGACATTTGGTCAATATGTCGTCTCCAATGTTGTCCATTTACGTCTATTATATAATGTAACAACCCATCTCTCCGTACAACTTTTCCAAACTCCCACTTTCTGTCCTTGTTCCGATAGTTACGAACTTTAACTGGTTCATTAATTGTAAATTATTTTACATTTGTTCTTAAATTATATTCTCCTTCCATATTCCGATCTGGTTTTGGTTTCACTAAATCTAATTTTGTGCGAATGTCTTCCTATAATGGAGTAAAAAATTTGCTAATTTCATGTCAATGTTGGTAGAGTCGTCCATCGTTTTACGCAGATAATTCTTCATGGTCTGCACCAAACGTTCTACTTGTCCATTGGTAGATGGATGATATGGTGCTGAGAACTTATGTTGAATTCCATTTGATTTCATAAAGTCTTCAAATTCTTGAGACCTGAATGAAGGGCCATTGTCACTGACTAGTGTCATTGGAATTCCAAATCTTGCAAATATTTCTCGTAATACTGAAATGGTTTTAGAAGCTGTGATGCAATTTACGGAAATGATCTCTGGCCACTTGGAGAATGCATCTACCACTAAAAAAAATATGTTCCCATGAATGGTCCAGCAAAATCCACATGAATTCGCTGCCAAGGAAAACTTGGATACTCCGACTGGTGTACAATTGTTTTACTAGGTTGTTTTTGAACACTCTGGCACGGTTCACATCTACTGGCTAATATCTCTATGTCTGAGTCTATTTTGGGCCACCAAACGTAGGATCTCGCTAAAGCCTTCATCTTCACTATTCCTTCGTGCCCTTGATGTAATTCTTCCAAAATTCTTTCTTTCAAGTTAAGGGGTATAACTACTCTTGGTCCTTTGAAAATGACCCCATCAGAAAGAGAAAACTCGTGGTCGTTTCCTTCAAACCCAGTTAGTTCGATTTTCGTACTGGTATAAAGATTTTTGTATACAGTTTTCAAAACAGAGTCATTACTGGTTTCTTTTGTAATTTTCACATGTGTCCAGAGACAAAACATCTGTAAATACACCGCTGGAGTTGGTAGGTTGCATAGCTTTAGTTAACGTTTCAATAAGTTTATTTAGCTGATCACTGTCCATCATCAACATAGAATTAGTTCAAACTCGTCGCCACTGTTAAGTATCAAAAATTTACGATTGAGTGAGAATTGGACAGACTTTTCTTTATTGACAGCACGTAAGTACAACACATATTTCATGTTCACTTGATCCAAGGTAAAAGTAAAATATACAAAGTGTATGAACTATTATCAACAATATAACAAATAGTTTCCAATTTACGATAAAAAAAAATATTAAAACAAACGTAATAAACTAAGGACTGTCCTGCACGGGATGGCAAGGCGGCTTCCAGGTAGTCTTTCTGTCCAAAAACTGATCATTTGTGGCTGTATTGCATGGCCTACATAGCATGTACCTCAGTCCACCGAATCGCCTCTTCATACCTATTCAGCGTACAAAGTACCATAGAGCGAATATACCGACTCTGTCTGTATGCCAATTCAATCTTGTATACATACATTGGCTTTTGGCAGGTGTTCGGCAAATCCATTTACAATTCCCCTTTCATTTCTCGTTTAGCGCAAGATCTAATAACAGTGGGAAGGTATGCAAATTCGAATGCACGTATTGCCGCTCCACCTCGCGCCAGCCACCCTAATTATATCTCAATCAAAGTCGATTTTAGGTGGCTATTGTGGCGTGCAGTAAGGTTTCACAATGACGATGGAGTTGAGGATTTGATTCGGATGTTAATGTATCTTTCGCATTGTTTGTTCTCAGCTCATAAATTGCACGAAGTGGATAGTTTCCTGATGAGGAGGTGTAAAGTTAAACGAGATAGGGATGAGAATTTGGGTGAACTCTCGAAACACCGACACGTGCACGTATTTTGAGATTATTGGTCTTCATCAGTACGATGGAAACAATAGAAAGTCAGTCGCTCATAAATAGCTTCAATCAGGAAACTTCATGATGTCAAGGTAACGTCCAACGATGCCATGAAGGAAAGTCCACCCAGGAAAATAGACATGTAACGATGGTTTTTATATTAGAATGAGTCCTGTTTCCGCAGTGGTATAGTGGATGAGCGTGTGCCAGTGTTTTTTCAAAATGATGAAATGAAGATGTTATGTGAAGATGAGATTTGTTGTCATAGCTTTCAGTGTCATAGCCTTCATATTTCATGGCAGCAAAATCTAAGAATCTGTAGACTCAGTCTCTAATGTATTCGATGCTTCCTACAGAGATAGCTCTCTCTATCTCTCTCTATCTCTCTCTCTATCTCCCTCTCTCTTTCTCTCCCTCTCTCTTTCTGTTTCTCTCTGCCCCTCTCTGTATTCCTTTCTCATCTTAGCTGGCGCTAGAGATGGAAATCGGTAAATAAATCTAATCAAGGAGTTTGATTTTCAACCTGAAGATTGAGGAAGTAATTTTCACCTCGTTTGGAGGAGCGATCACGTGTGTTTAACCTGAGTTTTTCATCGTACGACGAAAAAGTAAACCAGATTTGTATCTGAAGGAATATTTTGCATCAGTGGAAATTCCACCTTAATTCAATGGAAATGAAAGTTCAATTTTTGTGGTTTAGCAGCCAGTAGCAATAATTTAGCATTATCAATACTTGCCTTTCCGAACCATCGTGGATTGTTCCAGAATCTGAATTAGTTCAACAGAAGGGATTTCTCTAACTAGGTAATGGTCCTCCGAATGGAATCGAATGGGAATCCATCATTTAGTTTCACTGACTACGAAGATACCGACCAGAATTTTTTAAGTCCAGGAATGTTCAATTTTGTTTGAATCACTGCGGATACTCTGAGTGATTCCAGAACGCCAAGGATAATTTTGTGAACTTTGACACCTCCACCTGTTTTTTAATCTAATTTCTTTCGTCTAGCAAATATTTTTATAATTTATTATAACCTTAAATTTTGTCAAATAACAATTTCAACACTTTCAACAATTTTATTATATAGCCCACACATTGATTAATAACCAGAAGTTTATTTGATAGGATTGCAATTCAATGTTGGAAATAATAGTAATAAACCAGTACGATTGGGTTTTGAGACCAGGATCGATTGTAGCACCACCAAACTGGGTGTGCTAGTAGTTGAAACCATGATAAACCAAACCAAAATTCCAGGGGTGGAACATATTTTTTTTTGTTAGGTTAAAAATATATAAATTGATTTTTGCTGTAATCTTTATCGAAAAAACAACTCAACAAGGTGAAAGACAATTCAATTCTCCATAAAAATTATCACCAGTAATTTCTTATGCAATACGCTCGTTTTCTTAGAAAACGTGATTAAATGCCGACATCAACTTTCAGGTTCATGATAAACCAAACCAAAATTCCAGGCGTGGAACATATTTTTTTTTGTTAGGTTAAAAATATATAAATTGATTTTTGCTGTAATCTTTATCGAAAAAACAACTCAACAAGGTGAAAGACAATTCAATTCTCCATAAAAATTATCACCAGTAATTTCTTATGCAATACGCTCGTTTTCTTAGAAAACGTGATTAAATGCCGACATCAACTTTCAGGTTCACGCTTATCCGCCGCTGAAAGTTCTGGCGGAGCCGAATATTTGATCGGTCATAACTCTGATAAAAATGATCGGAGAAAGAAAAGGAAAAAATCATATTGATTCTGAAGACTCCTACCTTCTCAGACAAACATAATGTGCGAGTATTTGTTTACCTAAAATGAGTTTTGTCGCACTTTACGGAAATATGGAAATATTATACTGAAACAGCAACCCATACCTTTGGACTATATGCAACAATTTCAAAGAAACGTGACAGCTCCTACTGATACATGCCAAAATAAAAATTTTGTTTTACTCATGCCTCATTTTCAACTTAACCATAAAACCGTTATTCTCTTCAGTAAGTGTTGAAAATAATCGCTTATTCATATTCTGCATATGTATATTAATAACACTATGAAGTGCAAACCTCTTGACATCACATACTTCAATTTTCATGTAGGATGTGTATGAGCGATTATTTTCAACATTCACTGAAGAAATTGCCGGGATTATGGATGAGTTGAAAAATGAGGCAGAAGTATAAAGCCCAGTTTTTTATTTGGCATGTCTAACTGAGAGGTGTCTCACTAGTCCAAAATCATTGCATATGGTCCAAAGAGGATACTGCTTCCTACTCCAGTATAAATATTTCATATCAACTAAAATATCCATGACTTTCGGATCCTCCATAAATATTGTAGAAGGGTTATGTGAAGTGGGACAAAACACATTTCGGGTACTCAGAAACTCACGTGTCCTATTTTTAGTGGAAGTAGAAGTCTTCAAGAACGATATGCACTTTTTCTTTTCCTTCTACTATAATTTTTAGCAAAGTTATGAAAAATCAAATTTCCAGCCCTGCCGAAAATTGCAATGGCGGGTTAACGCGAGCCTGAAATTTGATATCGGAATTCAATCAGGTTTTTTGATAAATCTTATACTTTCCGAAACAACATAAAAAAAAAATTATAGTTTTTCAAAATAGAAATTTGTTTGGCTTCCACCCGGATATTTTGGTAAACAATTTTATTTTCTAACAATACATGATGACAAGAAGTCATGTGCCGCGTTTCAAAGGGCTACCATTAATTCTTCATTTGTGGCTCATATTTACTTGTCTGTGGTTACTGTACTATGAATAAAGTAAGTTGGTTGATTAGAAACTGGTTTCTGAACAGAGATAGTTACAGCTTCCCGAAATGGTTTGGAATGAATTGATGCCTACCAGAGCTGAGATAGTACCTACATAGCTTTTCCTGATCATATGTTCCACAGACACATATATAAAATAAGTAATGCCTTATAAAACCCGGTTAATTCTATCGGGTTCAGATTTATTATAATGATGTCAGTTGTGATGAAAAGATTTATGTTCAAAGGATATAACCCGAAAGATTTTCAGCTCGAGCTCAACTCGATAAATTTCCAAACAAAATCGTTTTTGTTGAAATTGAAAAATGTATTCGCTGATAAACGAGGTCTTGTTATATTACCCGCGAAAAAATCAATTTTTAAGTCATTCTCAGCCTGAAAGGAATTCGATATATCAGGAAAACTGGGCGAAATAAGTACCCTGGTACCCCCCTAAAATATTCTCTCATTCTCCTATAACAATACCCACTACTTATTACACCCCAAAATGGTTCTTATACGATGTGAACAGTCAGTCAAAGAAGAAAATAATATTCGGATTCGCAATTTATCCAGCATTCATAGTCCACAAGTTTATACAAAATGCCCTGTAACGTCCTGCTCGCTATCAGGACAATGCCATGTAGTGGCGCAAGTTTAAAGATCAGGACGAGCGTCAGTAGCAGGACATAGCAACGGGCACGTTAAATATGTTTGCTTTCCAAGCCAGATGTCATAAATACGGCCGTCGAGTTCAGTTCACTGGAGCAAAAATGACTATTTGTCTCTGAATTTGACCATTGTGGGAGATTAGAGTGGTTGTATCTCCTAATCCGAATTTATAACTCCTATGTCATATAATAGGGCGTTTTATCTTTGTACGATTTGCACTTTTAAAATGTAATATTTTAGAATCTCGCTCGACAACTGCCCTTTTTCTTGTTTCGCGGAAGCTCCAAGCGAAATATAGAGGGGTTTTGGAGGCTTTACAGTAATATCTACGATATGATTGTACACTGCTCTCGGATTGTTTCATAGAGTGAAGAGTTGATCTTTATGATACAGAAGTTGTTGAGAGTAGACATTCTTTATCGAAGAAAAAAATATTGCTTGAAAAATAATTGGTGTACTTTTATTTCTTCATATAGACGAAAAACTTTATATCCGAATTAACCCTAAATTTGTTATTTTTTTGGTACTTTACTGATCGTCAAAATATTCAAATGATCTTTTCTATGGCCATCATAAAACCGAACGGAAGTGATGAAATGTCAAAAGTCAAAATTATACCGATGTTGATTATCCATCATACAGTATCGGAAAGTTTTCATCTTGGGTATGCTGGTTTCATGAGAGCGTAAAGAATAGCTTGCTATAATGTTGAGAGAGCATTACAATTTCTCCTCTACTCGCTCGAGGAAGGGATAATGACGTGAGCTGTGTGCGGTGTGTCGCATTGCCACGTGGTCCGCTAATGCGTTGAGTGGGGTAACAGGAGAGGCGCACAGTAGTGCGTCTCTCTTATTTATGTGGTATCATCATATCATTGCGTTCCTTGTTGCTAGCGTAGATTTCTGTCTATACAACAGATGAAAAGTTTCCGATATTGTATATATGTACCAGAATTTCATTTCATATCAATAATCACTGAAGATTCAACCAAACTGACATCGAAAATTACTAAAATCAAGCCAATGGCCAAAGTCGTAGGAATTTTAACCTACACAACAATTAACGATGTACATACATAATAGTTCGACATTTTGCTACTTGGATTTTGAAGTCTCAATTGCCAAGAAGTCTAGATAACTAAAAAAATTAAAATTAATTTAAAGTGCCACAAGAGCTTAGACACTAAGTACTGATCACAGAAGTATAAACACTGTGTACTAATTTTGGATACGTCCATCACGGGAAGATGAATTGCAGGTTTGACATGGTTCTTATTTGAAGGTTGAGAAAATGTTTTGGAAATCGGTTTGAATATTACCAAACACACTTTTTCAAGAGAAAATGTTTTTAAAATGGTTTTTGTACAACTGTCATTAAAAATACGTTTTTAATTCATAAAAAATACTTTCAACACTAGTTTTAAAAGTAAAGTGACAGATGAGATGATGGATGCTCAGTAATATAGATCCCTCTAATAGAAACACTTCAGATATTATCAACAGAGCACCTTCTCAAAAGGAATCATTTATAAAAATTCACACAGTGTATTTGGCCGTTTGTGCAATTGGTAATACTAATTCTTTTTAAAGTCACAAACGAAGTAGTATTCAGTCCAACTGTAGAAGGTCCTAAATCACTGACAAATAATGATAAAGTGCGTTATGGTTCATCATGTTTGGAACATCTACCAGTCAGCCTTGTTACGCAAAGATCGTGTGTTCTAATCCTCATAGATCTTAGTTTTTTTTGTGTGTTTTTCTTACTAGCAGTAACTGTGGTACAAAAAAAATTGTATGATACATGTGTTAAAAGTGATTTTATTTCTCTCGTGTGGTTGCTACACTCACTAACGCTCGTTTCGCAATTTCGTATGTAAGACGAAAACGATATTTGTATTTACATATAGAACAAGTTATTTCTGAAACAACGTGAGTCAAAATATTTGTTCAAATTCTGTTCGTATTTTGTTTATATTGTTAATTTCATGTTGTTATTGGAGTGCATTGCAGATTTACCACCTATCCGATATCATTTTGTCAAAAAAAATGTAATCGCCGGGGATTTTCCGTATTTAATATTATTTAATGAACATATATACTTCGTAGATATCTGTCAGGACGTTATCATTATATCTTTAACTTGTAAATTAGTTGCTCTATCATTCCTACCCTACGACTGCATAATTAGAATGATTTTAGTCCGTTTGGCTATGGTTATTTATGGAAAATATTATTCTAACCCAACTTCTTTCAAAAAAGATATTTTGATGCCAAACAGTTTTTTTAGACCACACAGGCTTAAAACAGACCTATGATTTGGTTTTATTATGAACTTCAGGAGGTTATTGCGGATCTTGCGAATAAAGCAAAAAGTTTTCATGGAGTGGGTCTTCGTAGACTTATGGCAGCTCTATAGACGTGCTATGGATGAAAAGAGGAACATTCTCCATGAAAATTGAAAAATGAAAAATGTGATTCATTTGTAATATCTAACAGAAAACAACTACTTCCTCGGCACAAGCCACGCTGGACATTGAACTACATCTGATAGATATTGTGAAAAGACTCTAACTGAAAAGGAAAGAAAAAATCCGAAAGTGAAAATTCGCATTTTCATTGAGATAACTGATTTTTTAATTCTCTCTAGTTTTCATTGAAAAAATCATTAAATAAATTAGATAAGGAGAATGTTATCAAAAAAATATCACTCACATTTAATCCCCAATACATTTTGGTCCACAAAAATCTATTTCGCTTTGCCAAGCTCTTCAAGAGGATTGATATAGGATTGGAATAAAAAAGGCTCTTCAGAAGCATACACATTAGGTATGTTTATGAGGGAAATATTTCTTCTGCGGTGACACTTTGAAAATTATTTTTTGACATAGACCTGTCATAAGCATTTTTATTTTAGTTCGAAAATATGAATAGGACATTCATAAAATCTGTTGTGGAATCATCTGCGACTGAAAGACATACTTTAGTCGCTATTTTCCATCGTTCAAGATAACCTCTTCGGAGGTATTCATGTTGAAAAGGGGAACATTCTCCATGAAAATTGAACAATGAAAAATGTGATTTATTTGTAAAATCTAACAGAAAACAACTATTGATTGAAAGTTTGATTTCTTTGGATTAAATTTTTTTTTTCATTTTCAGATTGTGGAAGGTCATAAACCCAAAAAATCATGTCAAGAAAACAAATACTTCCCCGGCACTAGCCACGCTGGACATTGAACTACATCTGATAGATATTGTGAAAAGACTCTAACTTAAAAGGAAAGAAAACAGATTTTATGAATGTCCTATCCATATTTTCGAACTAAAATCAAAAGTTCTATAGATGTTGTAACATAAAAACAATTTTATCGTAGCCGTGATTGTTATGGTTTTCAAAATCTTCTGCGGCTATTACAAATTGTTACTTTGGAGGTGAAGTATCAGCAGGAGTTGTTTTTCAAGTCAATTTCACTCCATATTAAACAAGTCATTATTTATTATTGGATTATAATTAATCCTCGACTTCTCTGAACAAAAAAAATAATGGAAAATGGAACATTAGGTTGGAAGTCCTACAGGAGCATGCATAAAAAAAATTGTGTCGAATTTTTTGGGAACGGTTGAAAAGTCGTACAATTCGACCGCCCCACTCGGAGAGTCCACCGCCGCTGGCACCGCTTCGGTTTAATTAACGCAGGAAGTTCGGCCGATCCACCGCATCGAAACTACATACACAATTTGCGATCAGACTTGTCATCGCGCGATATAACAAGCTGCGATAATGTCGGCGAATGTATCTGCGGCGCGATCTGCTCGCCATGATTATTTTTCACATGTTTCGGTAATACCGTGACGCAATGTCAGATGTGTTGACAAGGGGCGGGCAGCACGCGACAACGGCGTCAAACACGCTAACTAGACGACGAGAGCCTAGTAATTGAAAGAGGTTATCTTGAACGATGGAAAATAGCGACTAAAGTTTGTCTTTCAGTCGCAGATGATTTCACAGCAGATTTTATGAATTTCCTATTCATATTTTCGAACTAAGTTAAGGTGGATTCATGCAACATCACTAAAACTAAAATGAATTTAAGGTTTAGATGAATTTTAAATTAAGAATATGACGGTGTTCATGCAGCATCAATTTAACGAAATTAAGAAAGTACTAGACATGCGCATATCGTTCCAACTGTCAATATTTGAAACGTCTTAGAGTATTCTTTGATCAGGAAACAGAAGGTGAACCCTAACCTGAGATTATCGTGTTTTGTTGTTTTTTGTTTTATCTATTCTAATGGTCTGGAGTTTACAGTACAGCATGAAAACTATGACCAAGAGAAGTGAGTATGGTTTAGTACTGAGTACATCATTGCTTCTGCGGGAGCCTCTGGTGTTGTGAGGAATAAGAGATATAGAAAATATGGCGTCAAACCTGGTGAAATTGCGAACATGACATAACCTCTTTACTCTTTGAAAGCAATCAGATGTGAGTAAAGAGACTACGCATGCGCCGTTTTTAATTTAGTGAAGAAATCAAGTTATTAGTTGAAAGTTGGCCATCTTCCTTAGTTTTAATGTTGATTTTAATTGCTTATTTTTTTGCTTGAACACCTCCATTTCATTACATTGTTTTATATTCTCAATTTCAGTTTTAAATTCATTCAAGTTTAGATTTATGCTTGCATGAATCCACCTTTATGGGATCACTGGAGAAGAATTGGAAGGTGACGTAACCGTTATTCTGAACGGTACTCATGAACATAGCATCACATTCATTAGTATATTTCGAGTAAACGATATTATGCCAAGTTAAAGTTGGCGGCAGTCTCAAAGGTCAAAACATTTTCCCCTGAAATCAACCAGTCCACGTTGACTTGTCAAGAACCTGTCGACTTTGTGTGTTTGGTATCGGACAGTTTTTAACAGCTTTGTTTTATGATTCGCTGAAAAGCATAAAATTTTAATTCGCCGTATTTGTGGGCGGGACCAACAAGATAATTATCGACAAATTTACGTTAGTTCAGGCAGTTAGCTCGATTTTAGAATTGTAATATGAAACTGGGGTTATTAAATATTGCATAGGTCCCAAGTTATACTTACTCAGCTCCCGTGCTATTTCTTAAAGGAGAACTGCTTGAAGATGGGTTGGACTATATCGTTTACTTCAACTATACAGTAACCACAGACAAATGTAAGTCACAAGTGAAAAATGAATCGTAGCACTTTGAAACTTAGCACATGACTTGTTGACATCATGTATTGTTAAAAACAAAATTGTTTACCAAAATAACACTTTTCTTACATCTACTTCAATAATATTCATTGGGATACAAATTTTCCATTAAAATGTCAGTTTATAACCAATGGGAAGGCGACACACACCAATATTTCAACTATCGGCTTGAACATCTGACAGTGAAATGTACACATTCAGTCATAATTACTGTTCGCCTAGCACATCTTGAAACATTTGTTCTTCCACAACTGCAATCAGGAAACATGCGTGATAGTCAGAGTTAAAATAAAAATCTAATTACGCCAGAAATTTTGGAAAATCCGCAAACAATTATCACACAGTCTGTGAAAGCTTGAAACAAATAAAAAACTGTCAAAAAACGATTCAAACTTTCAGTCGTTACGCTGGTTCTGCAAACATTAACATTCAGGTTTTAAACATTCACTTTTTTCATTCACAGATTCTTCCTAAATAGCTATCTAATCACTGAAGCCAGGACATTTAGTTACAATCATTTGCAACAATAATTTTCACCCAAGAAGACACTCTCCGTTGACAGAATTGCTGATACGACTGAAGAAAATAATTATACAGAAATGGAAAGCAATATCTGCCTTACCCATCTGTCAAGCGGAAAATTCTAAATAGCCTAATTTCCATGGAGAGGAAATTAGGAAACGCCTCCATTGGAATGATTTCCCTACTCACACGTGTCCCCACGATACCTACATTTCCATACGGAATATTCGAAAATGTTGATAGAAACGGATATTATCCAAACCAAACTGATGACGTTGGAGGATCTGAGTGATAAAAAACTAGGAACAAGCGACTGTCTCATAATAATTTTGCGGTAGATATTATTCGTTTTAAGTGAGGAGAGAGTTCCCCGTGGATACTTTTTTCTTCAAATGCGTGAAAAAAAGTGTATACAATTGTTGAAAATTAGTATACCTGGTTGTAATATATTTTTATCAATGACTGTTTAGTAATGCCTCTAATACCCAAGTAATTCCCGAGTAATAACCCAGAAGTAATGACTGAAAAGTAACAAAAATATAAAATCATGTCTTAATGTTAGGTTTGTTGTCAAGTACAAGTCGGGTGGTGACCTTTTTTTTTGGCATTGCACAATTCGGATATTCGGATTTCCACTACTGCTCTCTGATTTTTCAGACAGTTTCCAATTCCCATCTTTTGAAGATCTTGTCCTTCACCGATTAATATTGTGCAGTAATTTTCTCTCACTTCGGAATATGAAAATGTGATGTATCCTCAAAGTAATAAAAGACCATAGAGAGAGCTGCCTTTTCCATCCTTGTTTTGAAGGCAACACAACTTTGTTTGTTTACAAGCGAGGGCCTTATATAAGTCTTTCGTGTTGTCCCGTATATTTGTAAATTGTATAGGAAAGGATTGTTTATGTTCACTTCGAAACGCTATTTGTTTAGGTATAGGCAGGGCATCTCTATGTCTTTTATTACGCTGAAAATGTTTTGCTCAAGCGGAAACCCAATGAAATTAGTTAAACTGAGGTTATGTGATTAAACACAACCAATCAGAACCACATTATACTGATAACAGACCATACGGTCTGTTTTCACTCTCAGGCACGTTGCTATGGATATGCATATTTTGATTTATTTCGATTTTGAAGTTTCAAATATTCAATAACGTCAAAATGTCAAAGCATGCTTCTCTTAAAAACTCGTGAATGGTTTCTCATTGCACAAACTCCGTTTTCTAAAGAGCTCCAACGCCACAGGAAATAAATGTTTTAAAAATTGATAAAAATGAAATGTGCGGAGAGGACAATATAAAAAATGCCTTTCATGTTTAATCGAAAATATTTGTCGAAACGCTTCAACGATCATCAAAAGAGTTGGAAATGGGAGATCCTTCTCAAACACAAATTTAAAAAGGTTTCATTCCATTTAGACCAAAATGGAATCCATTAGGTGATATCAATGATGAATTTATAATGAAAATACCGTTCATCTCGATTGCAAACGCCACGTTGAAATCTAGTAATAACCTCAATAATAATAATTTCAGAAAGGAATTTAACAATGAACGTATCAAGTTAGAAACTAGATGTCCTGCCACACCAGGATTGCTCTGCAATAATCCTATACAATAGGAATAATTGAATCGAGAATCCAACAGAAAACAACTACTTTTCTGGCTAATGCCACGACGAACGTTGAACTACATCCAATGAAGTTCCGTGCAGAGTTCCTACAAGGCTATCTCCGCAAAATGTTAATTGAAACATTTGGACCACCTTCAGATCGATTTCAGGGTTCTTGCCCTCATCAGTATAGGGTAGGTCTCTGTAAACAATAACTAATGTCTGCAACGAATGGTCCAAATATCAATCCATGTTAAGGCAAAAGCTGGGACACCGATAGCAGTGGACAATCCTGGTATGGCAGGATATCTAGTATCTAACTTGATAAGCTCATTGTTGAATAACATATTCCTTTCTGTTATAATGTTCGTTCTTTGCGAACAAGTGGGAATTGTTTAGTTGGGCTGAGGTTGAGATGGCGCTCGTGGTTTTGTTAACACCGATCTACGGTCAAACCCAATATTAGCAACTTCGATGTAAACATCATAAATAATTTATGATAGGTTTAAATTTTTGGCTAACAGTGTACTTCACTCAAATCCAGTAATAAAAACTGTCAATGTTGTAGATCATTTCTTTTGTTATGTTCGTTTTTTGACAGTTATTCTTGAACGTGTCTTTCAGTCAGTTTGATAATCCAATCAAGAAAATGCCTTTCACATTCACTTCAAATGAGTATGTTTAAAAGCTATTAATTTTTGGTGAATGCCGGAAAAATTCCCGTGCTGCCGTCGAATTATACCAACAGCGTTTTCCCGATCGACGACTACCAAATCAAACAACATTATCTTATGTTGAGAACAAAATCAGAACAGGAGAATTTCCAGGAAAAGGAAATGTGTATTAATGTATTGGCCTATAAAGAGGCTCACCCTAAAATTTCTATTCGAGCACTAGCTGACGAAGTTGAAATAAGTAAGTCGTCTGTGAATAGAATTATAAAAAAGTATATTGGATCAGATCATGTGCAGTGACGAATCAAGATTTCACAATAATGGGACAGTGAACCGGCATAACATGCATTATTCGTCACGTGAAAATCCTCATTGGGAGCGAGAAACAAACTTTCAAACCATGTGGGGTGGAATGTATGGTATGCATCAACATACTCTGACTGGGCGTAAATATTTGGAATTCTTACAAAATGACTTGTTATTCCTAAACAAGAAAGACAACTTATGTGGTGACAACAAGATGGTGCTCCATCATATAATCACCACACTGTAACCGAATACCTCGATAAATATTTTCTAGATAGATGGAAACGAAACAGAGGTCCTATTAGGTGGCCTGCACGTTCGCCAGATCTGACACCGTTGGATTCTTCTTGTGGGGGTATTTGAAGAAAATCGAGTATGAAACTAGACCAATAGACTTGAACGACTTGAAAGAGAAGATTGTACATGCCTGCACCACAGTAACGGAGGAAATTATTAGGTAATCTTGTACAAGATTACTGATAAGGCGATTTGAAGCATGCATGAATAATGATGGTAGACATTTTGAGCATCTTTTGTAATGTTTGTTCATAAATCAATTGATTCTGTGTTATGGAATTCTGTACATCATTGTTCAAATTCAGTTATTTTATCAGTTTGACATATGTCAAAACATCACGTGTGGTACATCGTTGAAGTTAGAGTTGACTGCAGTTCACGATTCAAAAAAATAATAATAGGGTGACACTTGAAAAGTTGAGGATAGGGGTAGTTTCTCAGGAGTAGTTTGACAGAAGTTTACTTCAACTCAATAGCTTCAAAGTTATATGGGTTTGATATAAGTCTAGTTTTTTTTTTTCATGCAGCATAACTGAGATATTGGCTGTAGGAAAAAATCCCGGTATAGCAATAAAATAATTTTTGGTTTCAGCCCCCAGTTTTTCCTGAACATTCTTCTGAACCGGTTGAGGACTACCGTGATTTTCTGGATTATTTTCTGAAGTTATTGATTCCATATCAACATGTTGTCGAAGATGACTCCCAAGTATTTCGCAAATGGAATTTAGTCCCTTAAGAACTTGTGACTTCAGTCCTGTCGGTATATATTTTTTGGTAAAAACAGCTATGGTGGTTTCAAGAGGGTTTACAGTTAGTTCCTCCCCTTGACACAATTTGTTAATTGCCATTGTTACCTCAATACCATATTCAATATGATGTTTTATTATGTTATTGACACAGTTTGGAAAATTTTGGAAAACATGCCTCCAGTGTCCAATTGTAAAATCAGCATCTACCAGCAATACGGAACATTTTTCAGAATCCAATAAAATGACAAAAGATAAACCGACAAACGCATGGAAATTCCCCATAAACGCATAGATATATTTCCAGCATTTTCCCGAACAAAACACGAGGTTAAAAATGAGAGAAGAGATAACTGGACCAAAACAACATCGCTTCACTGATATATTCGAGTGATATACGGTCCATAACAAAGGCAACAGGATAATAGCACAATGTTCACAAAACTCGGTTGTTAACTTTATCCTCTAATCAGACGTTGGAGTTATTATTAATGTAACGGCCCGACAGGATGCAAGCGCCGGGGTTGCACGGCCACGGAAACGAGTTCTTTCTCGCCTCCAGACACCTGAGACTTGAAATTGAATCAAGTTCCCAATTAAATTATCAGGCACAGATATAAATGAATGATTAAGTACTCACCTTGAAGATTTCCAAGAGGCGGAAACAGAAGTATCTGTTGAATTGGTTGTTTTTCTAAACTTCGGTAATCATTCGAGGAATGAATCGTTATACAGAGTGTAAACTAATCGCATGTACCTCCATGAATGAGGGTTGTATAGTGCAATAAAAAAAATTGAAAAATTCAATTTTCCGACATCAATGAGTGTATGAATACCCTCCTGTTTCAATCATTCCGTGCCTAATCCTTGAAAAAATTCCAGAGGCCTTATAATAAGTCGGCCCAAGCTACCCGTCTTAAACTATTTAAGCTTCTGTATTTCTTATGCATCCGTTCAGTCGAAACAATCGCATGAAAGGCTTCGGTGCTGGGAGGTCAGCGTTTTTGGTAATTACATCACGCCATCGATAGATAGGCCAATCCGTGCAACATTATTGTTCGCACAGAGCAGTAGCCTTAAGGAGAACGTAACGTTCTACTGAGCATGTTTCAGGTTATCACCAGCCGAAATGAAGGACAACACCGAGAAAAGCGGAGCAAATATAGTGTTTCAGTTGATTCCTCATGAGACATTTTGACAATTTGCAGGAACCGCTGTCGGCAAAAGTACACTTAGGGCTTCGCGAGACTAAGATACTAGTCTTGGCCTTGTCTTGGTCTTGATGTGCTGATAACGGACAGGACATCCCCCATTTGGCAAAATATGGGAACTTGGATCCAAACAATCTGTTTGGCTATATACAACGATATCGAGGCCCTTGATAATGTATAGAGCACCGTTGTAGTGGCCAAAGTTTGAAGGCTTGCTAGCTTGCAAAGACTGGCCATGCTCGGGATCATTGGTGCTATGTCCACCAAATCTACGATTGGCCTGGAAGTAATTTTGAACCCTTCTCCTCTGCATTCACATATTGTAGCGGAGGCGAGGATAAAAGCCTGACTAAAGTGCCTGGACTAAGCTGAACCGATGGATGAATAACAACCTAGGCCTTTCCAACATAATAGGGGTCATAAGAATCGACAAATCTGAGATGACTCCAACCTACTCCTTTGATGAAAGATTAGAAAGTCACATCAAAGGCCATACCAATGCCGTCAAGAGAGAATCTGGTACACGGATGGCCCCAAGAAATAGGCTGGAATATACGGGGAGAGACTGAAGTCTTGGTACTTTTATACCTATTCCAGGCCTAGAGCCAAGATGAAGAATTCAAACAGGATTCCAAAAATAATATAAAATATGGGGTGTTTCATTTGAAATAACAAAGTAGTTGCTAATTAATGGACAATCGGCTACACGGTATTGATGATGATATTTTAGACGGAAGAGTATGGTTGATTATTCACACCTGCAAATTTTTGAAATGATCTGTTGTTTCATCTTCCAGAAACTTGTTCTACTACTGTTCCTCCCACCTTGAAACACCCTGTTTACCCAGTGTTAAAAACGCGATAAGTTTAATTTTTCATTTCTCCCCATTGGGACAAAGTGAATCCATAATCGGAATATACGCCATCATTATTCCGACATCTACAGTACCTACGAATATATATTGTCTACAACGTACTTTAGGGTTATGGAAGTTATATGACTTGACTAGAAGCGATTTCGATTGATCGAAACCGAGTGATTATTGTAATTAATAGGAAATGCACCAATTTCACCGTTCCGCAACGAGTAATCCAATATCGGTCGTGATACTAATCTTGTATGGAACTAGAATTGCCCATCATACGGCCTAGATCGTATCAATATGTTAGCGATACGTGCATGTAAATGCATGTGACTGTTGTCGATGCTATTAAATCACCAGACGAATATTACTTCATGGTGAACGGTAAGGATAAATCACGTTGGAGCGATAACCAATGTCGTTGATCTTCAGTAAATGTCGAACCTGATGACTTGTTGCCAAGCAAGATATACGTTATCATCAGTCAGGTCACTTCATGATCATCTTCATAACAAAAATTTTACAAGAGGTTAGTTCCAAAAATTACAATAGATTAGATTTTCTTGAAGATTTACACATGAGTAGCTACTTACTGAACAATGATTTTTGTCTCAAGACTCAGGTTAATTGAAACAGATCTTACATCCCTCTTCACAGACGCTTAAATTAAAATAATAGAGTTTTTCATAATAGTCGTCCTCTATGATGACATTATTTGAACCCTATACCTGCAATTTGTTTGTTCCCTCTACACCTTCAGCTCATCCATTCAGTTCTGAGAACACAAAGCTCTCTCACTTTTAAATTTTGATTGAAACTTTGGGTTTCTTAGCTTGGGTTGCACACTCATTGAACTAAGTTCTAATTAGATTTTTTATCAGTTTATATGCATTTTCTGGTTTTGATTAACACTACTACAGATTTTATGAATATCCTATTCATATTATCGAAAAAAATCAAAACTACTAGAGAGTTATCACATTTAATAATTTTCTTAAAATTTTTTGTTGTATTGGTAATTCTTTTCTGATGTTTTTCATGTTTGAATTTTGATTCAAACTCTGAGTTTTGTTTCTTTTGAGCTTGGAATGTCATCTACCATCTTGGAGTTGTATTCTCAAGTATCTCGAATATGACTCTTTGGTTTTAGTTCGAAAATATGAATAGGAAATTCATAAAATCTTTGGCCTTTTCACTGTTGCTTAATCTCTCGACAATTTCGGTCAAAATGAGATTGGGTTTATTCATTACACGTCTTCATGTAGTCCCACCAGCACGTTTAGTAAAAATTCCTGTGCATCTTGCTGGGCATACTTGATGAAACGTGATGCAAATCTTTGGGTTTGACTTTTCAAGGAAAACGTATTAACAACTCGATCCAACAAATTATCTGACCACAGGTTCTTGATGACTTCCGCAAATGTTTTTTTTAAAACTCTCTCCATGTTAGAGATACTACTGGTGTTAATATCCCATGGGTGGACATCCTTCTTTATATCCTCCAGCCACCTTTTAGTGTTTTAAAACAATGAATAACACTATTGATAAAGCAAGTGTTTCCAATATTTTTCAACCCATTAAAACCGAGAGTTTTGGCAGAACTATGTAGCACACGCCTGTTTCGCTGCTTTCACATTGTCAACTCGACTAATTCCTTGAAACACCACTCGTAACACGGAAGTATAATTGATTATTCTTTCCACAACATATTGCCAATTCTGAAATCAAATTTGATATAAGTATGGTATCATTCTTGCTCTCGATACTGAACAAATATCATATAATACTTGTTGTCTTATGCATTTGGTGTGTAATTCATTCTCACTTGTTGAGGAATGAGTATTCTAACACTGTTGTAGCAACAATAACGTTAGCCCTGACTGGCATCATAGTGACAAGATATAAATAATTTTTCGTTGGCTTTTCTTTTGATTGTATGTAAAATTTGTGATTATGGAGAAAACACAGTCTGTTAGTCGGTTAGAATGAAAATTCGCGATGCTCGTAGGTCCGCATGCTCGCCTCTGGCTTGCGCTCCAAACTTCCTACTCGCATCGAATTTTCATTCTGACCTTGTTACAGAATATACTATTCTATGCTCTCGTGATATCACTACTGAATATTTTGAACCTATGGCAGAAGTATTTTATAGCAGGCCATTGAAAATTACAAGTTCTGTTTGAAGAAAATAAATTCCATGAAATAACTGAAATAAAAAAAGTGAATCCATAAAATTTAAATGAATACTGTCAATAAATCAATAGTTTTCAATTGGTACTTTGAATATGTTATGATTTGTTCAATGATTCACTTGAACTCATTGTGTGTTGCTTAGCGCTCACCGTTAATATTTTATTCGTGTTTATTTCTCATAAGTCTCATTTTATTTCAACGAACTACTTTTGCGACTTGTACGATTTCTTCAAATGGATCAATGAAATATCAGTCTATCTATATAAAAACCACAACTAACGAAGATTATGAAACATGAAAGTTCATTTTCATATTTGGACTTTCTCCTAATTCAATCTTGTCGCCGATTAGAAAACTGAATTATATTGGAGCGAAGCTACTATCCCTGGAAGTTCGGTCTCAATCCAAATTGAAATGAGGTGAACTTCTATCAAAATTGACACTTTCAAGTCTGGTGTCTCTCATCCCATTTGATGTCCCATAAAATCTTCTGTGGCACGGAACGAAAATTGTTCACGCTGATGATAATGAAAATGACGACGAAGCCACTTCCCCTTGTTTCAGTTTCGATGTATTCTGACGTTTGGTAAAGCAATTACTTCCGGTTCCGTCTTAGATTGACGTTAATGTTGAGAGGACCAATGACAGATTCTAAGATGCCGTATCGGTGAGGCTGAGATCCGTCCGTTGTAATATGTGAGATGGCGCGTGGTATTGGTAATCGTTTGTGTGTGAATAACTAGGGGATTTCTGTTTATACGCAGCGTAATCGGGATTGCAATCGTTAAACAAAATAGTTACAATCGGCCAATTAGTCCAAGCGCTGTAGCCATAATGTTACTAAAACCTGACAATGAAACCAATAGAAATGATTTTTGGTACACGATTAATTTTTGAAGAGTACTTTGGGGAAAGCAATGTTCTGCTCCTATGGAAAGTAGGGAAAATTGCCGGGAAAACTCGGAAAATCAATAACTTGAAGCGGTTGAAAATTTCATTATAATGTATAAAAACAAACTTGTAGAACGTGAAAATCTACATAAAAAGGGTCTTCAATGATTTTTCGAAAACTGTTTCCTATAAGAGATATATGAGCTATAATAATCAATATATTCGCTCGACTGAAATCTCTGTACCTCCCTTGTTTTTGGTCGAAAATTCATAAACCTAACGGTATTTGGAAGAAAAATCCTTCAACAAATATCAGATACAGCTAGCGGGTGTCGGTAGAAGTGGTTGTATTTGTTCGCGCGAAAATCCGAAAATATTAATTATAGCTCATTACCTCTCATAAGAAGCAATTTTCTAAATAATATGTAGAGATATTTTTTTCAGGAATTTCTACGTTCTAAAGTTTTTTCTCATACATTATATTGAAATTTCCCCACTTTCCATAGGTGCTCGCGTGCAGATCATTTTTTTTTTTTTTAGAACTGTTCAAAAACTGCTCGTGTGCTGAAAATGTTTTCTATTGGTTTTAGTGTCAGGTTGAAAAACCTGATTCCTGTACTGAATTGTGTTTTAAACTACAAGTCAAGTAGGGACAATTTAGGGGGTGATTTCATTCAACATAAGTGTGTATAATTTAAATTCTAGTAAGTATCTGAAATGAAGTCACTGCAAGGGATTACATTTTCCGATGCAAGACTGGAGTTTTCATCAAATATTTATTATTTGAAAAACTGATTCTGAAAAAAATTCGGTTGTACGAAAATGCTTATTTTGTACATTTACAATGTTTTATTTAACTCACTCTGTTCGTATGTCTGTCTGTCTTTCTGATTAGAAATTTGCACATTCTGGCATTCGATTGAGCTGAGATTTTGCACACCTATTGGGAATCAATGAAAATAAATTTGAAAAAAAAATCATCACCCTGTCCCCCTTCCCGAAGGGAGCACGTCAGAGAACACTAAAATTACTGAAGAGAAAAAATTATTCGTAGGCTCGGACCCTCTATTTCCTAATTATTGAACAAAATAATGGTCTCCTGAAAGCAAGTAGAGAACGCGTAGAAATTCGAAGAAATATTAAAAAAATAGAAAATGGGTTTTCGGTTGGAGGGGGCGGAAACCACCCAAAAAAGTTGCAGAAACTCGCTTCAATAAATTTGGAAAAATTCGTAAAAATATCTGTAAAACATTGGACCGTCGAGTAATTCAATTTCAAAAATGTTTCTATCTATAATTGAATTTTCAATAAATCCTTCTGCAAATCCTACGGGAATATTCCTCGACTATTGATAAATTCTTCCTAACTTTCTCGAACAACTTGCAAATTTTGAAATAAATGAGTTGAGACAGATGTTTTTCATACCTATTACTTTAAGTGTTTTTGCAAAACATGAAGAAAACCTCATGAACCTATAATTTGATGGTACTTCCACAGTACTTTTTCTTTATGTTATGATAGTGTCTGTACCTTCCCAATCCATCAATGATCAACACAAAGCCATCAAGCAAAAAAATCACCTTTTTCACTTTCTCACTCATTCGTGGCCGATAAGCAGAACGTGAGACGGTAATAGGATATGGATAAGCCCTGGAAACATTCGCACTTAAGTAAAGAACTACTCCATTGTTTGTTTTCTAATTTCACTCCACTTTACGGAGGGTTTAACATTTCGCTGTTTGCTGAATACATTCTCTACCAGTAAGGCGATTTACCGAGTTGAGATGTACTTTTGTTCGACAAAGAAGATATAGAATGGTATTAAAAAAAGTTAAGAGGCTGACGAACCGAAACATCGTTAGAGGCATTCCAAACAATCCGGCGGTTTGGAGAAAAAACATTCACATACATTGCAACCATTGATACTCCTCTATAGACGCTGGGCATGAATTCTATAATAATGAAGATACATATGAGTGGGTTATTTACGCGAAATTGCCAAAATATGAACAAAAAAAAACTATATGAAAAATTGTTGTTTGTGTATCAAGGGCGTAAAGTAGGCGTTTATGGCCTGGGGCGTGGATGATGGCCAAAAGACGTCAGCCGTGGGTCATAACACGCCGAAGGCCATATAAGGTCATAAGGTCTTATCGCAAACTTGGATATACAATATTGTTTTTTATGTCTTAAATTGATATGAGAGGAATATTGAAACTAGATGCTGGAAACAATATGTAGGTAGGCAATATCGATATTGGTAAAAATTATTTAACCAATATTGACGCAATATTTTATGAATAAATGTACATCCAATCGAAGAGGCCTAAGTCGACCACCAGTGCCAGAAAGTAGGTAAGTTAAACACTAGATGTCCTGCCATACCAAGATGCTCACTGCTAGCTGTTAGTGAGGGCTATTTACAAACAATAGTTGGATAATTAATTCACCTCAAATTATATTCTAAATGAATCTTGTTGAAATCTTCAGACCCAGAAAAAAATAGCAGTTATTGCATCCAACATGTTATGATATCACGTTAGGAAAAGCAGAAAAATTTCATGATCTGAGAATTTATTCGACTGAAGTCTTCGCGAGATGCATTCTTGGCATTTTAAATTTCAATAGCAACATTTCATTCAATTCTTGACATAATTTTTTTGGGTTTATGACCTTCCACAATCTGAAAATGAAAAAAAAAATTTAATCCAAAGAAATCTGTACAAGTGTAGAAGGGCAAATTAATTAATTTGCCCGATAAGTTACTGCGTTCACAAGACTGCTGTCTTGAAAGAAATTAATTTTTGTCAGTAACGTACCCTACACTGAATTTGCCTATCTGAAAAAATGAGATCGAATTAACAAAGAATACTTCTCTTTTTTTGAAAACTGTTGACGTTTCGGAGGCTGTATCTGCCTCCGTTATCAAAACTTCTTAGAAAGACGCTGAGGAAACTGAATTTGAATTGCGATTTTGGTAATAAGACCTTTCTTTGACAGAGTCAAATGAAATCTGTCATACATTCTTTTGATTGACATTTGGTATCTTGATACATAGGGTGTTCGGTATCAATCAATCACCATTCTATTAGTTCTTATTTCATCTCTGAGGAGGGGTAACCAGGTGCGGTCCATTTCAATGGAATTGGTTGAGAAGCAGTTGTTCGATAAAAGAATGCACGCAGTTTCCTTCAACTTTCTTTTTTCTTGATTTTATTCTCTCAATAAAATTTTGGTATTATTCCATTCCATCATATGATCGCCATCAGATGTTAGAATATGTTCGGATATTTTCGAACCCGTTATTTTTCGATTTCTGATGAAACTTTTATGTTCTTCCTGGCGCACAATCAATGGTCTTGATGTTTCACCCATATAACTCTTACCACACGAACAAGGTATGTTGTAAACACAATTTTTTGAACATTCACCAGCGTTTTTGGGTTTTGTATGTGTGAGTATTGATCTCAATGTATTGGTTGTTTTAAATGTTGTTCTTACATCATACCTATGGCCAATCCGTTTTATTTTTTCAGACAGTCCAGGGACATAAGGTATAATGTTGTTTGTTGGATGTGTATGGAGATGTCGCATGTCTGTGTGTTGTGTTGTTCGATTGTAAAGTGTAGTACTATTTTCAATTACATTAATGGTTTTTTCCACGAATTCATTCGGATAAGCATTTTCCCTGAGAACGGACTTTATAAAATTCAATTCTTTTTTCAGATTTTGTGTTGAATTGCAAACCACTTGTGCCTGTGAACGCAGTAACTTATGGGGCAAATTAATTAATTTGCCCTTCTACACTTGTACAGATTTCTTTGGATTAACATTTTTTCATTTTCAGATTGTGGAAGGTCATAAACCCAAAAAAATTATGTCAAGAACTGGATTTCCTCCACAAAATCAAACTTTCAATCAATATTTCATTCAACTTTCATCAAACCGTATGTGCATATCCACTCAGACACACGTTCATTTCTTCTGTAAACAGTTTTATATTTCGTGCCAGCCCCATCTTTTCATTCGAATCCTCATTTATTCTCTCTTTTGTTGGAACTCTACTCCTCGGCTGTTTTCCTACAAAATATGAAAAATGTCGCTATACTTCCCTTTTATAGAAGTTTGTTGTCAATGTCGTCAGTTCTCTCGCTCTATTCATACTTCGCTCGAATGACAAAATATATAATATTCCATCAGAAGCCGTACGGAGATTTTATAGGGCGTTGCAAAGTAATGGATGAATCTGATGAGTTTGAGGGCAGCCAGAGACGCGATGCTCCCTGGTATGTTATTGCAGGATGTTATTAAATTATGAAGTATATTGAAAAGAAAATTATTGCCGCTGGTCTGTTTCAATTATCTACGAAAGTAATTAATTCATTTCACTATGATTTAATTTTTTATTACAGGATGACCATTCTGAAATTTGCATGCAAATAATTGTCGCATGAAAAATTATACTTTTAATGACTCATTAGTCTTGATCAACAATAATTTATATAAATAATGAGTAACTTATGATTTTTCCTCGTGAAATTAGGCATGCAAGTGCATTCTGTCAAACCCAAATCATCTAAAATTTTATACATCGCAAGGCCAAAAATTCCAAAATACGAAAAAACTGTGTTTTACATATAACACACTTCGGTGTGACAAATTTTCATTAATAATATCGTGACAAAATGCACCAACAATTTTGAATGTAACTTCTTTTCAAAAGAAAAATTATCATTGTTAACGTAATAGTGTGTAGTTTGTTTTTTAAATAAACCGAGGGGCAACCGCTGAGGAAATTGTGTAGGTACACTAATTCCCAAAAATGGTAAGTAAAACCTCTCATACCCGAAGTAATGCCAGTAAAGTACCGCCAGTGCTCTCGAAGTTTTCGGATAATTCATGTAATTTCCAATTCCCATGTTTTGAAGACCTTTTTTTGCCCTTCAACGATTATAATTGTGCAGTAATTGTTCTCTTACTTCCGAATAATTTGTGTAATACCCATGTAATGCTCGAGTTATACCTCCCTTTCTCGTGTAATGCCCAATAATTCCTAACTAATTCCTTTAATGCACGAGTAATACCTGTAATACCCAATAATTTTCAAGCAATGCCTCCAATTCCCGACTAATACCCAAGTCATACAACAGTTTTCTCCTCAAAATAAACAGTATTTAGATGGCGATGTCTTCAAATCTAGATATATTTTTTAATACTGGACAGCTTTTTGAATAACTCTTTTCGATATGACCCAAAATAAAGTTTTCTGTATATTACGTGTGTTTCGCTATATTTTGCTGATGTTTTGCTGATGAAAGAAATTTTTCATAAGGTACGTTTTTATGAATGACACTGTATGAGCAGCCGACGTATAATCCCCCATTATCTTTTCTTTTTTCAGGAATTTTCAATAGAGCTAATAGTAAAGTAACCACAGACAAAATGTAAGCCACAAGTGAAGACTGAATTATACCACTTTGAAACTCGGCACATGACTTCTTGACATTATGTATTGCTAAAAAAAATTGTTTACTAAAAATTCAGGGATGGAACCAAAAAATAAATTATTTTAAAAAAATTATAATTTTTTTTTGCTGTTGTTTCGGAAAGTTTAAGATTTATCATGAAACAATTTCAACGAGGCGAAAAATAATTCAATTCTCAACAAGAAATCCACTCAGTAATTTGTCACAAAATACATGCGTATTCTCAGAAAACCTGATTGAACTTGGATATCAAATTTCAGGCTCGCCTTAACACGCCACTGCCATTTCCGGCAGGGCCCAAAATTATATTTATCATAACTATGCTTAAAATTATAGTAGAAGGAAGAGAAAAAGTGTATATCGTTCCTGAAAATTTCTACTTCCTCATGCAAATGTAACATGCGAGTATATGAGTACACAAAATGTGTTTTATCCCACTTCACATAACTCTTCTACCATATTTACGGAGGATCCGAAAGTCAAGGATATTTCCGTTGATATGAAATAATTATAATGAAGCAGGAATCACTACTATCTTTGGACCATATGCAACGATTTTAGACTAGTGAGACAAGTCTCACTTATACATGCCACAGAAAAAACTGGGTTTACTCCTGCCTCAGTTTTCAACTTACTTATAATCCCGGCAATTTCTTCAGTAAATGTTCCTACATAAAAAAATTAAGTATGTAATTTCAAGCTTGAAGTTTGCACTTCACAATGTTAAACATATATGCAGGACATGAATAAGCGATTATTTTCAACATTTACTGTTTTTTTGGGTAAATTGAAAATGAGGCAGGAGTAAAACAAAGTAAGTAAGACCTGTCACACTACTCTGAAATTGTTGCATATAGTCCAAAGTGGGTATGGGTTGCTGCTTTAGTATAATAATTCCATATTTACTAAATTATTCATGATTTTCGGATCATCCGCAAAAATCTCCGTGAAGTGCGACAACGTTTTAGGTACTCAAATACTCGCATATTATATTTGCATGAAAAGGTAGAAGTCTTCAGAAATCATATGAACTTTTTCTTTCCCTTCTTCGATCAATTTGAGCAGAGTTATGACCAATCAAATATTGGGCTCCGCCAGAATTTTCAGCGACGGATAAGCGTGAACCTGAATTTTGATGTCGGCGTTCAATCACGTTTTCTGAAAAACCGAGCGCATTGCATAAAAAATTACTAGGAATCATTTATGTGGAGAATTGAATTGTCTTTCACCTTGTTGAGTTGTTTTTTCGATAAATTATATACTTTCCAAGATTACCATGGTTCACCATGGTCCTACAACAGCATACCAAGACTCTGACAGCTGACGCTTGTTTTGGTGGCAAGCTATATTTATTTATTTATTTATTTATTTATTTCATCCAAACAGACCTAGAGGCCTAATTACATGGATATCAATAATTACATATATGTTTATACATGAAAATATGAATAAAAAATAGACAGAAATTAAGAATAATAAAAACTAAAAAGGTATTGAGTTATTGTTGTCACCAAATACCGTAGGATTGACACCAAAGCGACTATTTCTTGAGATATTGTTATCAAAGTGTCATACTGATAATTTGTGTTACGACTGCTTTTCTGTATGTTTTCTGGGACTGGGTCCAATTGAGGTCCGTCAATACATTGAACTCATTGGCAAGACGAAGCATACCTACAAGAGGGGCCTTTTCGGAGCATGATGGTGGTATATCTAAGCTATCGCCTACAGAATAAATTTGTGACCTGACATCACTATAAAAAAATGCAACGCTGCCTCCCCAGTTATCATGTTACTTTGTTTATCTGACACTCATTTGACAGAATCATTGAGATTACGCTCTTTTTACTCTGAAGTTCCTCCAGTTGGGTTGCCGGGTAATCTCTCTCCACCCGCTGCCAATTTAATAATCAACTCTTCGGTTTTTGATTCTTTAAGTCTGCTGCTCCTCTCCCGAGGCGTTTTTTAACGCATTTTAAATCGAATTATGCAAAAACTGTTGATAGAAATCAAAGGAGATGGTGTTTTAATTGTAAGAAAAATAAAAAACTTCAGAGTTTCGAATTCTTTTCTGCGAATTTGATGAGGTTTCCGCGTGATGTTCCTAACGATGAAATCATTACAATTTAAATTCGATTTTCAAGATGAAGTAAATATATGCTAATGATTCGATGGATTTTATCATTAGGAATTTGTAATTGACGGTTTCATAATTGAATAGAACCGGTTTATGTGCATTTTATAGTCTTCATCTTGCAAATAAGTGTTGCTGATCTATTCTCCTTCATTTTCTGTTATGTCATTTTCGTTGGACAACTTGTCCATTAGTATCTCATCACTAGTAAGGTGATTTGAAGTTATCGTTTTCTCCACAACAGTTATTAAAAAATAATAAAGCAATGTATTCCCTTTCACTTCCATTAATTTGAATTGTTTTGGTCGAAATGATCCCACATTTGCAACGAAAATGAAGAATTAAAATTTTAGCTAGCTGGTGGCAATTTGAACAAAAGTTTCGAATCTGAAGAAGTTATTTTTTTTTTCATTTCGGTGATTATAGTGGCATCGACTGCTGTGGTCATTAGCCAGTGTGTATTCTGGGTAGGCCTTGTTACCAGCTCCATGCGCCACACAATTAATTTGATTGCAACAGTGAATCGTGTAGGACTCACCCTGGTCTAGCCACGATATTTTAATGATTCAAAGTTTAAATTGAATTAAAAAAATCCCAGCTCCGACTAGGGCTCGAACCTGGGACCTATTGCCTGACATAAGAAGATTTTTTCTGAAATTGTACAAGTTTCCTGTATTCTAAAACTTGGTTGAAATTATTTATGATGACGTGCGCACTTTCAGAATTATCAATTAAGATGAAAGAACCCTTTAAAAACATATTTTTTTCAACCAATTGGAAAATACAATAAATAGGACATCAAATTTCATGGAGGAATCTTTATTTTGAAACTAAATATCCATTTTTCAAAAAAAATGTGACTACACCAGGAGATTGACAATTTCAAATGAATCTGTTGAAAATTATGTTGAAATGCGACAATCAATAAAGAAGTTATAGGAAAAAATACTCGAAAAATATACCGTTTAATCAACTCACTACTTTTCGAAATATTCTAAAAATTCTGAATATACCGTTGGTTCCAGGAAAACTCGAAATATCAGTCTAATCTAATTTTAACCTGGTCAACAGAAATAAAATATACAAATTAATAAAATCTGAAAAATATTTAATTCCATTAAACAACGTATTTATCAAATTTTAATTTTTTTTTTTTGAAAAACAGATTTCGATCTGTGATATTTCGAGGTGGTTTGATTAAACTGTTTATTTTTCAAATTTTATTCTTCAATAACTTTTTTGTTGCTGAGGGCACTTTTTATAAAAAAAAATTATGATTTTTTCAGATTTTTTTAACCTTGAAAAATAAGAATAGTTGGCTCTGAAAATCAAGACTCATTCATGAAATTTGGTGACCTAGTGTTCTTTTCAAATGTCTACATAATGAAAAAAATCATCTCAATCGGTTCAAAAATATATATTCCAAAATGGTGTTTCCATTTCAAATAGATCGCACTGTACAAATTAAATACCAAGTCAAAGATTAATTTTGTCCTGATCCAAACATTTTTCAGAAACATTATTGTCTCACAGTGAGTACCATTATTCTTATTCGACTGGAACGATGGTTCAAAAAATCCATCAGTATTGAACTCTCAAACAAATAACCTATTACTGAAATTGACACTCTATCTGACATCAATATTTTCAGAAATTCACTCTGATTCCCATTACGAAATGATCATCTGAATAGCTTTTTCCATTCCTGAGATACAGCGTAATTTGAAATATTCAATATGTATCTTCCGCAAAAACTTCAATACTTGTAAAAGTTTTTCGAGTAAAACACACTTTTTAACTCTCATCCTATCGGAATTCATATAAATCATCCCCGAACCCCATATAAATCTTGTAATAACGAATACATCTCGACAGTATAATGCACAATCAATTTAGAACGGGATTTGAGAAGTTTATTGCAGCAAACTTCTCTTTCAAATCGAACACGAAAAGAATCAGGATATAATATTGGAAAGCATAACTTGCTGAAAATATACTTTTCATGTTCTAGATCAGGAACGGTTTACTATTATTGGCAGCGATAAGCGTTAGAAAGGCGTTGCTAGAATACGGTTATAGATAGCTATTAATACTTTCATGGAAAATATAAATCCTGGTTATTTATCAAAATTTGGAATACTCTAATCATAGATGAACCATATTCAACAAATAGTGATCGAGACAACACGCGTTTCTTATGGTGAGTTTATACAGCAAGTAGAATAAAATAAGAAATAAAATAAATCAAGATGTAAAGTAATAATTTTTGAAGTGTTGATACACAAGAGTAAAATAATGTAAGAAATAAGAAGCTGCCAATCAAGATTTGGAATTATATATTGGCACCACTTCAAACACACTCAGCCTGTTCCTATTTCTATTCAAAGGTCATATTTTAAATCGACAGTGCCTTGCTTTATTTATTAAATAATAATCCACCGTTGCCATCATAAACTTATAATGAGATCTTCTTCCTCTAACAGCATCTTTACTACAGAAGTTTCATGGTTATTTTCGATATTGGCAATACTAATAATTAATAATGATAAATGAGAAAATAAACAAAAACAAACACTCAGTTGTATTATTTATATGTATGTGTTCTGTCATCTGTCAATTGTCTTGTCAACTTGAAATAAAATAGGTGATAACCATGTTTCATTTTCTTCTTTTATTTTATTTTCTGTATGAACTTGTTATGGGTGTTATGCAGTTTTATCTTTTTATATCATTTTATTATATCTTTTTATTTTATTTTACTTGCTGTATAAACTCGCCATTACTCATAAAAATTATTCAAGTTAATTTAACAAGGTACAATCTATTATAATATCTATCTACATGCTAGAAATTTCTCAGAACATGTGAACATGAAAATTTACAAAAATAAATAAATTATTCAAATAAACATATAAAAAATAACTATGTATCAATACTGCTTGGTATAGTTTAATGTTGATTGACGTATATAAAGAATATTTTATAAATGAAATATTATTGGCCACTGAAGTTTGAAAACAATTTTTTTTTTCGGAAAATAGCCGATCGACTCAATCATCCGAGGATCAATAGTAAAATTCTAAATCAAATGTTCATCCATTTTCGAAGTCTACGCAATATCTTTAAATTAATCAAATTGAGATAACGCAAATGTCTAAGTTTGTGTTTTGTGTCCATTTTATTGAATGAACAGAAGAGGCAACAATGGAATTATTTTCTTCGTGAAAATGTATTAATAGATTGAAAGTTTTCACAATAGATATATTTGAATGAAAAAATAAAAACTAGAAAGCGTGTAGCTACGAAAATTCAAGTTGTGCTATACAGTATCGGCAACTTTTCATCTGGGGTATAGACAGAAATCTACGCGACCAACATAAGGAACACAATGATATGATAGCACTACACGAATAAGAGAGACGCACTACCGCGTGCCTCTCCTGTTACCTCGCCCAACGAAATAACTGCTCGCGTTAATATCCCTTCCTCAAGCGAGTAGAGGAGAAATTGTAATGCTCTCTCAACATTATAGCAAGCTATTCTTCACGCTCTCATAAAACCAGCATACCCCAGATGAAAACTTTCCGATACTGTATAGAATACGGTTGAACCCCAGATGTTTTTGCAGACACTCCATCTGAAATTGAAGGATGTAACTTCCACGTCCCTAGTAATATTCGCAACTTCCTGTTCAGACGCACGGCTAACAAGCGTATAATTGAAGAAGATATAGGAAAACATCAGAAACACGTCGCGTCGCGACGACTACAGCGTCACCCGGCGTCGTCATCAGGACCAAGTAATTAAACATAATCTCGTTATGGGATTTTGATTGCTCGAATTAGACAGGAAATCGAAATTCTGGTCTGCATGAAAAACCAATTATTAAAAGTTGTCACCGTTGCTACACACCCTTGAACGTAACTATAATTTCCTTACCCTGCGTTTGTTCATCCCCGAAGATAATCATGGACCAAAGATGAGAATAATCTATGCTTTCAATGATTTAGCTAATGATTATGATAGACGGAACTGATGTTGGGTAGTTCGAAATGACGGTTCATTTTACATTTTCATCACAAATCTAAGGAGGTTGATATCATGGAACTTTAAATATGTAACTAATGGTTGAGAACGAATAATAACAATTTTCCTTTGCCAATTATTTGAACAATACATGTTTATAGTTTTGATGGCTGAAAACCAATTAGGTATTTTATCCAACACATGACAGTTATGACTGTCATTATTAATGTCATTTTAGGCAAGTAAACTATCAAATAACACACTAGTGACTTATGGATTATAACTCACTAGTGTGTTATTTGATAGTTAACTTGTCTAAAATGACATTAATAATGGGTCATAACTATCATATGTTGGATAAAACATTGTATGCCACTCATGTGTCACTAGTGAGTTATGGATTATAACTCACGTTCATATTTAAAACTCATTAATTTTTATCTCAGAAAAAAAAGATTTCTTCCACTTGTTGGATAAAACATTGTATGCCACTCGTGTGTTATGTCTATAATAATATAAACTGTTCTTATTTTCAAATATGTTTCTTCATCCAAGTGGCAAGTCAAGGGTCCTTCTTCAGAAAATGTCCTTCTCTCCTTTCTTTTTCAACTCTTAGAGAAAGTAAAAAAAGTACTTTTTGATTTATTTGAAGTTTATTCACGCTTACACAGGATTACATCTTGCTGTGCTCTCAATTTCTTCAACTCTGTCAAAACGTTGTTGTAATTATGGTTACTGTTATTATTTTCGACAGATATACAATTCGAAAAATAACGAATGATTTGATATAACATTGTTACTATTCTGAGAACTGAAAACAATAAAAAGTTTGAATATTGTAAAAGTTGGAGAAAATGTTACTGAGAAATTTTGTAACCTAATCATAATTATATCGGACCCTCCCAAGATTCCAGAAGAGTACTGGTCCAGAATAAATCACCATGTCACCCCCACTCTTTGAATGATTGATATCTGACTTGATTACATCATTAATAAAAGGAACCTTGATCGAATAAAAATTCGGAATTCAATTATATGAATCTACCAAGACTAATCTTATAGCCTATAATTATTTCCTTTGGAATGCCTTGGATAAATGTTTGTAGGTGGATTCTATCTACACTGATTTCTCTGAGGCATTCTATAACATGAATCACAAACAACTTATGTACAAACTCGAGTTATTGTGCTTATATGGGCAACATTCAAATTGGCTTGAATACCACTCAGCAAACAGAAAACCACAATATAAGAGTGCCCATCGACAAAAATAATTTTACTGATAGATACTCTCTCCAAACTTTCTATATGGATTCTTTGGACCACCGTTTTTCTTTGTGACTTTTTTTTTTCGCAGACGAAAACGGTAGCAGACTTGGTCCAAAGAATCCATACAGAAAGTTTGGAGAGAGTATCTATCAGTAAACTTTTAGCGATAGGCACTCTAATTACTTATAGTTAAGGTTTATTTACTGACATATCTAAAAACTTCTACCACAATTCCATTGTTAAAGAATGACAGCATGCAGTAGAGTTTTTCCAGTGCTTGGATTATAGTTAATTCTTTAGTTTTGTAGACTTTCTGTGGCGGTGGGTTCGCGCGTACTTTCCGCGCGATTCGGGTAAAGGTGCGTATCCACTAGAGAATTCGGTCCGCATGAGCACCGTATGAGCACATTTGCTGCTCGGTTCAAGCTCAGGCGTAATATAAACACACATTCTGTTCGTGTTCCAATCAGCGTCCACACCATCCGAGCATTTGCTCGTTCGGGCTTCGTGTTGGCGCCTTTCAATCAGAGCTGTGCCGAGCACTGCTTAGTGCTTGTCTAAGCACTCTAAGCACTTCTGTGCTCGTGAGCACTATGCTTGGGAGCTTAGTGCTTAGTTCTCTGATCACTTCATGAAAGGGCTTAGTGCTTAGTGCTCAAAAAAAGTGCTCGCGAGCACTACTACATACTAATTTTGAATAGAATCGAACCATAAATGACGAAATTTGTCGGCCATATTTGGAGCTGGGAGTCACTATTTTATATTATTATTAACAATAAAAACACAACAGCTTTTTTATTATCGGATAAATTTCTTCCTTCAACGAAATAATTTTGCATATCAGTAATTTCACGAGAAAAACTGACATGAAGTAAAACTGAATGAAATATAATGAATCGTTGTCGCAAAAGCTTTAATGTTTAGCAGACAGTGACGAATAAACTAAATCTTAGCGAATTACAAAAAATCATTTTTTATTTTTATTTTTTTTTTTTCGATAACGATCGTAAATACGTAAAAACTACCTACGAGAAACAAAAAAGTTGGTAAACAAACCATAAAATAAATTTTGTATCTTGGAGTTTACCAACGGCGCACCTCAAAAAAGTTCGGGGGAAGAAAAGGGGGCATGACCCATATAAAAATACACCCTGTAAATTCTCACAAACATTTGACATGTCCAATGATGTAAGCCCTATGGAGTATTTTGCGTTTCAAATTTGAGCCAAATATCTCAAAAACTGCACGATCTATAAAGAAAAAATAAAAAAATCTTGAAATGTTTATGTAAACTTTCAGTCGTAAAATAAGCCAAGGAGTTTTTCCCTTTCGGATATACATGATGTACAAGAACACTCTGTATTTCCAAGGCACCAGTAGCGACATGACTTATGGTTTCCATTCCTATTCCATCAGAAATACGAACGATACATTCAACTTGTCTAGGTCTCCAACTGCTAATGGCGTTTTTATATCGGATTTTAATGTCAGTACAGATAGAACTTTTACCATCACAACCATTAAATTTCGTATAAAAACTACATACTTCGTGGTATTGTTACTTTGATAAAGAAATGTTAAAATTTTCACAATCACTTTGTGAACGTATTTGAAAACGCTCATATTCAGTATACGAACCAAAATGCTGTAACAAATGATGTAAGAAAGTGATTATGTTAATTGGCAGTTACATGCTAACATATTGATATAAATTACACCAATTAAGATATTATACACAATAACAAATGTAATTAAACACCAATATATTCCTTACCTATTTTTTCCTATTTCGTATTCTAATCAATTACTGAATGAAAACCAATAGAATAACCAATTCAGGTTGTTTTCCTCACTAAAAATAACATTACAAAATATTTACAAGGCAATGATGATTGTGACATCTGCAAGCTCCCCATAATTGAACACTCCTAATATAACATCTAGTGAGCGCTGAAATTGTAGACGTTTGCGAGAAAATTATACAAGATTGTTCCGGAAAGTGGAATACTAAAAAGGGACTTCTTCCTGCAAAGTTTAAATTTGTTTTGGCATTACAAACTATAAAAGCCGAGAATCTAAATTGACTGGCGAAGTGGAGAAAATTGTTTTCCTCTCAACGGTGGAGGCTTACTCTCCAGTGATGATAAGTTATTAACGTAGCTTTGAAGGTTGTCGCCTGTCCAAATAAACGGAACAACATCTTTGGCACGATCTAGAACTTGAAAATGAGATAAGAAAATGTATGACGAAATAGTTGTTGAGTAGAACATACCGAACTATGAAGCACTTCTGAAAACCGATGATATGAAAACATGAATGAATAATAGAAAAATGAATAAATATCTCCGTATCAAATCTACACAAAATGGAATCGCAACAGTATCATCTGAACTGAGTGACTATATTGACAAGAAGAGTCCAGCGATTTGTGTCTTTTTAAAGGCATTCGATATAGTGAATCAATCACAATCAACTTATCCAGACTTTAGCATATTTTGGTTTCAGAAATGTAACAAAAAACCCAATAGGTAAGCAATTATCTACGAAACAAGGAAACATCTTGTGAAAATTGGAGGTAAAATTAGCATAATGAGAGAAGTTGATCGTGGTGTACTTCAAGGCACTGTCCTGGGTCTGATATAATTCAACATATACCTCAATTGTTTTGTTTAAAATTGTTTTTTCCGTTAACCTGCTGTCGTCCCCCTACGAACGATCAAAACATGTGCGAGCCAAGGATAAACGAGGTCTTACCTTTTAACGTGCGATTTCTAGCACGATCCGAGGAGAATACGTCCCGAAAAAATACGCACTGCCTTACAAACATATTATTAGTTTTATATTTGTCAAGTATAATTCTTCATTGATGAAAGACCATATTTCCAACTGAGCTTTTTTCTACCGAGAATCAACATTCACTAGAAATATCAGAAAATACATTATTTTTGATATTCGATAATTAAAAAATGCATAATAAATGTTTGTGCGCTGTGTTCAGAAGCATTTTTAACAATGTTCTCCAAACTTATTGGAAAATGTGAGATAGACAAATTGTAGTTTTTAACCTCAACTTCAAAATGCCGCTTTAAAAATTCAAATCGGACCATTTCCCGTAATATGACGCATCATGCAAAATGTGGCTGTAATTTTTTTAAAACCCGATTGTAGGAAAACTATTGAAGCGACAATTTCCACATTTCGGGAGCTCAACGTACATGATATTAGCTACCATTTCCCGAAAAATTATTTCTTAATATGGAAAATTGAGGGAGATACGAATTTTTGAAAAAAGGCCTTTTTTCAAGAGTTTTTCCGGCTTTTCTCAGCGAAAAATGGTCGTATCGGGATTTTCCAAAAACTATTTTGTAGGTTTTTTCATTCTCTACAAACGGTCTTTTATGAGTAAAGCCATTCGTCCAGTACCTTTCGAGATATTAACAAAAAACCAAAAAAAGGACCCTTTTTTTTAATAATCATTGTTTAAACAATTGCACAAAAAAAAATTTGAGTTGCAATTTGAATTTTAGTTATTTATAAAGTATCCCCGAAGTCATGGCGCAAGTCGCTTACTATTAGAATTAATTTGCAAAACAGGCTTTATTTTTGTTATATTGGTTGGACTATTAGCTGCCAGCTTCACACTGGTCGACAAATGCGGGAAGCCTCGAAACATTCCTCACAAATTTCGTTCTCCATTTACACAATTCACATCATTTTTGGAACACAAATTGGATTCCGGTGGCGACCAGATCAATAGGGGACATCCGGACACAACAACCGACAGCTGAGGTTATAAATTCACCACACATAAATGTGAGATCAAACTAATAAGCCGCGAAACGAAAAATTGCACGAGGACATACATGGCGCTCAAAACGTCAACATTACGAACAGCTAATCGAGCACTGCTAGTATAGAATTTCTGGTAGCCTCAAGGTTTATCATCATCAATTATCGATCGATTTACACGGTTTGCATTATCCTAATCGTCAATTTGTGCATTATCATATTATGTGCACACTTGCAGCGCGTTCGGAGATCCTGGCAAACAGGGATGAATGATGACGCGGAATGAGATGAATGAAGGAAAAGTGAATGAAAATCTATCCAATTCAAACTATTATTTACAGAATTCCTTTGTGTGACATCGTAATAGACAACATTGACGAAGATTTTTTGTTCCTTCCTTATAATCCAGTACGATTGAGTGTTGAGGGATCGATTGTAGCACCACCAAACTTGGTACGCTAGTTGTTGGAACCATGATAAACACGAAAAAAAATTGTTCACCCAAATTCCAGGGGTGGAACATATTTTTTTTTTATATAAATATATTTTTGCTGTAATCTTGGAAAGTATATGATTCATCGGAAAAACAACTCGATGAGATGAAAGACAATTCAATTCTCCACAAAAATCATTCGTAGTAATTACTTATGGAATGCGCTCGTTTTCTCAGAAAAGGTGATTGAACTCCGACATCAACTTTCATGTTCACCCTTAGCGCCGCTGAAAATTCTGGCGGAGCCGAATATTTGATTGGTCATAACTCTGCTAAAAATGATCGGAGAAGAAAAAGGAAAAGTTCGTATCGTTTCTGAAGACTCCTACGTTCTCATGCAAATATAATTTGTTTTACTTCTGTCTCATTTTCAACTTACCCATGTTGAAAATAATAGCTTATTCATATCCTGCATTGAGTGCCCTAAATGCAAAACTCTGTATTTGCATCTCAAGTCATTTCGAGTAATCTGCAAAAAACTCATAGTTCACTTACATATCGCCTTGTGCTACTGAAATTGGTCACGATAGATGGAGATAGAATCTAAGATCCTATGTTTTCTGTTCCGCACATATTGGAAATGCTATGACTACAAAAACAGCGTTTGAAAATTGTAAACACAAAGTTTTGCAATTAAATAATGCAAAGAACCAGTTTCGCATCTGAACAAATGAAACCTACCTACTTTTACATCTCAATGTAGTTCTACAGATATGGAATTTGTTCATGAAAATCAAGAGTAGAATTTAAAAACACATTTCATGTCAGTTCTCACAAAAATCACATCAGTATTTGAAGAAGTTTTGATTGCGAATGATGAGTTAGTGAAACAAGAAAACAGAAACACTCGATTCAATACCATGTGTTCAACCACGTGATCCATATTCCGGTACTCTTATTGGCTAGGTTACATATACCGACTTTTGCAAGTGAAACTCGCTTTTAAATAGAAAGTTTTGCATCTCACACGGATTTTTTAATGGGATTTGCATGGAAACTACATTGTTTTGCAGCTAGTTCTGATGTTTGTATGGTAAATATTGAAAATACCTTTCATTTGGTACCAATATCTCCATTTTCGACATTTTGGCAAATACCGAGTTTTGCATTTAGGGCACTCATATATAGAGTGCCTTCATTTCAAAACTTCCCACCGCTATTACTTATTTTAGCAGGGAGAATTTGCCGTAGACAAAAAACACGTTAATTTAGATATCGAGGGGGAAGTTTAAAACCAGTGCCAGTGGTATTTTAAGTTTAACTCCCTTACCCCTAGCTACCCCCACTTAATAATTTTGAATGGCACCCCCTATCTTGTAACACATCATTTTAAAGATCTTAAAAATCCACACTCAACCCCCGCTAAGAACACTGAAATTGGTTGATCCGTTCTCGGAAAAAGGGCAAAAAGAAAATTAATTATAATAAAAAATAAAATAAACGCTATTGCAATTAAATAAATGTACCTTACTTGATTAGGTGTTCAAAATGTTCAACATTGGTAGCTAAGCAAAACCACAATCTATTCTCGAATTCCTGTCGGACTTTTGTAAATGTTTCGTTATTAATTTGTCTGCATGTGTCAGTAATCCTGTGTCTTAGATCCTGAATGTCCTGCGGGGGAGTTTTGTATACCATTGTCTTCAAATAACCCCAGAAAAAGAAATCCAATGCCTTAAATCCGGAAATCTCGCCGGCCATTCCAGAGCGCCTCTCCTGCCAATCCATTTGTCAGGATACCGTTGATCGAGCCACTGTCGGACAAGCAATGCGTAGTGTGGCGGTGCGCCGTCCTGTTGAAAATGTAAATTTTGTTCATCCAAGAGCGGGTGGTCTTCTTCATCAACTTGGCTTTGTAAGGACTGTGTTATGAGTGGATCGACTACATTTTCCATTACGATTTGTATTACTGTCAGTGCAACTGACACCACTTGACAAACAGTTTAACAATCAGGAATACCTAATTCTTATAAATGTTTTCACCATTTAATTTTAACTGACGCCAAGAACAAACAGTGTGCCCTTCTCTCCCTTTCACCTAAGGCAAAAAAGAAACATAAACTTACCGTTATTGAGTCAGTGGTAGCGGTTCTATAAATTCGTTAATTTATTTTGCATTTTGTTATAATTTATTTTCTTTTTGCCCTATTTTACGAGAACGGATCAACCAATTGCAGTTTTCTAAACGGGGTTGAGTGAGGATTTTTAAGATCTTCAAAATGATGTGTTACAAGTGGGGGTAGCTAGGGGTAGGGGGATTAAACCTAAAATACAACTGGCACTGGTTTTAAACTTTCCCCTCCATATCTAAATTTACTTGTTTTTTCGCTACAGGAAATTTTTCCTGCTAAAAGAAATAATAGGAGTGGGAAGTTTTGAATTGAAGGCACTGTATGTTTAATAACACTATTGTGAAGTGCAAACCTCAAGCTTGAAATCAGATGCTTCATTTTTCATGTAGGATGTGTATGAGCGATTATTTTCAACATTTACTGAAGGAATTGCCGGTATTATGGGTGAGTTGAAAACTGTGGCAGGATAAAACCCTGTTTTTTCTTTGGCATGTATAAGTGAGACTGGTCTTACTAGTCTAAAATCGTTGCATATGGTCCAAAGAGGGTACTGATTCCTGCTTCAGTATAATTATTTTATATCAACTGAAATATCCATGAATTTCGGATCCTCCGTAAATATCGTAGAAGGGTTATGTGAAGTGGGACAAAAGACATTTTGGGTACTCAAATACTCACATGTTATATTTGCATGAGAAAGTACAAGTCTTCAGGAACGACATACACTTTTTCTTTTCCTTCTACTATAATTTCAGCAAAGTTATGACAAATTTAAGTTTTGGTTCTGCCGGAAATTGCAGAGTTATGACCAATCAAATATTCGGCTCCGCCAGAACTTTCAGCGGTGAGTAAGGGTGAACCTGAAATTTGATATCGGCGTTCAATCACATTTTCTGAGAAAACGAGCGCATTTCATAAAAAAAACTGGGATTCATTTTTGTGGAGAATTGAATTGTCTTTCACCCTTTTGAGTTGTTTTTTCGATAAATCATATACATTCCAAGATTACAGCAAAAATTTATTCATTTATGTTTAAACGAATAAAAAAATATGTTCAACCCCTGAAATCTTAGTAGTTTTTTTCGTGTTTATCATTGCAACAACTAGCATACCAATTTTGATGATGCTACATTCGATTCTTGTTCAAAATCAATCGTACTGGATTAATCTTATTAATTCAAATGTTATACAAAAACACAAAATTATATGACCGCCGAAACAATAACAAATTACACCACTTTGAAGTTAAGATGCAAAATATTTTATAAAGGTTGTATAGTGCCTCAAGTCGCACACACTGTACATAGATGGTCTTGAAAATTAAAACCTTATCTAAATACTGAGCGTTCTTCCGTGTTCGGTCTTGATTATCGCGACTTGTCCACCCTCACCAAACTATCCAACTTGACGAGCCGTCCCGTGGCCCTGTGCCCCTTCTTTCTCCGTCCCGCCTAATCCCAGGGTATTAAATCCAACAGACACGCAAATAAACCCACATCCACATCCATCCGCATATCCAGCCGATATATAGTGGTAGTTCCGAAGCGAGCGAGTGTGCGAAACGCGAAAAGAGAAGAGGAAATCGGATTTAATGTTGTCAAGACGTTCGGGCATTGATTGATTGATCGCTTCGACGATGAATTATGTGCACCGACGGCGCGGCCCGGCCCAGCCCACCAACGCATTAAGGACCTAATGGGTCGGAGGAGTGTCTGTAATTTTGACCTCGTGTATACGGAAGGATTATCACCTGTACTTGGTGATCTATCATCGCAAGTTACGAACCCCCCGGCCCGGATAGATGATTGCGTGAAAAACTGGACGGACGAGAGACGGTCGAGAGGTTCACTTTAATTTCATGTGGGTCGTTAACTCGTTCTGTTTTGTACAGGACTGCAATGGAATTGGAGTAAAATGAATCTGTAGTATCATTCAGTTGAGGAGGGATTTTTCAAAAGGCTATATTTCGATTCTACATCCAAAAATAAACTTTCGGCGAATCAAATCTTAAGGTTAAGAGGTCATGAGCGCATTCACGTTTGGGACGCTTTCAAGGGTAAAACAGTCAATTGATAACTCGATGGAGTCCGATCTGAAATAAACAATATTGACCTAGGCGTCCCACAAGGATCGATACTAGGTCCACTGATATTTTTGATGTTTATCAACGACCTACCTGATTATATAGAAACTGACTGCCTGGTTTTATATGCCGATGATGTGTCTGTAGCATTCCATGGTGAAAATCAACGTGAACTTAATTATAAATTCAACGAACTATATAACAAATTCAGCGATTGGTGCCAAACTAACCGACTAATAGTCAATCATACAAAAACCATCGTTATGCAATATTCTATCTATCACAATAATCATATGCCCACAGAAATAATTATTCATAATGCAACAATGAACATTTCTGAAAACACCAAATTCTTAGGTACGTTTCTAGACTCAAATCTATCATTCAAAAGCTGCATACATCATATCAGTAAAAAAATTAAATTAAATTTTATGCCATTCCACAGATGAAAAGCATATTTGATAGACATCAACTAATCAACATATATTATGCGCTAATATATTCTCATTCAAACTATAATATAATTGTCTGGGGAAATGCAGTTTCATCTCAAAGACTGCTGATATCACAAAAAAGGATAATAAGATTAATATTTGGATTGAAACGTACGGAATCCTGCAAGCCATATTTCATTGAAAACAATCTACTCACTGTGCCTTGTATATACATCATGAGATGTATACTTCTAATAAAAACAAAACTCCCTAATTTATTGACAAATAGAGATAATCATAACTATAATACAAGACACGGCAATATTCTACAGATACCATGCCATAAAACAAGATTTTTCGAAAATGCTCCTTCCTATGCAGGAATACAACTATACAACAAATTACCAGAAGAAATTTTAAGTGAAAAGAATTACAACATTTTCAAAAATAAATTGAGAAAACTCTTAGTAAGTAAATGTTACTATAAAGTACATGAATTCCTAGATGAATGACAATGGTGCCAAAATAGATTTTGTCGATAAATTTCTTTCTTATTATTCTGTATTTCTATGGCAATACTAATTCCTTTTGAAGTTACAAACGAAGTAGTATTTAGTCCAACTGTAGAATGTCCTTCATCACTGACAAATAATGACATTCATAAATAAAGTGCGTTGGGGTTTATTATTTTGAAGTATCTGTCAGTCAGCCTTGTAACCCAAAGATCGTGTGTTCGAATCCTTATGGATCTTATTTTTTTTTTGTTTTTTCTTACTAGCAGTAACTGTTGAACAAAAAATTTTGTATGATACATTTGTTAAAAGTGATTTTATTTTGCTCGTGGGGTTGCTCCACTCGCTAACGCTCGTTTCGCAATATTCCCCACTCACAAAATAAAATGCCACTTTTAACACTTGTATCATAAATAACTATTATGTACTTGCGTATTTATACAATAGCTACTCTTTTATGATGACTTCTCCAATATCGTGTAACAACGATCAAAGGAAAAAAATATTTGTTATTATTATCATTATGGATATCAACTATACATTTTAATTATATGTTCTGTGATGTAATTCTTAATATTGTTTTATATGTGTAATGTCGACTCTTCCAACATCATGTAAAAATGATCTTACTGGAATTAAAGAAAAAATAAAGAAAATACAATACTCAAAAACGGTTCGTCTTATTGATTTCAAACAAGGGGAGGTTTCTAGAGGAAGTTGAATTTACAATCCACTTTTCCACAAAAAAAATTTAAAAAATGTCCCAAAAATGCAGTTATTTTGAAGCAATTTTTTAGGTAGATGAACAAATAATTTCAAAAAAACATTACAGCACGTGCATAGATCAAAGTTTTACCTTTCTTTTTATACCAAATTCATTTCGATCGGATAAATATTGCTTCAATGAATTTGTGTTAGAAATCAGATCTGTTACAACTTTCAATATTTTCGGAAGGAAATTACAAAAAAAATTCCAAAAGCTTTCAATATCTCAAAAAAATTAATAAATATATCTACTGAAAATTGTTGTTGTTGTCAAAGCTGTTATTTCCATCAACCGTCTACATCCTTACGAGCAACCGCCGAGTCCTCGCGAGACTTGTGCGAGCTAAGGGAGACGCAGCCATTACCTTTTAAAGTGTGATGCCATGCACAAGACCAGTGAATGTTTTTGTATTATGTATTATAGATTCACTTTGTTAGTTTAAGAGACAATTTAATTAATGCACTAAAAATGCCATATGTCGTGGTGTTTTGTCATTATTACAACGAAAAAAGTTTGCCCTAGCTTTTGCAGCGACGAAACGGAACCTAACTTTTGAAAGCATGACAACCAGCATTGTAAATATATTTTTTCAACAATTGTCAAAAAAAGTCCACTTTTTTTGTGTGGTTTGTGTGCGTAAAGTATTACAATATTTCTCTATCAACATACGATTTCATTATTAAACGGGAAAGCGTAAAAAAGTGCATTCTTTTTAACGGCTGTTGCGAGGCAACCGACAGTTTCATGCAACAACAGTGACAGGTCCGAATAATAACGAAATTCTGTCATGAAGCCAGTTCTCATTTTCTTTGGCAACTAATAACCTATAAATATCTGATATACAAATGTTTCACCTATAATATTCTTAGCATTTTTACTATCAAATAAGTATTATCAAAATTCCAAACTATCGCGGCGAATATATTCAAAATAATAGCATATACCTCTAACGAACTATTGGACGTAATCTACCCTAGGTAATCCAAGGTAGCTATGGCTGTTTGGCCGTCAGAAACTAGTTGACAACAATAATTAATGAAATTTGTGAAATTGGGTATCTATCCAGATAACGAATTCTTGATAACTATAAATTTAATTTTACTAGAAATAAATAGTGATGAAGATTGAACGGAGAAAACCGTGGATAGTGCAAATATGAGATTTCCTTGACATAGTTCAAAGGAAGAAAAAAGTATTCGTTGCTTAACGAGGATTGTTTATTTATTTTGATACAAATCTAAGAAAATGAAAAGTTACTTCGATGGACTAGTTATTCGAAAGTCAAGTCAACATTAATAATAATAATATTGACCTCGATGAAAATGAATATTCGCTTAGAATTTTCCATTTTGCGGGATAGTGTGAAGAGAAAGAGATTTCGACTCTGTCGAAATTATTCGTTTCATTTATTTGAAACACAACTCTCCGGCATACCCTTCGAACTTTGTTCGAATAATGAATCAATAAAAATATGCCAAATTCATTTCATATTTGCAAAAAAATATCAATTGGTTATTTTTTTGACAGTTGTAAAAAAATACTGTATGAAACTCGTGAGTAAAGTGTTTTTTTTTACTCGTAGGAATGCCACCGTCAATATTTCCTACTCATAAAAAAAAGTATCACTTTACTAACTTGATACATAAGTTACTATTTGATGACGTTATGTCACATATTCATTAAATTGTCTTACCGAATTACACTCTAGCTTTTTTTTGTCAAAGTAAACTTGACATTTATAATTCGAATTTTGTTGCCATTAGGACAATTCAACCCATAAAACTTTTTTTCGTTGAATTGTCAGGCAATAACATTCTCATTACTACATGTCAAGTTCACTTCGACAAAAAAAAAGCTCTCGTGTAATTATAAGTGATAAAACCTATTTATAACATTAATATAGCAAATATCTATATATCTATCTATATCAGTCGTATGAGAATTTGACAGTAATATGAACAGACGAAAAATTCTTTTTTTTTTAAGTGTAACTTCCCTTTCGAATAATTACCACTGAGTATCAAATTCAATTCCGAGCAAAACATATCACATTTCCAGGCCACGAGAAAACCCCGGTGAAATCTATCTCTCAGAGCGGTATTTGAATTCGGCCACTTTATGTTGAATAAAGCAACACCTCCACCACATCAAACGGAATCCCCGTTTTCATTTCAGTTAGTGTGTGCAGGTATAAAACGAATGCAAATGCTCTGAGCCAGTCAAACGCCGAACACATAGAGGAATAGAAAATGGTCTCTGATAGACGACTTGCCTGTAGTCCAATCAAACGGTGTTTTTGCCACGAAAAAAATATAGAAGTTGTTTTTCTCACTTGCTCTAAGTATATGTTTTTTGGGGTGATGAATCCGAATTTCAACTATGCTACGAAATTTGCAAGAGACCTCCAAATTTTCGTTACTTTGTCAGTTTTTAGTCAAAAAATCAAACTATGTACTTTTCGAGGTAGACCATTCATACAAATATAAAGAACATTAAATTTTCCACAAAAAACGTTTTCCTCAAATATATTTCTGGTTGAACGACTTTGCCGCTGGAGCTCGTGAAAAACCCAGTTTTCTAATTAGGTTTTTATTTTTAACTCAAAAACTTTGTTTATAAATACTATTACTGTTATTATTATCGTATATATTGTACCGTCGTTGTGGACATTAGTTGTGGTTTTCAAGACGAAATGTTCTTTGACTTTGGTAGGAGATTGAGACTATACAGTGTCACACATAAAGTTTGCCACATATGGAAGTTTTTTTTATAAAATAATATAATGAAAAATTGACTCCACAGTTAGTTTGTGCTTGGAAAATAACTGAAAATAGCCCCTTTTGTTTTGTCACGTGCTACTCTAACCTGTCAAATCTGACATTTTTTTAAAAAATTTCAAAATTTTTTTTTGGAATTTTGAAAAAATGCTATATGAAAAAATGCTCGGTTTCCAATTTTATACATTTGCTCCAAATTTGGGCTCTCTACTGTCACTTCCAATTTTTTTAATTTTTTGATTCGAACGAAGCATGATTCAAATTTCATAATTTTGATAAATATGAGACTTCAACGTCATATCTTGCCCAGAAAATACCCAAATCGGTCTGTTAACAGAAAAATAAATAAACGCACCTCCAGAAATTCGTCTTTGTTTGTTCATCTAGTTTTTTCATTTCCTTGTTAAACTGATTTGGATTTTCAATATATGGACGTTAATATGTCAGTGATCGAATGAAAGAATTTCTTTTCATTCTTATATATACTCGTATTTCTTTTTTCAATAGATTTTTATCCAGTTTGATTATTTTTCTGACCAATAATTCAGCTACATACAAACCCGAAATATCATAATTTTCTGTAAACTAAATAATGACCTACAGTTTCAGAACTATTCAAAAAACTTTTGTTCTAGTGTTTTGTACTAATCATGGCAAAAAACATTTCCATGCAAATAGCAATTGCAGAAAAATCCTTGTAGGAACTCTGCACGGAAATTCATTGGATGTAATTCAACGTTCGTCGTGGTATCAGCCAGGAAAGTAGTCCTTTTCTCATAGATCATAGAATATTTCCTAATGTATAGGATTATGGCAATGATAGTCCTGTTATGGAGCCATATCTAGCAAACCTGAAATTCGGATTCAGCACCAAAAAAAATATATACTCAGTACGATCGAGAAAAAAGCTACAATATTTCTTTCCTGAAACAGGCACCCTGAGATGCGATATGACTGGACTATAGTCTCTGATATACGACTTGCTTGGTTTCGACTACTTTATCGATGTAGCGTGCAAAAATCTGCTCTCAAGAGATGTCCACCGGCCCGATGCTACTTTATTCGAAATGGAAAATATCTGGAGGTGTATGGGTGCATTTGGAAGAGTGTGCGATGTCTGAACACGGAAATTACACCCGAAACGGTGGAATTTATCGCCTCGGGCAGGATGGCTTAGATGAATGAACCGATTCTAGATTGACTAGATTTTTCAGGGCATTTCTGGAATACATTCGACTATACACGGCCCATCGAAAACGTACCGCAAGGCATTACAGACTGGGAAAGAATATTTCGATAAAATCTGAAAACAGGTCAAGTTTGTTTGTCAGGAGGACACATTTAGACGTAACGTAGCATAGTAAAACCTTCAACCCCCTAAGTGTCACCCCAAATTTTTTTTTCGAATGGGAAGGAGGGTCAAGCGATACCTCTTTAGAAGGGGCTTGTCATGCCCTATACAGTGCTGATTAGATTTTTCAAATCGATCTACTCTTTCAGAAAATATGGAGCGTTTTCAAGGTCAAAATAAAAAAAATCTGGCTGCAGCCCTGGATTCACAACTTTTCAAATGGTTTACATCTAAATTACTTCGAAATGCTTCCATCTAGGAACAACTGATAAGATAAGGTAACTGGGTTCGACTAATCACTAATCAGAATTTCATCGAAGAATGATCGAAGAATGAAGAGAATAAACAAACGAATTGAATTATTTGTTTGTCATCTAAAAACAAAACCAACTATGAAAAAGGAGCCAAATTCAGTTCAGACTTCACATACATAATATACTTTCCATCCAGTCTGAATAAATAATGGTGTTACATACCTGTTAATAAAGATAAGCATTATCTTCTTTCTACTTAAAATATAATGAAAAAAATGCATAGCTTCCATAGCTATTTTTTTCGCAAAAATCCCAAAAAGTTCATTAGTTTCAATTTTTAGTGGAAATTCATATAACGCTCAAAAAAAACAACAAATCCGAGAAAGAAAGAGTATACCGCTCATAAGACATACTCCTAGTGCTGGTTCTACATAATCAGGACCAGGTTATATTCGTGACGTCATTGATACTGAATCAAAATCGATTGGATTCCACTGTGGTTAACTTTTTGGTGATACCAGAGCCAATCGAAAACGGCTATAGTCTGCTACCTGGGTTGAGATCGCCATCTACTGAAACGTATTTGACTCTCCACTCTAGCCTTTTATGCTGACAAACGAAACAATCGCCTAGGGACTGAAAGCTTTTTAAACGACCAGCTTGAAAATAACACCAACCGAAGCGTTGGAAGTGATCTCACTCCAACTCCCCTTGACATATTTGCTAAGTGAGTAGCGTTGACAACCATGATACCGTCTTCTACGGCTGGCGTAGATCCTGCTTGCATATCTTGATGAATCCTTCAATCAGTTCAGTTAACATGTATTGATCCAGATATTATCATAAATATCGTAAATTGATTTATTTTGCCATAGCTTAATTACATTTTAAATATCATAAAAACGTGAGAAAACGGGATTATGCAAAACGAGATAATTTCAACTAGATATTGAGAAAAATTAAGGTTTCTTGAATGGAATGTATGAAACGCGATGAAAACATTTGTAATAGAAATAAAAAATACACTATCATTATCGAGCCAAAAATAACAAATAATGCAGTAGTAACAGCAAACGATAAATATAAAATGGAAAACATTTCCAATAAACACTATGTTGATGTAGAAACCAAATCAAAGTTTTCTTGAAAATGCACCGTTTTCCAGTAAAACGTGCTCGAAATTCGAAAAAATACGATTTTCTCAATTTTCAGTGCTCTCTCATTCAGTCACATAATGATATTTTCAGGATCACCTCTTCCCAAATTATTCATATATATCTTGACTATCAACAGAAGACAGAAGAGACATTCTTGAAAAAGTCATTCGTGTGGATTTTCCGACACTGAATTTCCCGATCCTGAAAATATCATTATCTGACGGAATGAGAGGGCACAGAAAATTGAGAAACTCGCATTTTTTCGAATATCGAGCACATTTTACTCGAAAACGGTGCATTTTAAAGAAAAATTTGTGGTCACCTTTTTTGTAGAGAACTTTATGGAAGCGTTATTTCTTTTGGAAAAAATGGATTTTTCGATTTTCCTCGGAAAATTCTTTTACTGTTAAGCAAAATTTTCCGTTTTTCCGCTACTGAAATTTTTTGTGATCATGAAAAAATATGTGCTGAACCCGTTTTTATTGACACTATAGAAAATTTGTCCACTACGTGAGCTTCGCGAATAAAAAAATGCCGCCTCCATGCAAGATTCGTAGAATTTGTAGAGACCTTTATTGAGAATTTTATGGAGTATATTAAAACGTCATTTGTTTTTGGAAAAATTAATTTTTCGATTTTCCTCGGAAAATTCTTTCACTTTTAGGTAAAATTTTCCGTTTTTCCGCTACTGAAATGCTTTGTGATCATGAAAAATTATGTGTTGAACCCGTTTTGAGTGACACTATAAGGAATTCGTTCACTGCGTGAGCTTCGCGAGCTTCGCGAATAAAAAAATGCCGGTTCCATGCAAGATCGGGAAATTCAGTGCCGGAAAATCCACACGAATGACTTTTTCAAGAATGTCTCTCCTGTTATTCATAGTCGAGATATATATGAATGATTTGGGAGAAGGTGATCCTGAACATATCATTATGTGACTGAATGAGAGAGCACTGAAAATTGAGAAAATCGCATTTTTTCGAATTTCGAGCACGTTTTACTGGAAAACGGTGCATTTTCAAGAAAAACTTGTAGATACCTTTTTTGTAGAGAATTTTATGAAGACATCATTTGTTTTTGAAAAAAATGTATTTTTTGATTTCCCTCGGAAAATCGTCCATAAAAATTTTCCCGATGCTTTCACAGCTTATCACCCTCGAAATTCGGATTCAGCGGGTCAAAATACATAAGAATAACTTGGGTGATCCCGTCGCGCTTCATCGGCTACGAAAACCCTCCCTGCCACCTGACTAATGTGAAAGCGTTCCCATTTTCTTGATTCGAAATATTTTTGAACTCTCAGATACACGTGTGCAATATTTATCGAACTTCCATAATCAAATTCCAAATTCTGAACGTTACCCCACATTCTCATTAGTTCCACAGAGAATTAGGGATGAAACTATTACGGTTCCGAATTTGGGACAGCGCTCGCCAGGACTGGTTGGCTATTTCAATCGAAATCCATTCAAGACCTCGAATAAAACTACTTTCGGTCACTTGGTACCATGAATATTCATCAGCACCGAGTCAAATAAGCCATTTTACATTTATCCGAAAGTTATAAGTGCATTCTAGCACTTGAAAGTTCATATTAACATTTTTGCGAATATATTTCAGCGTCGATTCGCAAAGTTTCAACCTACGCACATGTACATATACGGAGATCAGGAAAAGTTCTGAGTGCAAAGTTTCGAATAAGTGTATACAGAGCTGATGAAATAAGTATCGTTCATAGCGAGGATTACATATTAATGTACCAAACGTGTATTAAGCACAACAGAATCGAAAATTTTATTTAAAATTTGCCACAAACATAATCTATTAATCACTATTACATTTGAGAAAGTGTCGAGTTATATCGTTACGAATTTTCTTTCAAAAGAAAGGAAACCATGTTGATAAGATTAGTTTCAAGTGTAAAATGTATAATTTCCAAGGGACAACATTTGAGATCATCAATTTAACACTTTTAAATGAATGTATCGATCCTCACATGTTAATATTTTTGCTAATAGGCCTAAATTTTCAAATACATTTTCGGGAGTCACCCACGAATGGATTTTTCAGAACAGAGAAGGTAGAAAAATTGAACTATGAAATTGTATTTTATTTCAAGCAAATGAGTTAGTCTTCATTTTCCACTCGTATCATCAACAAGTTTAATAATAATAATAATAATAATGATATTTATTTCTATAACAGAAGTTATTTTTGACAGTAATTGATGTATACAATTTTTTTTTCAAGTTGAGTAGAAATAAAAGCGAAAAAGACCCCTTCAAGCAAGCTTGTGAGAAAATGAACAATTAAATTGAGGCACTATAATAATATATAATAGTAAAAGCTCAAGACATAAAAATTTACCTGTAACCAGAACTGTCCCAAAGCACTCTGCTTAGTGCTCGAAGCACTTTTGTGCTGCTAAGCACTGTGCTCTTGAGCACTTCCCTAATTCAGTGGTAGTGCTTAGCGCTCCGAAGCATTTACGAAAAGCCTCAGTGCTTAGTAATCCCGAAAAATGCTCGCAAGCACTCTAGTGCTTCAGTGCTTTGGTGCTTCAGTGCTTTGGTGTGGTGTGGTGTAGTGTAGTGTGGTGTGGTGTAGTGTAGTGTAGTGTAGTGTAGTGTAGTGTAGTGTAGTGTAGTGTAGTGTAGTGTAGTGTAGTGTAGTGTAGTGTAGTGTAGTGTAGTGTAGTGTAGTGTAGTGTAGTGTAGTGTAGTGTAGTGTAGTGTAGTGTAGTGTAGTGTAGTGTAGTGTAGTGTAGTGTAGTGTAGTGTAGTGTAGTGTAGTGTAGTGTAGTGTAGTGTAGTGTAGTGTAGTGTAGTGTAGTGTAGTGTAGTGTAGTGTAGTGTAGTGTAGTGTAGTGTAGTGTAGTGTAGTGTAGTGTAGTGTAGTGTAGTGTAGTGTAGTGTAGTGTAGTGTAGTGTAGTGTAGTGTAGTGTAGTGTAGTGTAGTGTAGTGTAGTGTAGTGTAGTGTAGTGTAGTGTAGTGTAGTGTAGTGTAGTGTAGTGTAGTGTAGTGTAGTGTAGTGTGTAGTGTAGTGTAGTGTAGTGTAGTGTAGTGTAGTGTAGTGTAGTGTAGTGTAGTGTAGTGTAGTGTAGTGTAGTGTAGTGGAGTGCAGTGCAGTGCAGTGCAGTGCAGTGCAGTGCAGTGTAGTGTAGTGTAGTGTAGTGTAGTGTAGTGTGCAGTGTAGTGTAATGTAGTGTAGTGTAGTGTAGTGTAGTGTACTGTAGTGTAGTGTATTGTAGTGTAGTGTAGTGTAGTGTAGTGTAGTGTAGTGTAGTTTAGTGTAGTGTAGTGTAGTGTAGTGTAGTGTGGTGTAGTGTAGTGTAGTGTAGTGTGGTGTAGTGTAGTGTAGTGTAGTGTAGTGTAGTGTAGTGTAGTGTGGTGTAGTGTAGAGTTTGGTGGTGTAGTGTAAAGTAGGGTGATGTAGTGTAGTGTAGAGTATGGTGGAGTGGTGTGGTGTAGAGTATGATAGAGTGGTGTAGTGTAGTGTAGTGTAGAGTGGTGTAGTGTAGGGTAAAGCGGTGTAATGTGGTGTGGTGTAGTGAAGTGTAGTGTAGTGTATTGTACTGTTCTGTAGTGTAGTGTATTGTAGTGCATTGCAGTGCGGTGCAGTGTAGTGAAGTGCAGAGTTGTGTTGTGTAGTGTAGTGTAGTGTGGTGTAGTGTAATTTACTGTAATGTAAAGTAGAGTAGAGTGGTGTAGTTTAGTGTATAGTAGAGTAGTGTAGTATAGTGTAGTGAAGCATAGTTTAGTTTAGTGTAGTGTAGTGTAGTGTAGTGTATTGTATTGTAGTGTAGTGTAGTGTAGTGTTGTGTAGAGTAGTGTAGAGTGGTGTAGTGCAGTCTAGAGTACAGTGGAGTGGTGTAGTGCAGTGTAGAGTACAGTGGAGTGGTGTAGTGTATAGTATAGTAGAGTGGTATCACTACACTCACTACACTCAGTGTAGTGTAGTGCAGTGTAGTGTGGTGTGGTATAGTGTAGTGTAGTGTAGCGTAGCGTAGTGTAGTGTAGTGTGATGTAGTGTAGAGTTTGGTGGTGTAGTGTAGAGTAGGGTGATGTAGTGTAGTGTAGAGTATCGTAGAGTGGTGTAGTGTAGAGTATGATAGACTGGTGTAGTGTAGTGTAGAGTGGTATAGTGTAGTGTGGAGTGGTGTAGTATGGTGTAGTGTAGTGTAAAGCGGTGTAATGTGGTGTGGTGTAGTGAAGTGTAGTGTAGTGTATTGTACCGTTCTGTAGTGTAGTGTATTGTAGTGCAGTGCAGTGCGGTGCAGTGTAGTGAAGTGCAGAGTTGTATTGTGTAGTGTAGTGTAGTGTGGTGTAGTGTAATTTACTGTAATGTAAAGTAGAGTAGAGTGGTGTAGTTTAGTGTATAGTAGAGTAGTGTAGTATAGTGTAGTGAAGCATAGTTTAGTTTAGTGTAGTGTAGTGTAGTGTAGTGTATTGTATTGTAGTGTAGTGTTGTGTAGAGTAGTGTAGAGTGGTGTAGTGCAGTGTAGAGTACAGTGGAGTGGTGTAGTGTATAGTATAGTAGAGTGGTGTCACTACACTCACTACACCCAGTGTAGTGTAGTGCAGAGTATGGTAGAGTATGGTAGAGTGGTGTAGTGTAGTGTAGAGTGGTATAGTGTAGTGTAGAGTGGTGTAGTATGGTGTAGTGTAGTGTAAAGCGGTGTAATGTGGTGTGGTGTAGTGAAGTGTAGTGTAGTGTATTGTACTGTACTGTAGAGTAGAGTGGTGTAGTTTAGTGTATAGTAGAGTAGTGTAGTATAGTGTAGTGAAGCATAGTTTAGTTTAGTGTAGTGTAGTGTAGTGTAGTGTATTGTATTGTAGTGTAGTGTTGTGTAGAGTAGTGTAGAGTGGTGTAGTGCAGTGTAGAGTACAGTGGAGTGGTGTAGTGTATAGTATAGTAGAGTGGTGTCACTACACTCACTACACCCAGTGTAGTGTAGTGCAGAGTATGGTAGAGTATGGTAGAGTGGTGTAGTGTAGTGTAGAGTGGTATAGTGTAGTGTAGAGTGGTGTAGTATGGTGTAGTGTAGTGTAAAGCGGTGTAATGTGGTGTGGTGTAGTGAAGTGTAGTGTAGTGTATTGTACTGTACTGTAGTGTAGTGTATTGTAGTGCAGTGCAGTGCGGTGCAGTGTAGTGAAGTGCAGAGTTGTGTTGTGTAGTGTAGTGTAGTGTGGTGTAGTGTAATGTAAAGTAGAGTAGAGTGGTGTAGTTTAGTGTATAGTAGAGTAGTGTAGTGTAGTGTAGTGAAGCATAGTTTAGTTTAGTGTAGTGTAGTGTAGTGTAGTGTAGTGTATTGTATTGTAGTGTAGTGTAGTGTTGTGTAGAGTAGTGTAGTGCAGTGTAGAGTACAGTGGAGTGGTGTAGTGTATAGTATAGTAGAGTGGTGTCACACTCACTTCACTTAGTGTAGTGCAGTGTAGTGTGGTGTGGTGTGGTGTGGTGTGGTGTGGTATAGTGTAGTGTAGCGTAGCGTAGCGTAGCGTAGTGTAGTGTGATGTAGTGTAGTGTAGCGTAGTGTAGTGTATTGTAGTGTAGTGTAGTGAAGTGTAGTGTAGTGTAGTGTAGTGTAGTAAGATTGTTCAGGAAAACATCCCAGAACATCATTGCCGTTAAAAGTCATATTGAATCTAGCGAATGTGACAGAATTTCACCGATCGTTCTCAAGAAATGTGCTGCCGAACTTATATCAGTCATATGAAAGTTATTCAACATTTCTCATAATTTGGGACGATTCCGTCCAACTACAAGTACTACTAGTACTACAAGTACCACCAGTCCCCAAGAAAGGGAAGAAGAACCTACTCAGCATATGCTATCTGTTAACTCGATAGTCATGGAAACGGTCTCCAACGCCGAGCTCATGAAAATATCATTGATCGACGATATGGTTTTCAGCATCAGAGATCAACTGGTGACCTGCTTGCTTATGTCTCACATATCTGGCAGTAATCTGAAAATATGGTGAAACTCTACCAATATGTAGAGTGGTGTTTAGTGTGTAGTGTATTGCGTAGTGTAGTGTGGCGTGTAGTGTAGCGTAACGTGTAGTGTAGCGTAACGTGTAGTGTAGCGTGTAGTGTAGCGTGTAGTGTAGCGTGTATGCTGTTTTTTTTGCGTTAGTGACCGCTTTTCTCTGCCTAATATTTGAGAAGAAAAAATTGAGCTGTCGTGGATCGAGAAATTTAGTTTCCTGATACAAATTTTCTGACGGATATCAGTTACTTCTAGCTTTCATCAAATATTAAAATATTCATTATTTCAAGTAGTTCTTTATTTTGTACCATATTACTTGAGCTATTGGTTCCATACAATATTTTACAATTCTGACAAGAATAACGTCTATCCCTCAAGTGTGTTCTGTTTTATATATTCATTTACTGTATCTTTCACCTCATTTGAATATACCGAAGAGAGCGAAGAGAGTTTGGAGCCGAAAGACTTTGATGTAATGTGGTTCAAGCTGACTGATACCGAACGGACCAAATTCCTCTTTTTCTTCTCTTCCGAAATATCATCATTCGTTCCGCCGTTAGCGGTCTCATCGAGATTGACCCGTCGAGCTCTGTCCTCACATCCATATGCCGTCACTTTGGAGACTTGCCGCACATCTGCCTCCCAGGGCTTGTTTTTCCAAAGAACCTGAGGCATACAGCGTTCAAAAATTCAAGAACACCAATTCCTACCTACTTTCACTCGGTTTTCTAACACCAATTCCTACCTACTTTCACTCGGTTTTCTCTATGTTCTTTGAACGGTATAAGATTTTTCTTTTCGTGGGAACCAGAACATAAAAAAAAACAAACAATGGTGTTGAGCACAAGTGTCGTCAGAACAAAACTACACCAATGCCATTTGTTTTCACATCTGAATTCCGTTTGAATTTCCAAACTCGAATTTTTTCCATCAAATTCATATGTTGATATGAAATTTCATTAGAACATCTACAATAATGAAACTTGAACGAATTAAAACAACACATATTCAATGTAGAAAGGTGCATTTTTCATCAATTCGAAAATCCGATAAGTATACAAATTCAGAAGTTCAATTCCACGCAGAAAATCCGAAGAACATATTCGGGAGGATTCTGATGAAAGTGTTCATTTGAAACCACGCAATATTGCTAAAGTGAGCAGGCGGAAATTAAACCCAAATTTAATATCAGAAAATGCGCACGTGGAAATATCCATCAAATTGATCAATATGTGAGGGATGAACAGGGGTAAGACTAACAAGAAGCTGGCAAAACGAGTACAAACATTTTCGTTCATTCACGATTCAATCCTTGAGTAGTCAAATAAGATTTTCCTTCTTAAGTATATTTGTACGAAAATAGATATTTTTGTATCTAGAATGCCAAATTATAATTTTGCGTTCGAGAATGGAAGTTATTTTGCCGAGTTCATCGAGGCAAATTAACAATTCAAGAAGTATTTCGCATTCGAGATGAGAACAATATTTTTTCGAAACCTCCCCCCCCATGCAAATGATGATTATTTCGTGAAATTACATGTTGGCAGGTTTGTTCTAAAGGCCTCTGTCTATTTTATGTCTTCGGTGGTTAATTTTACCCCTCAATACCTTTTGCAAGTGAATGAAATTGATACGGCACGTTCATATCTTATATTGTAGAATCAATTTGTATTCTACGAAAGCGTAGGAGGGCCACAAGAGTTTTTTTCCATCACTTCAACTTTTTTCTCGAAATTTCAACTATTTTCTTGAAATTTCGACATTGAACTCGAAATTTCGACTTTTGTGTCGAAATTTAATTACTTCGACTTTATTGTCGAAATTTCGTGAAAAAAGTCGAAATTTCCACTTTTATGTTGAAATTTTGACTTTAATGTCAAAGTTTCGACTTTTTTATGGCAATTCCGACTATAAAGTCGAAATTTTGACTTTAAAGTCGAAATGATTAAATTTCGACATAAAATTCGAAATGTCGACATTAAACTCGAAATTTCGACTTTTGTGTCGAAATTTAATTACTTCGACTTTATTGTCGAAATTTCGTGAAAAAAGTCGAAATTTCCACTTTTATGTTGAAATTTTGACTTTAATGTCAAAGTTTCGACTTTTTTATGGCAATTCCGACTATAAAGTCGAAATTTTGACTTTAAAGTCGAAATGATTAAATTTCGACATTAAACTCAAAATTTCGACTTTTGTGTCGAAATTTAATTACTTTGACTTTATTGTCAAAATTTCGTGAAGTCGAAGTCGAAGAAAAGTCGAAATTTCCACTATTATGTTAAAATTTTGACTTTAATGTCGAAGTTTCGACTTTTTTATCGCAATTTCGACTATAAAGTCGAAATTTTGACTTTAAAGTCGAAATGATTAAATTTCGACATAAAATTCGAAATGTCGACATTAAACTCGGAATTTCGACTTTTGTGTCGAAATTTCATTACTTCGACTTCATTGACGAAATTTCGTGAAAAAAGTCGAAATTTCGACATTATAGTGGAAATTTCAACATAAAAGTCGAAATTTCGACAATAAAATCCAAGTGATCAAATTTTGACATTAATGTCGTAATTTCAACATTAGAGTCGAAAGGATACCGCACACTTTAATAGGGAAAGTGGCCCCCTGTCGAATCGGCTTAGTTTTTAATATGTTGTAGTCGTAGTCATTCCAAACAAAAAGTCCAATGGGCACAACTCTTTCTTTAGGCTAGTTTTGGAGCTAGAGGCCCATGAAAACCTTCATTTGTTCTACATTGTTTTACAATACAAAACATTATCCTTGATAATCATCAGTATTCTGATTAATCAAGATGTAAACATTCATTAATATGAGATACTTTTTCAAGTATTGTTCTTTGGAGTTGTTACATTTGGTCAATTATACAGTGTGTTCCAGCTACTTGCAGTTTCTAAAGTTCAGTAATTCGAAAATGGTTACAAATCGCCTTAGGGATCTACAATCAAAAACTCTTTATGATTATTATTCTACACCGTTTTCTACATCACAAAGTTGAAAACTATACCGAGTGTTCGTTTTAAAAGAAAGCGATAGTTAAATTCAAAAAGTTCCGTATTGAAAAATATTTTTCGACAATCCTGTATAATTTGAAGGCATGAGAAAGAACAAGAAATATTAAAAATATGTCAATAAAATAGCCGTAGAAAAAATTCTTTCTGAATCTATCATTGTAACATCAGGGATTTTTACATTTGCGAATAGACTTATTTCAACCCAAAATGCGTAACATCCAACTGATTCAGAGACAAATAATAGTAGTAGAGGGGTGAGTGAAGGTAACGCAGATGTTATAACTAATATTTCATTTTAATTGCGTTAAATCCGTTCCACCATCCAACCCTATTTTTTTCGTATTGCCCTGTATATGAGGCAATACATTCTTGTTCTGGATCCTGCTGTTTGGTTAACTTTCGTTTTTATTTCGATATCACAACAGTATTCGGGAAATTGAACTTTGACGCATTAGGAAAATATTATAGTTTAGATTCGTTTTGAAAACTGTTCAATCATTTTCAAGAATGGGGTACTGGATAATATGAAAACATTGCATCCTTTCACTACAGAAAAAAAAACAAAAATGTTTCCAGTGAGCAATGTTTTGATTGTTTGTGACTTCATGTCAATGTAAAGTTGAACATGGCGTATAGTTTTGCAGTGAGATTCAAATATTATGAGTGTGAATACAATGGAGGACGAAGAAACCGATCAAATTAATAAACCCCAATCTCATGAACAAGATAAAAGGCAGGATTTGAGGAACATTTTATTAGAATTTGACGAACGTATTGATATTCCAGGTCTATGGAGGATGAGAATAAAATTTCGCCATCGAAATACTATTAAATAACAACTGTGAATCAACTACAATGTCAGTTTCTTTGATCGTATCGATATGTTCCAAAATGACACACCCTGTAAATTATTATTAGGGTTAATTCGACGGTGCTTCATTAGGGTCAACGATACTAGGTTGGAAAGATACGTTAAATATAACATATAATATATTGAGTTATAGCCTATCATTGTCTCCACTTATGCTAAATGTGTGAATGGAGACTTAGTTGACCCGCCAGGAGGCGTTTCTCCATCATACTCCTTGAGCATCAATAAAATAATCGAATATAAATTAATTAGACTTAGATTACATCCTCCTTGAGTTTCATCATCAACTAGAACTATTAGTTTGTTCATACCAGATGGAACACACTGTATAATTGACCATCTGTAATGACACCAGCGAAAAATACACTCAGAATAGTGAAAATTATTCAGGGTAACTTTTTTGTTGTTTAACAATAGAGAAAATATTTGAATTTTCAACGCCCTCTAGCGTCAAAACTAGCCTATATAAAAAGTTTTACCCATTGGACTCTTTGTTTGGAATAACTTGGACTACAACATATCAAAAATTCAGCCGATTCGACAGATGGCCACTTTCCCTATAAAAGTGTGCGGTGTCCTTTAGACTTTTTTCTCGAAATTTCGACTAAAGTCGAAGTGATGAAAAAAACCTCTGGTGGTCCTCTTGCTCTTTCGTAGTATTCCACTCACTCTCTAAATTTTAATTTTATAGCGTATTATTATATCAAATAATAATAGTTACGAATATGGAAGCAGCTGAATATTTCGACATAAAGAGCATATATGTGCTCTGTGTAACTATGCGTGTTAATTTAAGCTAACTTATCAAACATTCAAGTTACTCCATAAAGACATGTAAAATCGTGAGGCACAGTCAAAGGTGGATTCACTTAGCTTAGACACGAATGAAAGAACGGTCACAAGAACGCACCTTTGATCGCATTTCTGTTTAGACTTCCTCAAAGGACCCAGTGGATTGTTACATATCTCCCTTGCGACGCAAAACTGCATACGTTTTGGAATTTTGGCCTGAAGAGAGCACGTGCAATCATAGGAACGTGAAAGTGGAAAAAGGAATGAGAATGACTCGTGGTAACTGGATTTATTCACGTAGGATATCTTTTCTCTTTACACAGGTAAGTTCAATGTTCGAGATAAATCAATCAAATCTCTGTGGTCGATCGATCCGTCGTGAATCATCGATTCAATTTTCCGTAATGTTTAATGCTCGTTAGAGTGTAGGTAACCGAGGATAGGTTTTTCGCATGGAAATTTTTCACATTTTCTTGATCGTGCAGATCGTAGCTCAATAATTTATGAAATTCATTCAGTTCCATATAACCTTTTTGTTGCTCTCAATAATTATAAACAGTCTATTATTTATTTATTTTTTTTAATTAAAGAGGTTACCCAACAGATGCACAAAGAGCACATTCTATTAGGGTGATACAATTTTTTAATATAAATACAAATGTTACACAATCGAAAACAACCTCTCACTCCTAGAATTTTATCAAATTCTACAACATACATTATGTAAATAGTATATACTCTCTCTAGGACAACACAAAAATTTATAAATTTATGACGAAAGCTCAGTTTGTGGTACTTACAGGAATCTATCGAAATTATTGCCTTGAATAACAATCAACAATTAAACATGAATAACTAAATGCTTGAGGGAAAAAATAAAAAAAAACTTCCACCAATAGGATTCGAAGTCACGCTCCTATAACAACCTTTAACTTTTCCGCGGGTCCGTACCACTGGACCACACACGTACATACAAAATTTGTGCATGACATATGATTAAACAAACTCTGACCAAAAACCCAGATTTTGTAGTGTGTTCAGATAAATATTAATCGAAATACCTTTTTGTAGAATTTTTATATTATTCGATATTTTCTGGAAATATTTCATCAATGTTTCCAATGCAACATAATCACTTTGAATATTTTACCAATATATGCAAATGATATTGTACCAATATCCCTATTATTTTGGGGCCAATATTGCTTCCTCAATATTTCACTAATATAATTTGTATAATGTCCAAGTAATATAGTGCCAATATCCCGAAATAATTATAATTTTATCTCGCCGATATTACGTTTTAATATTTTGCCAATATTTTACCAATATTATTCCAATGTAAGTGTGCTACAGCGATATTGTACTAATATCGCCTACCATTTTGAGGCCAATATTGCTCCGAGAATATTGGACCAATATTATTTTTTTAAATATTGGACCAATATCACCAATTTTTTTTTTCTCGCCAATATTTTTATTTGAATTATTTGCTAAAATTTTCAAAAAAATCAAAGCACTTTTCTCCAGCATTCAGACCTAATTAACCTATATGAGAACTATTAGGGCGGGTAGATATTCAAACTCAGAATTGATTGAGTAATTAATTAATTCACATCAGTTTGTGAGAACCAATAAATGAACCTCTTCATCTTCCAGCTGGCGAATAATAATAAATTCATATCATGCGATAAAACTGGGATTAATCCCAATATATATTTATCTATCGTTTTCCAGTATCCGCTTCAATGCTGTTTTGAAGTATTTCGCATGAACATTCGAAATTATATAGCAGTCTGTTTAAATGAACATAATCTGGCCAATAACTGGACGCATAATTACGTTCGATAATGAATGAAACTAGCCTATATGAACTTGATTATGTGAGTGATTAGAATCTCGTATGAATGACAAACCAATCAGAGATCAGTAAATATCGACCATATTGAACGAGTCGAGGAATCCCACATGAAAAGCAATATTTCCATGAAACATCTGGAAGGTTTAAGTTGGGTAGTGTTTATAAACTCTACGGATCGCTAGTTCACTTATTATAGGCCAATTATTTTATCATATAAAATCAAAAATTGGGAAAGAATTATAAAAAAAACTTTCACAAAAGGATCCTGTAAAGACTTATTCAAGAAGCAGAACCTGCTCACGATTTCATTCTCTTCTTTCTTGAAACCGTATGTCTGGTACATAAAAACAAATTAACGTACGACAAAATTCATGGACACAATTTTTGAAGGTATAAAATAAAGTAAAAAACCTTAAGTCTTTCAATGATAATTTCATCAGTATTGTAAGGAAAGATTAATACCACATAAAGAGGAATAAATCTTCTGATGGGTTCTCGTATTTCCAATATTAAAAGTAGCATTTGCACTCAATTAATCGAAAACAAAGAGTCTGCAAAATTTTTAGGATTGGAAATAGACAAAAATTTGGACTTTTATAAATCATATAAATAATCTTTGTTAGAAAGTTTCTCCAGGTTGCTTCTCTGTCAGAGTATCAGCAAATGAATTGGGCACTATTACGGCAAAAAATGTGTATTTTGCTCTGATTGATAACCATGTGCGATATGGTATCTGTTTTTGGGGAATATCTTGCCAATATTCATTTGATCGAGTATTTGTACTGCAAAGAAGAGTAGTTAGAAAAATGTGTAAAGCCGGATTCAGGGACTCCTGTAGGTCCTTCTTTCTTTCTACTATATCTTGACATCATACCATAGAAATACGTTCAATATATGTTTACCAATTCCAGTTTCTTTAATTGAGATATCGTCCATTTACAATGGCAAAAAAATATACAACAACTTGGCAAATAAAACTGAAGGTGAAACATGTTCCACTAACGAATTCTACTCAGATAGAAATATCGGCATATAATTTTGATTTATATTGAATTGTGAATAGGTATTTATAAAAAAATTATGTTTTATATATTTTTTATGTTTTATATGTACATTAAAATTTTTCATGACTACGAATGTTTATTTACGTGATTGTAACACTATATGTATATTTTTTCTGTTTACATTATTATTTACATATTTACCGTTAAGTTCCCGCTTTGTCAACAAACAATTATTTTGCCGACAATAAAGCTTATTTTGATATGATTCGATTTGATTCATAAATTTTTTCTAAATTAATTTTCTACCTACTTGTTTTGGATTTAACGGCACACATTTCTTTGAAATTAATGACAAATTACCTACTTCAATATGAATAGGAAAAAAACCTTCAGATGATATGAACTTGTACAATATGGAAAGTTCCCTTATCCAGATTTATTCTACTTTAACATTTCGCATTTTCCAAAATATCAAAACTACTGAACCTGTCTAATTTGTGTCATCAAATTGGTGGTTGTGGTCCACAACCACTATTCCTGGTCTAAAATATCTGATAAGGACAATGTGGTTCTTGAACCGTACTTTTATGGTCCATCCAGTTTGACCCACATACTTATTACATTTAATTCTATAAATATCCCACTTTCTTCTGTCTCCTTGTTGGAAGTACCAAAGATTTGGTGTAGAATATTGAGGGTTCTAAAAATGCCTTCGAAACACCCAGTAACTAGAAGTTCGGTATATTTGAGAATATTTTCCTAGTATTGAAAACTCGAAGAGTTACGAAGAGTTATCCTGAATCTTAAAAAATGCATGTGTTAAATATCCATTCTTCATCATTTGTGTAATGGCCTTCGGTCAAGTATGCTTGATACTTGATTATAGCTCTGTTTTAGTTTCCAGTCGACTATAATAACCATAATAATTACGGCTTTCACCCACCAATCTTCTTCCATTTGATTCTAGAAAAACTGCTGAATTAAAAACAATTTATACGGTAGTCAGGCTTCTTGATCGAATTATAATATAAACTTGTACAACCCATACTTTACATTACCCTATATTTAAAGTCAGTGTTTTGAAACGATCACGCATTATTACACAAAAATTCATTTTTTTCATAACTCTTTTCCTGATTTCACTTAAAAAAATAGCAAATGTTATATAACAGCTGTATTTTTGCAAAAAGCTCATGAATAATTGATCATTATTCAAAAGTTTCATGAAAATGTAGATATTCATGGTAATATTCCGTGGGTTGAGGAATTTACATCAAAACTTACTATTTTAAAGAGAAAAAGCCCTAAAGAGATTTCAAACAAAATCAGACACGTGGTCTTCAAATATAACTGCTAATGTGTTGCATTTCACTGCCCCTTCATCAACATTTTTTCATGAGAGAATAGCTTGTAGGGTAACCACGACAAAAATCCACTTCTTTGTTGATATTTCATATTTGATAACAAACGGGATCAATCGAAAAAAAGTTATGTAATTTATGTAACTCACGTAAGTATACTAAAATTTTGGAGAAGCGATGATTCAGCCAAACAAACAAATGACATTTGAGGAAGAATGAGCTTTATCCATACCAAAAACATCCACCAAGTGCAAAAATATATGTCCGATGAAGTTCAATGTCCGTCGAAGTATTAGCCTGGAAAATGGTTGCTTTCTGTCTTATATTTGGCCATATTCTTTCCTTTGTGGGAACGTGTGGAAAGATGTATTTTAGCGTCTTCGAATTTGTCAATTTCCTCATTTTGTGTTCACCCGGTATTCAAGTAAACCGAAATACTCTGATGAAAATAGAAACATATGACTCTCATTATGTGACTCGTTATTAATGCACTTATTATGTCCGTCGTTTCAATTCGTTTTGACTAATTTGAAAACACCAACAAGCTGCCCAAATTCATCTCGCATTAAATTTTTAAAAGTCTATGAAATGTTTAGAAAATCCTGAAGCTTGACATTACGTGATACAGGTGTAGTTCATCAACTGTGAAATCGTCTATTTTTCAGTTAGACCTGTTGCCATGTTGACTGTATGAATTTTTGATATTTTAAGATGAGTCAATTTAGAAATATATTCATCTTTTAAGATTCACGAACCTATGACTGCTGATTGGCCCATTTGAAATAGATTCTTGAATCTTGAGTGATAAATCGATGATAAATATTTTTATGAACTGGGGCCAGACAAGTAATCGTAGAGTGATTTATACATTCCGTCAAAACATAATTTATTTATATGTGCTAATTAATTATGTTATCATTGAAAGTAAGAATTCAAAATAGAACATATTATATTTTATATAATTTCAAGATTCACTGTATCACATTATTGAATGATTGATCAAAATGCATCCTTGACTGAATGGAAAATGGCAGAAGTAGGCTCAGTTCCAAATGGAAGACGATTCACCCTGTAAATACTCTGCTATGAACATACAAATTAGACATGAAGCTCTGACTGATTATGACCATGGCCAAAATCAAGTTTAATCGTATAGTGACCACCCTGTAGAGCTGCGAAAATACATTCGATACTTGGTAAAGGACGATTAACCACCTCAAAATTATTTATTTATAGTAATTTTGTAACTTGCACGCAATCTCTTCTATTTTCAAGTCATCAAAGTGTTCCTATTAAGAATTATCTATTTTCTCTGAAACTTTTGCTCTATCTCAACGTATAAGCTCATTTTACTGAATCCCTCTAGGCATATGGAATAGGTTTTGAAAAAATATATATAGCTGGCCTATCATTTTCAAATTTAATTTTCACCTATGCAAAAATCGAAAAGTTACTTGAATTTCTGTAATAAATCATGTAATTTAGTTTGGCTATGCAATGAATTGACAAATGTAGATGACAGGATTGACAAAATGTCAACATGAAACATTTTCAGGTAATCGCGTCCAAGAAGTAATCAACATCCACCAATATCTGCTATGAAATCACAAACCTAGCTCATATTTTTTTAAAGATACTCTAACCTTCCATCGTAAGTTCTGAGTATCAGCAAAGTCAGATCAGAAAAAAATTCCTCATATAGCTTCAATGGGATACATGACAAACCTGCACCTGTGCTCAGCTCAATTTTGATAATTATCGTTTGAAGAGAGCATCAATGTAAATGTGTCCCAACCTCAAACTCGTATTTTTCACTTCTTCAGAATGATCCTGACTTAGAACGATAAAAAACATGTTTTCATTTTCAGTTTGTGAAAGGTTACAAATCCAAAACATCATGTCAAGAATCGGATTTCCTCCACAAAATCAAACTTTCAATCAATATTAGCGAGTTGATCATACAAATCCCGTAACAAAAGAAATTTCCTTGAACTTGGCAATATTGCCGACAAGTAAAGTTGGAGTCCAATGTAAATATAGAGCAGTCCGAAGTGTATTTGGACGGGAATCTCGGTAGCCTTGAGCCACCACTCCAAATTAATGCCGAGTTTGTTTCCATAAGACGCTAGTCGAAGGAAGGCAGGCAATATCCGCTCCTCCATAAGAGGGCTTAATTTCGGCTGCTCCACTAGGAAGATTAGTGGAAACATTATTATTACATGTTTTGAGAGTGTGGATTGAAAGCAGAAAACGGAATCCTTCGTTTTTATTGCAATTCCATAAATGTGAGGATCGGGAAAGGTTCATATAGGGAGCAAGAAATCCCCAAGAAATGTCAGTTGGGCAGTAAATATGAGATTTATTTGAATGCGACAATAAATTTCGGGTTTTTAATTGATTTATTAATTTCCATGGCTTCCAACAGATTCATTGTCTTCCCTTTATTACATGTGTGTAGAATTTTGAGGTTATCTTTACTCATCTTGTGTTTGGATTGTACGAACATCTACAAGAATCCAAACACAACATAAGTAAAGATAACCTCAAAATTCTACACACATGTAATAAAGGGAAGACAATGAATCTGTTGGAAGCCATGGAAATTAATAAATCAATTAAAAACCCGAAATTTAGAACCCTCAACGAGCAACTCGATTTGTGTAGGTCTCCACTTTTGAATTTATAAATTTGACAACCCAGGTAAATTCCATCACCTCCAGGGTTTAAGTTTATATTGTTTCACCCTTGTTCCCTTAATTACCTCTCCATCCAGCCTACCTGCAAACTCCCTATATAAATAGGCTTAGAGTTCAATTGTATTAGTTAGTTTTCATACTTGATAATGGGATAAAACCCGAAACCGGTCGTAACAATAAAAATCTAGTGGAAATAAGACAAAAGAAAGTATTCTTTCGTTTCATCAAAGAAATTATATCAGGAATTTCCATACTAGTGAAGTCATGCATTTCAATGTTCTATATTATTTTCAAGAAAAAACCATATGTACAAAATTTCTTTTCAAATTATGTATTTGGACAGACTGATCAAGAGCTCTCATTGCTGGTAAAAATTAAAATATCCACATGGATTGATTCATCGCTGAATCCGCAGTTTGAAAGTATAGACGGAGCAAGTCTTAAACATGATATAAAATTTTTCAACGAACAATTTGACACGTTACATGAAACTTAAGGAAGTGTTTTCTATATTCAATGCTCCTGCTTGTTTGTGTCTCACATTTTTGGTAGCAATCTATTGAAAGAAATGGTGAAACTCTGGTCGTTGCCATAGATATCTTCAAGGCGTTTTATCCACTTGCACAGCGTGTGTGAACGCATTCACTTGTTCGTTATAAGCATTCAGCAGTTAGTAGTGTGTTTTTCATACTTTCAATAGCAGCAATGGAAAACCAAATCATCCATTCCTGAATGGCTCAATCAAGTACAACAATGACCACTTCAAAATCCGCGACGATCGTAGTCCGTATCGCATCTTAATCGTCCTCATAATGATCGCTTGGTGCCTTATCCGATTATGGTAATGTCTCTTGCTGGTCCCGCCAGATAGCGCGCTTTCTGAGAGACGCGACTTCGCTATCATTGTTTACTCGAGGGGCTTTGTTCTGGCCGTGAATATACATGAGCGTTACATATGGAGTAGGCTGTTATTGCAGCTCGAGATCTGCCGTCTTTCTCTCGCTTGTTCTTTGCTTTACAAGCCTCCCGCGACCCCACGAACTTTGTTATTGTTACGAGAGTTTTGTATGAAGCGTCTTGTACATGGTTTCGGCGGGTACTTTTATTTATTCGAAATTAAATTATTTCTCTGCGAGAGGGTGGAATGCAAGCGATTTTCTGGTTACGTATTATTCACAGTCCAATTTGAATGAGAAACGATTTTGCGTATTTTTCCTTCTTCAGTTTATAACTTATTCCAAATCCGAAATAACCATAGCTGAAGAAACCTTTTTATTGCATAATAGATAAGTCTACAAACACATCTCACTATATTTCTGTCAAACATCAGTCATTATTGAACCATGTTCTAAATCACACTCAACAAATATATTTCACAATCTGCATCCAGAATGCTCACCCCTATAAAGCGCAGGAGGGTTGAATACGAGACCCTTTGTGACTGACAGATCCAAGGGGGTTCCTAGATCCGCTTATGCCTCTATTGGTATTGGTATTGGTAAGTATGGATGGTGACTGATCAGCTGCGACCTGATTAGATCTATTGAGCCCCATCTTCTTCTGCTATCACAGGGTGTTCTTGTTTACAAGCCTCAATTCCTTCAGAAATTTTCGAATTTCGAGGGGGTCCACTCGTGGTATTTCTTCCACAGTCAGCTGGTGTGATCTTAGTATATTTAATCTTTTACGATGTACAGCGTAACACTCCATTAGTATGTAGTGGGGTGTTTCTAGATGTTCCCCACAGAATCTTCAGTTGCTCTCCTCCTCCAATCCTAGCTTCCTCAGGTGTTCTTTGAGTCTGCAATGCCCCGTGATTGTCTTCAGACCAGTTTTGCTGAGGTTAATAATAACTATAGCTGAAGAAACCTTTTTATTGCATAATATTTAAGTCTACAAACACATCCCACTATATTTCTGTCAAACATCAGTCATTATTGAACCATGCTCTAAATCACTCTCAACAAATATTTTTCACAATCTGCATCCAGAATGCTCACCCCTATAAAGCGGTTTGAGGTCTTGGCGCAGGAGGGTTATTTACGAGACCCTTTGGGACTGACAGACCCAAGGGGGTTCCTAGATCCGCTTATGCCTCTAGGTATGTACCAATCTGCATCCAAGCAATATTTGCAACTGTGGCCATTTTGTGGAGGGAGATTAAACCAAATCCACATACACATTTGTCCTTATTTGTACCTCTGCTAGGAGTATCACTTTGAAAATTTCCTGGAAGATATCAATGGAATCAGGATTAGATTCACCATGATAAAAGTATATAGAAAAAAAAACAACGCCGAACAATACCTGAGCTTCCATTCAAACCACGCAATATTAACCTAAAAAGATATCGTGAAAAGTCTCGTGAAAGGGGCAAGGTCCTCATACCTCAATGAAGAACTTCTGGAAACTGAGATCACCAACATAAAAGGAAGGGCATGAAACAGAACGTGTACCCAGATGGACTCTGTAATAAGGCAACAAGGAACTCAAGGATTGGCAATCAGGTCATGATGTCCTCCTGCATACATTGAAAGCTTATCGAAGAGACTGAGAATGATAAGGAATGACTACAATGTCACTGAGAAGCTTCCTGTCCAAAACCAAACCTGAAAATTCAACCGAAAATTTGAAAAATTGGGTTTACCAAATACCATGCGAATGCGAACGCCGCTACATCGGTGAAACCAAAAGCCTGCTCAGCATTAGACTAGACGAACATAAACGACGGCCCAACGGGGAGAGACATGAAAGTCTAGAGACGCAAAACAACTTGGGAAGAACATCACCGGATCCAGTGAAAAGATGCCAATGTCTTAGGCGAACAAGAACAATGAATCAAACGAAAATTCAAAGAGTTCCTATATATTTAAGACTACAACGGCGGACGAGATTTGTGGTAATAGTCTAATTCGATTCAAAATTGGTATGTGAAGGTTTTCGAGGTCAGAGATCATGATTTTTTTGTCAAAATCCATGAATTCGATATGGCGGCTCCAAGATATCGGATTTAATTTGTAGAAATGGCCAGATTCGATTAAAAATTTATATTTGGCGGTTTTAAGGTCGTAGATTTTGAGTTTTTTGTCAAAATTCATAAATAAAAATGGTGGCTTCAATATGGCGGAAGAGATTTGTCATTATGAGCCGATCCATTCAAAATTTGTAATTGGGGATTTTCGGGGTTGGAGTTTTCGATTTTTCAGTCAAAAAATAAAATAGTAGTTCGAAAAACTAAACAACACGCTTAACTTCTAAACTGGATTGAAAACTTAAAAACAATTGTCAATGTCCCGCGGACTCGTTGTATATTCAGCTTTGGGATTGCAATTCATCAATATTCCAAAAAATTATCGGTAATAATCATTCCTGTTATTATGTTACCTCTGATAATTTGTTAGTAGTAAATTACAGCGACAATTTCACTCACTATATGAAAGTCGCGTCTCCTGCGATATGAGGACCAATCAGAATGGGATTTCGCGAAAGTACACGCTTCCTTTCGCTTCCTTTCTTTCCGATCCGGAAAGACCACGTCGTCAAGTCAACCACAAATATAAACAGCAATGATACATTTTGTAATCTAATATGACATAAACGTCAGGTTGACAGACTTCATGTTTATTATTCATTAGTTGCAACTATTGAAGAATTCACTTTGTTTACTCGATCAAATTTCAAATAATAACTTGGTTGGTTCGTGAAATTATCTCAATAAATACGACTCGTGCTCACAATACAATCGATAATTCTGTCAGAAATCAACGAGATCTAATTGCTTGGTAACCTCAAAGCAATTTGATCGAGATAGTATTGCGACCAATAATTTTTTCATGTTGTTTGATTGGTTCCTTGTTTAAATGAATACGCATAAAAAAGTTAGGCATTGACTTGGTTGTCAAGATGACAGTGACAAATGTCCAGTAAAAAAATATTCGAGTGGAATTGCATTCATGGTAATAATTTTAACTAGATTAGCACTCATTTTCGTTGCAATTAAGAAATCCCACTCGTGGACTTTGTACACTCATGAGATTTCTGTAGCAACAAAGATTCTCTCAACTAGGAATTATCAAAAACTTACCACCACTTGTGTTATTATTGTTGACAATCATTTTTTATTTTTTAGTCTATTGGAAGTAAAGAGTATTCTTCAGTTTTTTAAATTATTGTTTTTTAACAAGAGAATTATTTATATGATCATCCTCATTATTAGTAGTATCTATTGTTATGTCCTATTAGTACAATCACTGGGGATATAAACATCGCCAGCGGTCCGTATCATTCAACATGTTAATTTCACTTCCATCAATTAAGAATGGTTCAATAATAACCCCACAAATCAAATCCCAGTCAGAATCAGAAGGCGGCCTGAGGCAGAATTATATTATTTCATTATAAAGCAATTTGGAATCAGTTCTAGCGTTCATAAATAATTCAATAAGTCACAAATAAGGCCTTCAGATTCCGAAAAAGATAAATTAATATCGAAAAGTTTTGCTGAGTAAGAATAATGCATCAATATCAGGCCAGGGAGACATGCATTATTTAAAAGAAATTTTCGCTTTATCCGGACTGGAGATCTGTGGAGGCGATTGCATAAACTCAATATATTATGAGCAGAATTTTGAACGACGATCCTGCGTGGTCGTGAAGTTGATAAATGATCCTTACGTATTTTGGTGGTGATAAAAACGAGAAAGCATCCGCCATGTTATTCATTTTCTACTTCAAGAAACTCATTAGTTTAACGAATACGAAAAATCGATTGAAATGACGCGTGTTTAATTCTCTCCTGAAATTGTGTTCTAATGGAACTAATGAAGTACACATTAAACAATAGTTTATGATCACCATTCACCGAATGGATGGTTTTTATGGCCGGAAGGTTGTTTAATGACTAAATAATAATTAAAATAACACTCCTTATGCTTAGACACTCGTAAATTGTACCCAAACACATAGCCTGTGCGGGAATGGGACGAGTGTTATTATTATTTGCCGTGGTGCTCCGAGGTGACTTACTGATTTTCTAACAATTTGAAATTGTACTATGCTGATTTACAACTCCCAGAGACAACAACTTCAAGTTTCAGATATGAGACTCACCTTGTATACAACATAACATGTATACATGTTTATCGAACATCGAAAATATTTTTGTTCGATTATATTTTGCTAATGTGACTTCAGTATGCGTTATTAATCAATCAATCAATCAATCAAATATACTTTATTGTCAAAGATTGATACATCTTGTGGACAAAGCGAGTATAAAACTAAGTGCCAGAAGGACAAACAATACAAAAGTAGTACAGAATGAAGTCTTAAAATAAAAGTCAAACAATACAAATACACCGAATATAAACATTTATAAAATCAGAAAACATCTCATATTCTTTCCTCAAAATTTTCTCGAATCTCATAGTATGGTCTACTAATCTATCTATCTATCTAATCGAACATAGGCTCCTATATTTTTCACCGAAAGTGGAAGGTGATTAAACATCTTCCCTCCATTGTAAATAAAAGAACTTTTTACTAGTTGTGATCTCGGCAGGGGCAAGGGAATTTGACGAAGTCTTGTATTGACTGGATTTTTTGTCTATATAAGTGATACTGATGTTTATGAATGAGACACACGGTTTCCAATATATAAAGACAATTTAATGTAAGAATCTTGCCCTTCACGAATAAGGGCTTACACGATGTTTTTGCGTCCACTTCAAAAATATATCTCACCGCACGTTTCTGTAGCGCGAACAGCATATGGAAAAGCTGAAGAGTACAGTTGCCCCAGAAAGCAATGCCGTATCTTAGATGAGTCTCCACCAGTGAGAAGTAAACATTTCTGGCGATTTTGAAGCCTAACTCGCTGGCGACAACTCTGACTGCAAAACATCCGGAAGATATTCTTTTTCCTAGTGTTATAATATATGTGTCGAATTTCAGATTATGGTCAACATTTAAGCCTAGAAATTTTTTGTTATCAATTTTATGAATCCAGAAATCATCTACACAGATATTTTCAATGGTATTTTTGACGGAAATCATATTTGTTTTTTCGAAGTTGATAGATAAAGAGTTCAAATCGCACCAGGCTTTGACGACTCGTAGATCCGCTTCAATTGTCTTTTGTAGGGCATGCACATCTTTATTGTGCCATGTGATAGTCGCATCGTCTGCAAATAGTGTGATAGTTCCTCCAATGTCTATGTTCACCATATCATTGATGTACAATAAAAAGAGTAAGGGGCCCAGGACTGAGCCTTGTGGCACTCCGCAGGACACTAGTTGAAGATCAGAGGATGCCTTCCCTATTTTCACCAGTTGACTTCGATTACTCAGGAAGGATTTGAACCAATTATAAGCAGGTCCTCTACAGCCATACGCGTGAAGCTTTTGCAACAACCTTTCATGGTTGACACAGTCAAAAGCCTTTGCCAAATCACAAAAGACCGTTGCAGCCACCTCACCATTATTTAAGTTGACATATACTACTTCCAAAAAGTGGAACATCGCGTCGATAGTGTTTTTTTGATGTTGAAAGCCAAACTGTTGTGCAGTTAATAATTTGTTTTTTTTTTTAATGTACGACTCCAGTCTTTTTTTGACAAGTTTCTCGATAATTTTTGATAAGGCTGGTAATAATGAAATAGGTCTCAAATTCGAAGGTTCAGTTACATCACCTCCTTTGGGAATGGGTATCACAATTGCTTTTTTCAAGTCATCCGGAAACGAACCAGTTTCAAACGAAACGTTTATAATATTGGCAACACTTTCTAGTGCACTATCAGGCAGATTGGTGAAAATTTTAATCGATATCTCATCTATCCCACAAGCATTTTTGTTTTTTATTTCAGACAGAGTTTCTTTCAGCTCAAGTAAATTGGTTGGCGATATAAAAAAACTATGTGGATTGTCATTCTTAATATAAGTTAGAGGATCGTTATTTAAGGTTGGTCTGTTCTCAGTGAGTTTGTGAGCTATATTAGTGAAATAGTTGTTAATAACAGTTGGATCGAGTCGGATATCAATTTTTTTTTGGGATGGTTGCCTCTGAGGTCGTTCACAATAAGCCAACTTTCTTTTATTGTACATTTAGCGCTAGAAAGTCTATCATTATAGTATCTGACTTTTGCTGACTTTACTACTTTTCTGTAGATATTACAAAAGTTGTCAGAAGACTTGTATGCCATGAAGCAGGGAGCATTTTAAAATCAGCATTTCCTAATCACCCTTGTATGACATTTAGCGGTGCACCACTTTACAATATCATGTAAGTTAGAATAGGAACATGCATGTCCTTTTGCTGGTTACAACAGTTTGGCACTGATAACCTAATAAAACGCCAAAACTGTTCCAACCAGCAAAAGGACTGCGTGTTCCTATCCTAACTTTCATGATCTCATAAAGTAATGCGAAGCAAAATTTTATACAGGTTGATCAGAAAATGCTGTTTCTCCTGTTGCCACTCTTAATGTATTATCTTGTGTATTCCAAAAACTGGTCATAGAAAAAATATTATAATAGTCTACTCACGAGTAGTGACAAAAAATTGGGAAATTCAACAAATACATTTTTCAATTACAGGACGAGTTATAGAAAAATCGTCTCTCCGCAATTATTGTCATCACCTAGCATTCGTCTGATACTGTATATCAATTTCGTTCAAGAAGTATGTTGAATGGTTCGTAGTCGAGTGTCCCTGAAGTTCAAAATATGAAATAAAAATTTAAAAAATGTCACCAGAAAACATGTCACTTCTTGACTGACCCTGTATAAAATGTTCAGTTTATCAATGTTGACATATTCAAATGATGAGCATATCTTTTCTTAATTCGTCGTAATTTTTTTGATCAAGGTGCTTTCGAAATAATTTCAAAAGTGTTGCAACTTTGTTATAAATTGTGAAAACATCTAGTCTGATGCATTCATAAATTTGCAATCTTGTATACCATTCGTGCAATTTTGAAAAACATAATAGATGTCAAAATTTGCAAGAAAGTTTTAAAACTGTAATTATTTCGAGACCACATTCATCAAAAATATGACCACAAATTAAAAAATATATACATAATGAAAAATACAAATCAGTTTTGGTTACTAGGAATCAGAATAACGACAATCATTTCTAAATTACTTCATTTCACCGAAAGCAACATTTCAATGATAATTTTTTGTTATTACCAATATTATCGGGTTCATGTTCTTAAAGCCGTTTTCGCATTAACTGTTTCAGTAAATTTCAACAAATAGGGTAACATTGGGAAGATAATTTTGTGCCCGTTCAAACGATATATCAGTCGACCCCACGTTCCATTTAAAATTTTAGGGTTGTGACACCCCGTCGCTGGGGGGTTAAAGGCACAAGTTGCAAAATATATCTGAAATGGAAATGGAAAAAGGATAAAAGCTAGGTGCATACTTTTCGTTGGACCACTCTGTATATTTGATGCCATGTCCTAAAAACAAGCAAGCAAACTGATGCGTTACATTTTTCAGTTATTACGTTGATGTGTTATGGTCAATAGGACATTGGCCTATGACAGCAATAGTAAATTTAATGAATATTTCAAAACACAGAACACCAACAATTGCCGACGTGATGTGTAACTCTTCCAACAGTTTTCAGATATAGAAATATGTCAGACGATCCAAATATCTGTTCTATATGATATGAACGTGAGCTAATATTCTTGCTTATACGTTCTCGTTTTATTCTTTCTAAATAGAGTAAATAGGGTGATTGAGCTTTCAGGATATTTGTTGAATGACAAACTAGGGATGGTACATTAATAATGAATGAAGTTGTCGAGATCCCAGATATCTGGGAGAAGATATGGGAATTACTTCTGAAGGAAAACTACCCCGCATTGAATAGATAGATGGATAGATAATATATACTTTAACGTCCAAGAATATTCTCATTGACAAAGTAATTAAAAAATATAAATGTGAATATTAATTCAAAAAAATTTAAAAAAATCGGTAGAACATATTAGAGGACAAGAACATAAACATAAAAATAGGATTATAAAAATCGAATGAGGATCAAACATTTATCTATAGTGTATTTTCATTTCAAATAGTAGAACAGAAATGTATTATGTTCGTTAACCTTGTGAAGTGAACTTGAAAATATGCACATATTTCGTATACTTCATAAAATGTGATCTAATCCAGATCAGGATCTTGATTTATACGAGAACGAACTCAAAATATGAAGCCTCATTAATCGACCAATAAATTAAACCTTATACTTTACCGCTCAATAATTTTCGAAAGAATGTTATAATGACATAGGAATACCCTAAGGAATCATATTCAGCCTCTCAACTTTCCCGATTTTAATTAACGACTCTCCGGACCATTTGTATAAAGAAATAGTGGTATAAAAACATATAGGAATTTTCATTTCTCATTTTTCATGAAGGAAAAGTATTGATGTACATGGATGATAGCTGCATTATTGTCCCGAAATGCATCGAAAACTCTGAGAAAAGGATCATTTTAAACTATGACAAAAACAGTGTGCATTGAAGCCACGCTGGACATTGAACTAAATCTGATAGATATTATGAAAGGACTCAAAAAATCATTGTCATGTCATTGAAAATTCATCAAATAAATTAGATAGGGAGAATGTTATTCAAAGATATCACTTACAGAAATCGTTCATTTGATTGAAGGTTCGCTTCTCTCGCATTTAATCCCCAATACATTTTTATCGACGAAAATCTATTTCGCTTTATCAAGCCCATCAGGAAAATTGGAAAAATTAGAAAGCAGGCTCTTCAGAAGCAATTATACACATCAAAGATGGAAATGATGGAAATTTTTTTTTTTGAATCTGAATAGTTGCTATTATTTGATATCGACTCTGAAAAGTACGTTAGGTGTTGAATCACGAATATATAAGTAGATAGACAGATTAGTAGTTCTAATGAACTCTTTAGATCATGGGATATGACATGAGACAGATCGATTACAAAAAAAGATATATAGAGAGGTGTAAAATAGAAAAAGAAATATACAGACGTAAAAAATTTCACATTTATAATTAAGTTGAGCAATTTAAAATACTGTACAGTTGAATATTTCACATTCCACAAATACAAAATACAGAAGTAGAAATTGAATTTTATAATTCAATGGTTATAATATTTGTATTATTATTGAATGGTTACTACGCTTTGCATATTCAAATATATCGTACAGAGGGTTTATGGTTAAAATTGCAATAATGAACTCACCATCACATTTCTCTTTTTTTCTTTATCGACTCTGCCGATTTTCCTTCAAAAGGATATGTATAAATGTAGTCCATGTATACACAATTCACAACACACTTCTCGATTTTATCGTTGGAAAGCTTTGTGGACCTGGGCTTCAATAACACGAATCCACCGTTCGCCTAGCCTACAATTTCCTATATTGCTTCGATTCATGAACATTTTAACGCTGCTATTGAAAACTCCGCTCCCTACATTTTTTCGATTCACAATATGTATTGATTGATAGTTTGATTTTGGGAACGAAATTCGCTTTTTGCCATGATCGTTTTGATATTTTGAGCAAGTCTGTCATTTAGTGATCTTGATGAATGACTGAAAAAAAGTTTTCAAAGACAACATTCTTGCATATAAACGTAGTAAATTACTGGGTCGAATAGATTTATTTGCCATTCTTCTACACTTGTTAAGATTTCCTTGATGCGATTTTTTTTCATTTTCATTCTTCGGGAAGTCAAAACTCAACAGGATTTTCTTCGAAGTCAAATGAAAATTAGTTTATGTTTGGAATTTAGTTATATTATAGCAATATTTTGGTTCCTTATGTAAAAATAACGGTCATAACGGTATGAACACTAGTACAAAGCAAACAATGCTCCTTTTACTTTTATTGAAAATAGTTCGTTCAGGTGAATATTGAATAAAGGTGGTCCAAGGACTTGTTCCCTACGGAACTTCATGAGTTACTGGTTCCATCACTGTTCTGGTAAACAGTTCCCTATCACCGAAATCAATTTCGAAGGAATTTCTCAAAGACCTATTCTTTTGAATGTATAGGTAAAGTTTTGCTTTTGGCAGATCTATAAGAACTCAAATAGATATGGATATTCGACTGATGGAATCATATTTATTATGGAAAAAAAATAAAACACCTTTGTCTATTCCTATGACTATTACTAAATATTCGTGACAAGTTTAAGTGATCAGACTATGATAGATGTTGAAGACCATTCTAAAAAATAAGTAGAAAAAGAACAGAGAGTTGTTCAGTAGTATTTTGTTCTTGCAGGACAAAGTCTTGCACATGAACCACACATTGACTGGGTAGGATTAAAAGTAATTAAATAAATATCCTCCTCACAGGTTATAAGAGAATTTAAATGATAGAAGCTGTAGTGTCTTGTGTCGCAGAAAAAGATGAAGTTATTGTAGGTCTGGGTCATTACAATTATTATATTTCAATCATTTATTTTCCGCTTGTAATGATTTCAAATTCAACGAATCTGTTGTGGTTTGTTATTTTACTTTGAAATTTTAAATATTTACTATCATAACTCACTTATATTTGTTACACCATAAGTGATTATGTTATATTGCAGATAGTGTTTTGGCCTTATCCTGTTCATCTCAAAGTCATCAAAGAAATTAATAAAAATTAAAAAAATCCCTACCTGTCAGTTTTCCTCAATATAATCGTTACTGAACTGAATATTGTGCTCACGTTCTCGATTTCTGGCAGTTCGAATTAAATTTGATTCATGTCTGATACCCATTTCCTGCAATCTATTTCGCAGCTGTTTTTGATATAGAGAATTTCGACAGTACATATTTATAGATTTTCAATGAGAATATTTATACAGTGTGCCAAGTTCACTTAGATTTGGTGATATATTACGTGCATGGCAACAATGATGATGTTATTTCTTAATAGAAACCTCAAAAAATGTCAGAATTATGAATAATAGAAAATAATCTCTCGTTTATGGCATTCTAACATACTAATAAAATATATAATAAAGAGTCATGTAGCTCAGTGGTTGAGACTGTCGCATTCAAAACCATTGACTGCTGGTCGGCTAGGTTCGAATCCTAGCGACTACAGATTTTTATCTGATGGCCCGAGAAAGTGCTAGGAATCGCACGTTAAAAGGTAAGACCTCGTTAATCCTTGGCTCGCACATGTTTCGACTTTTGAGGGCTGCCGTTTCGTAAGGGGACGACAGCTGGTTAACGGCAAAAACAATAAAAAAAAAACAAAAAAATAACAATAAAATATATGAAATGAAACTAAATATAAACAGGCTTATTGGATTGTGAATTGTCTTTGCTTAAAAGTAACTGTAACCTATGGGAAAGAATTGTAGTTGACTCCAAATGTTACAGGTTTTCCCTACATTAAAACAGTATATAGAGGGTGTCCCAGAATAAAGGGGACAAACTCCGATGGTAGAATCCTCAATTCATTTTAGGACTAGGTAAAAGTTCCAATAAACATATATCCTACGATGAGTATTTACCGAGTAACAGGGTGTTGAAAGTGGAAAAAAAATATGTTTTCCTAAATAACTCCGTAACGCCGCAACTTTTGTTAATGAAATTTGGTATGTCACTTAACGGCAATCAGTTCCAAATTTCAAAGCAGATCACGTGTTTGTAACTCAAAACAGGGGAGTATGGTAGATGGGTACCCCTAATTGCCCCTCCCTAACTTCCACGACACTGAATTAATATCGATTTCGTCTTCATTTTCTTAATTCTCAATATTTCCCATAGAAAAAAGGAATAGGTTTCGTTTTCGGAATATCAAGATATTTGAGACATAATTGTTAATGAAAAAGTTATTAACGTCTTTTATCGTATATTTAATTTTGTTGATAGCGATGAGTACCTGTTGATAGTTGGGAAAATCGCCTAGAATCCCCACCACAATAATATGCCTTCGGTCCATCCGTGGGTTGGAGACCAAAAAATTATAAAAATCATCATAGAATATAATATTCCACAGGCGGGTTTCCCTGTGATACACTATTTTATTTTTAGCCATTGGTCATAGTTCACCCAGAATAAAGGAAATATAAGGCAATGGATGAGGGGAATTTATTGTTTTATATTTTTATTTTATGAATTAATATACAGTGTGACCCATTTAATTGATTTTTGTTTCGTGAAGTAGACATCCAAGAAGTCTACTACGACACCAAATTTCATGAATAAATCTCCATTTCCAGTGCCAACTAATTTTACTTTTCAACGTCAAATATCTAGAAAAATTACTAGCGACTTTTTTTAAAAAAATCTGACTACACCACTGGCTTCGCGAAATTTTCAAATGGTTCATATGTCAATTACGTTAAAATGCGCCAATGAATAAAAAAGTTATAAGGGAACGAAATTTGAAAAATATGCCGTTTAATTAACCCACCTCAATTTCAGAACTTTAATCAAAACTTTGACTACACCACTGGATTGATGGTGTCTCGAAATATGACTATAATTTCATTGAAATCTGTTGATGAATAAAAATTATGAGATAAAATTACATTTTCCTGAAAATCCATTAATATATTTTTCAAATTTTATTATCTTATAATTTTTATATTTATGAACAGATTTTGATGAAATTTTTACTAGTGATATATCGAAACCTCCTTAATACAGTAGTGTTTTCCGAATTTTGATAAAAGTTCTGAAATTAAATTTGATTAAACGGCATATTTTTTCGATTTTTGACCTTGAAAAATAAGATTAGTTGGCCCTGGAAATGGAGATTTAATCATGAAATTTGGTACGCTAGTAGACTTTTTGACTGCTTACCTAACGAGAAAAAAATCATTCCAATTGGTTGAAAAATGTAGGGTTTATAAGAGTGCTTCCATCTTAAATGGGTCACACTGAAGTTGAAAATAATTTTCGATTTGAATGTTATAAGTATTATTAGAAACAAATATTTGATTTTGTTTCATTACAAACAGGGCGTAACTAACTTTCAGCGAGCCCCCCCCCCGCAGTGACCTGCTTACGCCCTTACCATAAACTAATTTTTGGTTTCTTTGCGCCCCACCTCGCAGCAGGGGTTGCGGGGGTGTTACCTACGCCCCTGATTACAAATGTTGATTTATGTATTTTTTACATACAGGGTGTTGTATTGTATTTTCACTTTCAACACCCTGTAACTCAGTTAATATTCATCATGGGGTATACGTTTATTGGAACTTTTAGTCCTAAAATGAAGTGAGGATTTTACTTTCGGAGTTTGTTCTCTTTATTCTGGGAAACCCTGTATATGGTATTTCAGTAGCTTTCAAACAACTCAAGCTCAACGGAGTGACTTTAGAAACATTCGAGGCATTACATTTGTACCAATCCATCTGCTTTTCTTGGTACGCTTGGTACGCTAATGTGATACTGGATCATATCGAAAGTGTTTTAAGAGTTAGCATCAATAAAGATGGCGCTATCAATGTCTTTGTTTTCTTCTCGCTGTCCGTTAAAATATTGCATAAATTGCAACGGTACTTGTTATCGCCCGTTAATTTTTCCGGCTGCAGGTAGTTTTCTAACGAAGTCTCTACGGTTAGTATCTCCGAGTGGATCAGAATTAAAAGCTACAGGTCTCTGGAAAAGTCCACCCGGTCGCTCTTGGATCCGCAATTTCCGGTCAACATCTGTCCTCCGAGAGTCTGCTGCACCACTGTTAGTATTTCTGATGCTGCTGCATCTTTAGCATATACTACATTGACGTTGGTCTCTTGTTTATGCAACGATTCCAGTGGGTGTCCCAGGAATTCGGAACTGTCTTGTTGATGTCCTTCTGTAACAATCGCCATATGGGTTATTTTATTTCTCAAATGCATAAAGTCATATCGAAAGACATTTAATTCGTGAAACAAATACAAAAATCTTAAAACTCGTTCCCATCGGAAATATCTCATTCACGACAAGAAAAAAAACACGTAATCTCCTTATAGAAATTGCGGCCTGTTGTTTAGTCTACCGCGGAAAAAGGCCATTTAAAATATCGAGTTCAGAATAGGGCCTTGTATTAATAGTAAGCAGATCAATGAATGAAACCATTGAGTCGGGAGACTGCTTAGTTGGAAAGCGATACACACGTCCTGTCGCTTACGAATTTTGCTGACGGGGGTCAGCTCGCATTAATTTTTAATTTAGGCACTGAACGTGGGAAATACAGATTCAGCAGAAAAATTCGACCATCTTGAATTGGGCGGGACTAATTCATTTTTCATAGTGAAGAAATCTGAATTATGGCCCAACGGACGAATGACTGATAATTTGGTTCCTGAGGGAGGACTCGAAAAATGGTACCTCCAACGAATGTTGGGAGGGGACCTCTGATCAGAAATGTCGAGGGAAAGTCAGTCAGGCGCGCGGTTCGGTAGAAATCAGTCAGAAAACTGAGTTTTCGTTTGTGGTCGGGAGGTCGGTTTATATCTACACATTTTTCCAACGGTTTGTGGATAATTGTATATCGAAAATTTGCTATCTTAGAAACATCCGAATTCTAGAATCTAAAATTGAAATTATTTCTTGTGATAAATTAAATATATAAAAGACGCGTCTATGACCGGGAGTTCAAATAGAGTGTTTCATCCCAGACGATAAATACATAAAGGATTAGCTGTTTTTGTTTTGGTAAGAAACCCAATTGATGTATACATGAACTAACTCATATATGTTTATTTCTCTGCTACGAATGCTTATCTCTTGCACTTAGCCAGATCTTCTCAGAACACCAACCCATAGTTTGTTCAAAGTAATAGTTAGGGACATTGGCTCCGGTTAGATGTAGGAATTATAGTGAGTGTCGCTAAGTGGAAGACACAGTTGATAACTCTGATTTGGAAATCGTTGAAAGAACTCCCTAAGAGAACTTATTTTGTTATTGATGTAGAAACGGTGTTAGCATTTTATATAATTTTTGTTAAATTCGACATTTTCCTTCGTGATTATTTGTAAAATCACCAAGAGACTTCCTCGCAAATTGGACTCATCAAATAGTTTTTTTATTTATCTATATATATAGCCATTTATTTGGTTTTGTTCTATTTACATTTGAGATATTTTTATTATTTTTTTTTCTTAATAGATATCGTTTTTCCGACGGTCGATTATTATTTGTAAATTCCTTCACTACTCCCAAAAATACCTGAGCAAAGACTTGCAAAACCAAAAGACTGCCTCTTCGTGCAGGCAGCCGAATTCTAGCCCTTACGGCCAGGATAAACCAGATAGACCGAACTTTAATTTTTATTCCTATCTGGCGTCTCCGCACCAGATAATTTTTTTTCTAACATCCTAAAAACCGCGGAGTGGTGATAGCATTGCTGCCAAATTATTTTTATCTGGGTTGTCCTGGGTCACAGAGGTTCTTTGAAAACCTTTAAGGAAATCTGGTCTGGGGAACTTTTCCTCAGATACCTGTAGAGTCAGTGTATCACCGAGAGAAAGAAGAAAAAGCAAAAATAAAGACTGGTACAGGTAAAACAGTTTTCCATAATTAAACTTAACGACCCTCTTAAAGGTCAGTACTTTTCGTGACGACAAGTTGATGCGTCACCTTGGGGTAAGGTTACACACCTACAAAAGGGGTACCCCCCAAGTTTAGTACACTTCTAAGGAAGCCGCAGGGCTTTGAAATAGTCTATATTTCATTTGGTGACAAGGAAGACCTATTGGAGGCCTGGATCAAGGCAAAAAGGTCTTGTAGCCCCAAAAACAACTCGTAAAAATCCGTGTTATACAACAAATATTGTTTTGGAAAAACTTTGTCATATATAACGCTTGAAGGACGCTATTCATGTAACAAGTTGATCAAACCAAATTTTCCCTAATTTCTCTTAACCAAACCCGAGGACGATACTACGGAACTTTTATGTGTTAGAGATATTTTTTGTAATAAGATGTGACATTCAGTTAATTTTTCAATCCCGTTATATGTGATAATTCAAACCAAATAAGGCCGTCATACTCCTTGAATAAAGTTATCCACATCGTGAATATTCTGACTCGCAATTGTTAAATTGCCTCCGCAATAGACTCGTTACAAGTTCGACGTCAAATAGGCAAGATATTAGCGAACAAAGTTGATATAAATGGCGCTCCGACTATGTGCTGGACTTTGATGAAGTGCGTCAATTACAAAAAGCTCCAACAAACCGTCGCATGTAGTAACTTTGCTCATTTGGGTTGAATGGATTCCGGATTTTCAGTCAGATTTTGTGGATGGTTAGTTCCTTTAGAAATATACGAAGGCGTAGAAGGGCCACGTTTTTTTTATAGTCCATAATTTCGAATTTATGTCGAAATTTCGATTTTTATCTCGAAATAATAGAAAATGGGTTATGCTGTGTCCGCCATAATGTTGGCTACATATAGAAAAAAAAAATTGAAATTTCTGAACAACTCTCATGATGGTTCCTTTCTGCATGTCTAAAAACTGAAAAACCCCTTGCGACTTTTATCACGTGACCTCGTATTTGGCGAGAGTTGTCTTTGGAGCCCAAAAACGGGTCGAATTGACAATATATCGAAAAATTGATCAAAAAAACATTATTAGTTGGAATTCTTTGAGACAGATAATGAAGTATATATCCAGCGCCATCTCTAGGGTAGAAAAAAAATTTGCTGATACATACTTGAGTATATATCCTAGGAATTCACAAACAAATGATGAAGTTATTTTTTGATATGGAAATGAACTAGCCTTCGCTAACCTTCGGATCTATATACAGTATCGGAAAGTTTTCTTCTTTCTAACCTAACCTAACCTAACCTAACCTAACCTAACCTAACCTAACCTAACCTTCGGATCTATATACAGTATCGGAAAGTTTTCTTTTTGGGTACGGTGGTTCCATGAGAGCGTAAAAAATAGCTTGCTGTATGTTGAGAGAGCATTACAATTTCTCCAACTTAAATATTTCAAATGGCATGTAGGGTCAAAAAACGTCACATCGTTGAAAAGAAAATTAAATTATCTTCACAACCATATAAATATTTTCGAATTCTGTGAATAACTTTTCACATAATTTCGATGAATATGAAGTTTTCAAGTTGATGTGCCCCCAGCGCCATCTGTCGAGTAATTGGGAAATATTTTCTCTCAAAAAGTAGTATCGGTACCAAACCTTCAAAATATTTTCGGTTCCATTGTTCCACATCAAACCGTTAAAATTTGTCGAGGTATGAGTACTTAGATCCACACTTTTAATAAGTGATATTACTTCTAGTGCATGCAAAATTTAGAAAAATGGATGATTGGAAAGAGAATTGAATCCTGTGACATTTGACCCCCCATGCTATATGACTTCCACGCCCCGTGTCGACCTACCACCATATTTTTTATATCAAAGAGTGGGTGATACTCCTCAAACGGTGTTTTTCCCATGCTTGTACATCGAACAGTTTAAAATTTAACAGGGGGAGACTATAAAAAGTCAGAGACTATGTCTTTTTAGCCTTGAAGAAGACGTCAATAAACGTCGATACGTCGACAGCAAGTTTAGAATTTTTTTCTTATGTTTTATGCTTATAAACAGAAACATAAAAATCCTCGACTTACAATTGAAAGACGTGAATTATACAGTGTGACATACTTAAGATGGAAGCACCTTTATAAAATTTACATTTTTCAACCGGTTGAAATTATTCTTTTTTTCGGTAGGTAGACATTCAAAAAGTCTACTAGGACACCGAATTTCATGAATAAATCGTCATTTTCAGAGACGATTATTCTTATTTTTCAAGGTCGAAAATCTAGAAAAATAAATAACAATTATTTCAGAAAAAATCTGACTGCACTACTGGATTTGCGATATTTTCAAATGGTTCATATATTTAAATTATGTTGAAATAAGTCAATCAAAAAAAAAGTTTTAAGGGAATATAATTTGAAAAATATGCCGTTTAGTCAACCCACGAATTCAATTTCAGAACTTTTGTCGAAATTTGCAATAGACCACTGCATTAGGATATATCACTGGTCAAAATTTCATCGAAATCTGTTCATAAATAAAAAATCATGAGAAAATTAAATTGGAACAATATGTTAATAAATTTCAGGAAAATGCCATTTTATCTCATAATATTGTATTTCCTTATTCATAAACAGATTTGGATGAAATTTTGACTAGTGATATATCGAGACCTCCTGAATTTTATGAAATTTCTGAAATTGAATTGAAGGGTTGATTGAACGGCATATTTTTCAAATTATATTTATTCCCCCATAACTTTTTTATTGATTAACTCATTTCAACGTTATTCACATATGAACCATTTGAAAATGTCGCGAATTCAGTGGTGTAGTCAGATTTTTTCTAAACTATTCGCCAGTAATTTCAATAGATTTTCAACATTGAAAAATGAGAATAGTTGGCCCTGAAAATGAAGATTTATTCGTGAACGGTATCCTAGTAGACTTTTTGAATATCTACCTAATGTAAACGAATCATTTCAATCGAAAATTTTTATAAGGGTGATTCCAATTTAAATGGGCCACACTGTACATAATAGATTGAAAAATTTCATTACATGAAGCATATTTTTACTTCGACTTTGACTTCATAGTAGCCCCTCGAAGAGTATCAACATGACCACGAAATTACCTAATGGAGCTAGTTCTATTCCAATGAAGAGCTTGTTTCTCCCATTCCCAGCACAAAGAACCAGTTTGAAACTAACCAGCTCTAATCAAGATAATTTCTCCCTCTGATACGGCCAACCAACTCCCTAACATGACTGAAATATTTTTTTGGTTGTTTCCTCGGAATTAATGGAATTTCGGGGAAAAAGTTGGACGAGAAAGTTCGTTGGGAAACAACTTCTTGAGGTTAACGTCGCTCCTAATGTGAGTCCATATCTATTAGATGGTCCATACGTCAAAAGGATTGATAGGAGGCTATCGGGAACTTATCGAATCAAGCAAACTAACTAACTAACAGTCGAAGTGTATTATCACTTCCATTAAATCAAGTAACTTATGGTTGCACCATGGAAGTTCGCCGTGTTTTCGGAAAGGGTTCGGAAAACAGAAAACTGATTAAGTAACATTATTTTTTGATAATCAAGATTGATGGGAAGCTAGTTGAAAAAGTAAAAGGGTTTATTGAAGATAAGTTTCTGAAACGATAACAGAAGAGCGGGGCCATTTTTATGACTAAAATTCTTCATATTAAATAACGGGGGCAAATTATATTTTTGTTAATCTCTATCACAAAACTCACCCAGAAATTCAAATTATTGGGTAATACGTGATCAACAAGTGCTTGATCAAGTTTAAATGAGGTAAGTCTAAAGGGCCCCATAGATTTACAATCTTCGTTGTCAATGTTAATCGCACAACTGAAATTGGGCACTTAAGATCGAAGTGTATGGTCTGAAAATGACAATTTCGCCGGATATCGCCTGGTAAAATCCTCAATTGTTAAAAAAAATATTGAACCAATATGGGTTCATATTGGAAAAACAATATTCCATTAATAATATTTGGTGGAATATTGGCTCAACCTGTTCTGAATGTATATTGTTTCATGAAATATTGGGTCAATATTGATTCAATAATTTTTACCAATGTCGATAGAGCGATATTGCCTACATATTGTTTCCAGCATCTAGCTCCAATATTGCGATTTCAATATTACTCTCATATCGATTTTAGAGATTAAGAACAATATTGTATATCCAAGTTTGATAGCACATTGGTGAACTTTATTTAATCCATATTCTAAAAATATATTGACCCTATATTGATTGAGATTGTTACGAAAACCTTACGCCAATATTTGAGAGACAATATTGATACAATATTAGAAAATACATCATCACTAGGATTGTAATTTGAATATTGGCCGTATATTCGATAAACAATATTGAAATGAGTCATGATTAAACTTGGGTAAGAAACCGCTAGGTGGCCCCACGTAGGGAACAACAACTGAATCATAGTAACATATATTGAATAAGGCTTCTCACAATGCGTTAACAAGTCAATCTACTCAGTAGTAAATTGAAGTAGAGACGAAATTGTGGAATTTTTAAATCATTCGACATTTTCTGGAAATATTTTATCAATGGTTCACTTTGAATATTTTACCAATATATGCAAATGATATTGTACCAATATCCCTAAATATTTTGGGGCCAATATTGCTTCCTCAATATTTCACTAATATTATTTGTATAATGTGCAAGTAATATTGTGCCAATATCCCGAAATGATTATAATTTTATCTCGCCAATATTACGTTTTAATATTTTGCCAATATTTTATCAATATTATTCCAATGTAAGTATGCTACAGCGATATTGTACTAATATCGCCTAACATTTTGAGGCCAATAGTGCTTCGAGAATATTAGACCAATAATATTTTTAAATATTGCATATGTTCACATTTTTTTTCTCGCCAATATTATTATTTGAATATTTTGCCAATATTTTCACAATATTGTACCAATATTGTTCCAATATGGGTGTGCTACTTGGGTTAGTCAAATTTACCTGGAAGTCAAGGAACACAACCAGAATATTGATAAACTGGACATGAGTAATAATTTGTGAAGTTATTCACGAATTTCTATCCACGATTTTTATGACTTGACAGAATTTGCATGCGGCCGCAGTGCGGCGTTGCCAAGTTTTTGAAATATACCTATAGTTAATACCTACTTGTAAATATATTCAGCCGAAATTCATTTCCAAAAATTTCCAAAGTTCATCAAATCTCAACATCTCATCCAGCAGTTTTCGTGGGATCGGGACTAATCAAACATGTGAATCATGGAACTTCTTTCATTTCATCTACAATCCCAAATATCTAGAGCCAGGTATTTATATTTGAAGGCAAGACGAATTTACCGGAAAAGACATACATTTGACAATACTATATGCAAAGCATAACATGAAAAGTTTATCAACAATAATTAATTTCCGCTGAAAATATTTACAAATAGGTATTAGGTATAGGTATATTCCAACAACTTGGCAACGCCGCACTGCGGCTGCATGCAAATTCTGCTAAGTCATAAAAATCATGGAACTTCTTTCATTTCATCTCCAATCCCAAATATGTAGAGCCAGGTATTTATATTTGAAAAGACATAAATTTGACAATACTATATGGAAAGCATCACATGAAAAGTTTATCAACAATATTTAATTTCCGCTGAAAATATTTACAAATAGGTATGAGGTATAGGTATATTCCAACAACTTGGCAACGCCGCACTGCGGCTGCATGCAAATTTTGCTAAATCATAAAAATTATGGAACTTCTTTCATTTCATCTCCAATCCCAAATAACTAGAGCCAGGTATTTATATTTGAAGGCAAGACGAATTTACCGGAAAAGACATACATTTGACAATACTATATGCAAAGCATTACATGAAAAGTTTATCAACAATAATTAATTTCTGCTGAAAATATTTACAAATAGGTATTAAGTATAGGTATATTCCAACAACTTGGCAACGCCGCACTGCGGCTGCATGCAAATTCTGCTAAGTCACAAAAATCGTGGCTTGAAATTCGTCGATAACTTTACATAAATACATGAGTCAGTAGCCTTTGGTGACCCTTTTCGTAGAGATTTTAATTCAGAATACATTCAAATTTCAAAACTCTACATAATCTATTTCGCTATATAATGCACTACTTGAGACAGATGACACAACTTAAAGATCACTTTCGTTACACTCAAAATTGATTTGTATAAAACTTTTGCTGATGTAGCATTTTCATTTTCTATTACGTCAATTCATAAATTATAAAATCGATGTAACATTTGAATACCGAGTTCCATACTCAAAAATTTCGTTACAAAAATTCCACGATTAATTTAAGAACACTGTCTGATTATAGTTTTTTTTCTTCTTTCCTATCTGATCCGTGGCCGATACGTCGAAAGAATATGGAGCAGGAGAAGGTACTAGAATTTAACGGGACACGCAAACCAACTGAACAATACAAACTCACTACAATAAGGGAATAACTGAACCAACATTGTTGGAGAGCAAAATATATCAAATGGATAACACGCGATAGGAAAACAAACAAGAATCGATTCTCATAAAAATTGAAGTGATCTCCGTAAGTTCAGTATAGTTTGTGGAGATGTGTACTCATTTGAAGGCACTTACCTCGACCGCCTCGTTGCTGGATCTTTCATTACCATTACTTCTGTTATATCGCCATATTTACTGAAGTATTCTCGTAAACTCTCTGAAATAAAAAAATAATAATAATAATAAATGTTATTTGGAGGAAAAACAGATCTGAGTTCTCGGAGAAAGTAAGCTCTAACAAACAGTCATTTTTGTGATGATAAGATGATGGGCTTTTTGGCACAGAAACACTATACCGGGTGACAACGAGGTGAGGTACGCCCCCCAATTTTTCTAAAGTTTTGAAGATATAAATTTCAAATTTGTGTCGCTATATTACTTGGAAACGCATATTTTGGAGCCTCTACTGATTATTCACCACTTCCGGTTCAACCGGCAGTGACCTACAACTTTTTTTTTATAAATATTACAGTGTACATATTTTTCCACTATCCAAAAGAGCACGTAATTTGTGATAACACTGTTCTTCAAAATTGAAAATCGGTTGAAAATTGGCGGAGATACAGTTGATTGTTCAGTCAAACAAATTTGGACATTAAACTCAAACTTAAATCATCACAATTGACAAACGACATCAGAAGTTATCAGAGGAATCTTCGAAGTGCAATATAGAGTTGAAAACTGAGGTTTACATGAAATTTCAGCTCCCATATATTCCAACAATTATCAAAAATTACCTAAAAACCGAATAGTGTCCATAAAGAAATGCTCACAACTGCTATTTCTCAAATGGCATCAGGTTCTTTTCACTTTGTCATGATGAAAAATAATAATTGTCAAATAACTCGTGTGAAAAGTTTTGAAGAATTCCGAAAGAAATCGCAAATACAAGATGTTTTATCATGAGTATTCTCAATATAAGATGTTATTCAACGAAGGCGGCCATGAACATAAAAAAGCGAAACAAAAAAGCAGACTTGATTAAATACGTAAAACAAACTTTGGCTTCGTTGAAATAATATGAGCCTTTGTGTATTGCTTTTCTAATTATGTCCTAAGCCGCCTACGTTGAAGAACATTCAATTTTAGGAACACTCATCATGAAACCTGATTGTATCTTCGTTTCCTCTGGGAATTCTCCAAAACTTTTCACACGAGTAAACTGATAATTTATGACTTTTCATCATGACAAATTGAAAAGTACATGTTGCCATGTTGCCATTTGAGAAATGGCAGTTGTGAGCATATCTTTATGGATACCATTCCGTTTTTAGGAAATTTTTGATAATTGTTGGAATATATGGTAGCTGCAATTACATGAGAACCTCAGTTGTCTACTGTATTGCACTTCTAAGCTTCCTCTGATAATTTCTGATGTCGTTTGTCAGTTGTGATGATTCAAGTTTGAATTTCATGGCCAACTTTGTTTGACTGAACAATCAACTGTATTTCCGTCATTTTTCAACCGACTTTAAATTTCGAAGAACAGTGTTATTACAAATTGCGTGCTCTTTCGGATAGTGGAAAAATATGTACAGGGTGCTATTTGAATAAAAAAGTTTTGGGGTCACTCCGGTTGAACCGGAAGTGGTACATTTCCAGAAGAGGTGTCAGAATATGCGTATTCAAGTACTATAGCAAAATACCAAATTTGAAATCTATATCTTCAAAACTAAAGAAAAATTGGGGGAAGTACCCTCCTTTTCAAATATTTTCAGCATGTGGAAAATATGAGGTAGACATCTAACAGAAAACAACTAGTTCCCTGGCTAATATCACGACGGACATTGAACTACATCTGACAGATATTTGTGCAACGTTCTTCCAGGAAGACCCAATTGCATTTGAAGTAGTTGTTTTCTGTGAGATCTTTGCCTCATATTTTCCACATGGTGGAAATTTGGAGGGAAGAGTACTTCGACATTGTCGATTGAACTATTTCATTGATACTACATCATTTCATTATGTGAATTCAAATATAAAATATCCAAAATAAAGTAAAGTCTGATTGTCAACTCTTACATTGAGCTATATACTTATATACAAATTCTTCGCTTCATTCATTTCCGATACTGTTTAAGATGTTCTTATAGATTGAAGTTAGGCGCTATTTTTATAACGGGTGTCCCAAGTTATCGTATACAGGCAATATCTCGCTTAAATGAAAAAAAAAATAATAGTTTAAAAAACTAAAGAACACGCTTTACTTCCCATGGACTAAAAAGTAAAAAATAATTGACAATTTAATTTCTCAAATGTAAAAAGCGTGGGTGCGTTCGATCTCTATTCTCATATTTTTTAGTTTAATTTAAAAATACAGAGCTTTCAAGAGCTCAAGCGAACTTTATCAAGCACATCATGCTTTTTTTACATTTAAGAAATTAAATTGTCAATTATTTTTTACTTTTTAGTACATGGGAAGTAAAGCGTGCTGTTTAGTTTTTTTAAACTATTATTTTTTTTACTGAAAAACGAAATCTCCGACCCGAAAAACCATACCAATTTTGAATCGAATCTGACCATAATGACATCTTGGAGCCGCCATCTTTAATTTACGAATTTTGACAGAAAATTCTAACCTAAAAAAACCTCACATACCAATATTGAATCGAATCTGACCATAATCAAAAATATCGTCCGCCATCTTGGAGCCGCCATTTCGTTTTTTATAACAAAAAATGTCATATTGCATGGTCACCAGAACTATGAACACCTGCCAAATTTCAAATCATTCGGACGTCTGGAAATGGGTGAAAATCACGTCCTAAGGAGTCAGTTACAAACATACAAACAAACAAACATACAAACAAATAAACATACAAGTAAAGCTAATATATAGCGTGTGAAAATAGAAAAACTGCTTTGAATGTCGTATGATAAAATAAATTTCATTTGTGAGCCATGTGGTAGCTACCCCTCACTTTTTATTTTCAAATGGCACCACCTGTATTGCAATGGAAAATTGCGTGTTATTCTATTTGGAATACAACGATAGCACATACTTGGTATTTTTTCATTAATAAAAACAATATCATTAACATTTTGTGACTTCTTTCACGTTACCTAGTCATCCTTATAAAAATGAAAAATTGCCTCCACCCATGTTTATAAAAAATTACTGATGTTCTACACTATGAAATAGAATCATTGTCCATTAATTTTTTGGCATAAGAAGCTTCCTTTTTTTAAACAAAAAATAAGGCACTCCTATTCTGTCAAGTTTTTATAAACATGGGCGGAGGTAATTTTTCATTTTTAAAAGTATAATTAGGTAACGTGAAAAAAGTCCGAAAATGTTAATGATTTTGTTTTCATTAATAAAAAATACCAAGTAAGTGTAATCCTTGTATTCCAAATAGGATAACACACAATTTCCCATTGCAATATGCAGGTGGTGTCATTTGAAAATAAAAAGTGAGGGGTAGCTACCACAGGGCTGACAAATGAAATTCATTTTATTATACGTCATTAGAAGGTACTTCAATGCCATTCAAAACAGTTTTTCCATTTTTTAATTATCTTGTCAAATAAGCGATATATTGCCTCTATACGATAACTTGGAACACCCGGTATATTATTTATTCATTGGTAAAGTTTTGTCATTGATTCTCCATTATCCTGTTTTTTAAATTAGGAATTCTAATTTTAATATGTATTATTATTAATAAATGCATTGCGTTTCCTGTAGAAGCGTTTTGGAGGACAGTATTGTTCGTATATCCTCATGATAATAATGCATGAATCAATTAGTCGTCGTGGGTTGTTCATATTAAATAATAATAATAATAATATTTCCAAAACATTATGGGTTTCGGGACAATTCAGGCAGCCATGTGTTTTGTAATGAAATCATCCTCATCGAGATAAATTTGTTTACAATCGCGCTAACATTTTTTTAAACCCACCTACTGGAATATAAACTGGTATATCATGGTCGTAAGAATAATCTTCAATCAGTTTTGAGCAGAAATAACAAACCAATAAATAATGTAAGCGTGCACACGATCTATGCCACGATCCCGACAAAAAGTTGAAGCGTGCATTATTCAGAACCTGTCGTATCCAATAATAGTGAGCCCATATCATTCGCGGCAGATACAGTCGATAAAACCGGTGGTCAAGGACGCTACATGTGTACTTTCCAATTGAAAATCACGCAATTTTATTCATTTTCCTACTGAAGAATTAATTAGCAAGGTAATATTTCCTGTAGTTCGCTAATAGCAGGAATTTTTAACACATTTCTTATGCAAATTTCTACTAATAATGTTATTGTGAACATCAAGATTACTTCATATTTATGTAGTGGAATCAATTAATGAAAGCTTATTGCTCCTTATTTCGATACAACAGAAATCCTCCTGAAGAGCTTGGCAAAGCGAAATAGATTTTTGTCGACCAAAATGTATTGGGGATTAAATGCGAGAGAAGCAAATCTTGCTTCAATGAAATGAACGATTTCTGTGAGTGATATTTTTTAATAACATTCTCCTTATCTAATTTATTTAATGATTTGTTCAAGGAAAACTAGAAAGAATTAAAAAAGTCAGCTATCTGAATGAAAATGCAAATTTTCACTTTCAGATTTTTTCTTTCCTTTTCAGTTGGAGTCTTTTCACAATATCTATCAGATGTAGTTCAATGTCCAGCGTGGCTTGTGCCGGGGAAGTAGTTGTTTTCTGTTAGATATTACAAATAAGTCACATTTTTCATTTTTCAATTTTCATGGAGAATGTTCCCCTTTTCAATACGATTTATCAGTTACCAAAGCTTTTTTCTGTTATGCACGCGAAAGATAACATCATCTTGTGGAAAAATAATCAATTTAAAAATCGGTCCAACTCAAAGGATACACCTTCCTAAAAACGCCTACCAAATCTATGTTCGACTAGCAATCAATTTCAAATTCGGTCAGCGTATATAAAACAGATTGAGTTTACCGAATATTACATAGAAAAAATTTTTTGGCGGGAAATGACACCTACAACCTCTAGATAACATTTTCATCCGACGACCGAATCGAGATCGAGCAATTCTGCACGCGCCAATCGATTCAGCATGCCAAAATTAGTATATGTTTGGATTTTCCAGTCGATCGGCACAAAATAAATTTTCAGCCAAAAAAAAACACCAAAGGGTTATAACTAAAAAATGGCCAAAAATCCAAAGTTATCAGATTCACTCGAAATTACCACCTATATACTCAACATTGTATGCTGCCTTCGAAAATGTATGATTTGAATATGTTCGGATACACGATGTACCATAAAACAAAGATAAATGTGCAACAAAAATTGTATCGCACGAATCCGGCATCCTAGCACACAAAACCACCTATAACACCTACAAGCGAACTGTTAGGCCAGCAAACAATAACATCGTCTTGTAGGCAATTATTTTAGCTTTTTTTCTATATACCTATTTATTTGAAGAATGTGTCTCGTTATGGTCGCGAAATGCGATAAATGTAAAAGGTGCGCTAGGATCCGGCATCCTAGCACATAAAACCACCTACGAATAATACTTCCGAAAATTATAGAATTTTTTCAGTATTGTTCCAGTATTTTACGCCATCAATTCAACATGACACAATATTCAAAACATGAGATGGGTTTTAAATTTACAAAAAAAGGTTCATTACGTGGGTAGGAGGGAAAATCATATGTATTACATGGAAGTAAAGTGCCTTTTCCTCCCTTGGATGTTTACTGCCCAACGCGAAACTACATCGTCCACTTCTAGACGAAAGAAAGTCATTAGATAGACAGCTAGAGATTGAATTCAGATTTTTTTTTCATGGAAATTATCCACAAATGCTAACGATACTTCATTTCGTACTTTTCATCTCCGATGTCCCTTTCTATCCTGACAAATTCAAGTCGATGTTCATTTTCCAGGAAAAAAAAAGCTACTGAAAAAAGAATAACTTGCGACCATGAATTTATACCTATCGGATGTACATGGGTGTGGGTATTTATAGAGGGTATTATCATCATATACATCGTAAGAACCTCAAAGTAACTGGTGTCGACGATTAAAAAGTCTTCAACATTCACCTTCGCAGCCGCAGCCAGTAAGTGCGCAATAAAAAATAATTGCTCTTTGTTTCGTCTAACATGCTCAGCATGATGCACGAAGAATTCCAAACTTTGGGGCACCTCCAAATGCAATTTAATGTTTATACAAGAGGGAAGTTTTCCGCTGAAAAAGTAACTAACGTTTTCTGGAAGAGCATACAAGAGAACAGAAAGTTCGACTCGAACCAAAGCCGATTGCCTCTTAAAGTTGAATTTAACGGTGAAACTCCCTCGAAATTCAGGAAGTTTGCATGAAAACCAGAACTGTCATGAGATCTCTGACACAGTTGAGGGATTCCATTTGTCCACGATGTCATACTTTCAATTCTAGAAGAGGATTACATTGACTTCTCTTACTGTGATGAGGAGTAGAATAGAATATTGAATGTATATAATTTTTTGTGCGACTATTGTATTCTATATTGATTATATATTGATTATTAGTTGAAGAATGAAGATGATTCTAAGACGCCGTGGATCCTAACTCATTATTTAACGGCACTCGGTCAATCACAGATTCAGAATTCAGAATACTCGGTAACTGAGAGGTTTAGACCAATGACAAAGCAGCAAATGTACCAAACAAATTTCTCAAGAAGGCTTTGCTTCATTGGACTTGTCACGGTTTGGCATCCGCGAATGTCAGACTGACTGGTAGATTTTTTTTTTATTTTTCCCCTCAAGCATTTAGCATTGGCACCCGTTTTGTCGAGCACAAAGGAAGTTGTCGATTGGGACACCCCGAGAAGTCTGCAGTCGCCAAACTTGCATTGCATAGCAACGTCAAATCATTATACAACCAGAATGTATTCAGAAGCCATGGAAATGCACAAACACCAGAAGTACCTTAACAGAAAAGAAAAGAGAACATATCTACCAAAGATTTGGCTCATAGCATTGAAAGACGCCAAAACGAGGCCCAGTCACCCGAATTGCGCGGAAAGTACGCGCGAACTCGCCATCACGGATAATGTGCGCAAAATCAGCACAAAATCAGAATGGACCTGCATGGTGCTGTAATGCGTCTTCATCATTATCAGCAGGTTGTGTTTTATAAGCAACGGATCAAAGACGTTCCCAAAAAAGAAATCTAAGGTTGCTCCCCTTCTGCCAATCCATTTTTTCGGGAATCTCAGATCCACTTGCAAAAATACAGTACCTTCTGCATCAATTTGAGTTTCTAGATCGTTGGTTATAAGATCGTATCTTCAAGCAAATCACGGTACAGATTGCCAGTCAAGTTTTCCTCAAGAGGTGAACGACCAGTAATGGCATTTCCAAGAATACTAGCTCTAATATTAAATTTTTGTGGGTGTTGTGTACGGCCTTCTCGAAATATATTCAGAGTTTCGTTATTGCAATAGCGACGTCTATTACCTTTGCCATTCAGAGAAAATGAACATTAATCGCTGGTTCAATAAAATATCAGGGATGGCATTGACTCGATGAGACATGGTTTCACAAAACTTCATTTTTCTATCATCCTCATGGAGCTCTTGAAGAATCTGCCTTTTATATGGAAGGAATTTATGGATTTTCAGTGATTTTTGACAATCCCGTCTGTTCTGCTACTGATCGTAGGGGGCTAGACCTCTACATGAATAAAATCGTTTCGTTTCTTTCTAGAATCTAACCCATTTTCACACTTCCATGCACTTATTACAGTTATCACTAAACAAGTAATGAAACTGCAATATTTATTAATACTACCAAATCGTTAAAATTTGCTGAACAATTTCTGCTTGAAAACAAAAGCAGAAGTAGCAAAAAAGCAAGGGTATCTGTCGAATATCAGCGATGAGAATTGGAAATCCATCATTTAACCTTGCGGTTCTGGCGCGGAGTCCGTGGAACCCTCGTCCTGTTTCTGTTTTTGCTAATGAGGTGGGGACACTCACTTTAGGGCAGGAATTCTCTGTACCTTCCTAACTCCGTTCCCAGTACATTATGCATTGTGATAGAGTAAGTTTTTCTACAAAAAAATATTAGTATCTCAAGAACCCCGTGTCAGTACTCACGTCTATTTCGGTTGTGAGCATTTCCACTGAAGGTAAATTATTGTCACTCTACGATTCACTTTGGAAACTATATAATTTATATCCACAAAAAGCTATACTATATAGAGTATGAAGAGAAACAAATAGACTTTTTCGATCATTACACTGACGAAGAAGAGTTTGACGACGAGTCTAGTGAACGAAGATATTACTGATGATGACGATGATTTTTTCTAAAGAACGGCAAGAAAACACTGATACAGGACAGGATGGAGAAGCAATAGTAGAGGAGAAAGTAGCAACGGCTATACAAAATTGCCACTGATAAGGCTGACAATGGACAACGTCAGCATGCCAGGAATTTCGGAAGTTGTCTTTCCAGAAAAATACCACCATGGAAAATAATTTCTGCTCATGAATTTACGATCGGATAGTATAATCACATATCCTTCAGGTCCGAAAGGACCAGCTTCACAGGCTAAGATGCCTATGTATTGCTGAAAACTTTTTTTATAGATAATATTTTGGAATTGTGCACTAATAAGTATATCCTTGTATATCCTGTTCGATACAATTTCACTCCGACACTGACCAGTACGTAGAAAATACCCAGAGTACATAGAAAAAAAATCATCGGTTGAAGAAACCAAAATCATCATCAATTCAATTTTTCTTTCTTGTTCGAGAATAGTTTTACTGAAATAATAACCTGAAAGCAAGTTTGATATACTTTTCTTAGTTTAGAAAGCTATTTTTTGGAAACTGCTCAGCGAAACATATTAAGTCACATCAGTACCAATCCATTTAAGATTTTAAAGGTAAAATCTTCCCCTCCTAGGGGGTAGAACCACAAGAGCTACAAAATAGTAATGTTTTTACAAATTTTCACTTTTTTAAATAGGTAGGAAAATGCTCGAAATACGGGTCATACTTCAAGGGTAGTTGCCCTCACACCTACCTGTATATCAATTTGCGACTGTTTATTTTTCCGCCACTATTTTTCACGGTTACATAGTGATGTTTTTACAAATTTTCACATTTTTAAATTGGTAGGAAATTACTCGAAATACGGGTCATACTTCAAGGGTAGTTGCCCTCACACCTACCTGTATATCAATTCGCGACTCTTTATTTTTCCGCCATTATTTTCCACGGTTGAATAGTAATATTTTTACAAATATTCACTATGTTAAATTGGTAGGAAATTGCTCGAAATACGGGTCATACTTCAAGGGTAGTTGCCCTCACACCTACCTGTATATCAATTCGCGACTCTTTATTTTTCCGCCATTATTTTCCACGGTTGAATAGTAATATTTTTACAAATATTCACTATGTTAAATTGGTAGGAAATTGCTCGAAATACGGGTCATACTTCAAGGGTAGTTGCCCTCACACCTACCTGTATATCAATTTGCGACTCTTTATTTTTCCGCCATTATTTTCTACGGTTAAATAGTAATGTTTTTACAAATTTTCACATTTTTAAATTGGTAGGAAATTACTCGAAAAATGGGTCATACTTCAAGGGTAGTTGTCCTCACACCTACCAGTATATCAATTTGCGACTCTTTATTTTTCCGCCATCATTTTCCACGGTTAAAAAGTAATATTTTGACAAATTTTCACTTTTTCAAATTGGTAGGAAATTGCTTGAAATACGGGTCATACTTCAAGGGTAACTGCCCTCACACCTACCTGTATATCAATTTGCGACTCTTTATGTTTCCGCCATTATTTTCCACGGTTGAATAGTAATATATTTACAAATTTTCACTTTTTTAAATTGGTTGGAAATTGCTCGAAATACGGGTCATTCTTCAAGGGTAGTTGCCCTCACACCTACCTGTATATCAATTTGCGACTGTTTATTTTTCCGCCATTATTTTTCACGATTACATAGTGATGTTTTTACAAATTTTCACATTTTCAAATAGGTACGAAATTGCTCGAAATACGGGTCATACTTCAAGGGTGGTTGCCCTCACACCTACCTGTATATCAATTTGGGACTCTTTATTTTTCCGCCATTATTTTCCACGGTTAAATAGTAATGATTTTACATATTTTCACTTTTTTAAATTGGTAGGAAATTGCTCGAAATACGGGTCATACTTCGAGGGTAGTTCCCTCACACCTACCTGTATATCAATTCGCGACTCTTTATTTTTCCGCCATTATTTTCCACGGTTACATAGTAATGTTTTTACAAATTTTCACATTTTCAAATTGGTAGGAAATTACTCGAAATAGGGGTCACACTCCAAGGGTAGTTGCCCTCACACCTACCTGTATATCAATTTGCGACTTCTTATTTTTCCGCTATCATTTTTCACGGTTACATAGTGATGTTTTGACAAATAATAACTTTTTTAAATTGGTAGAAAATTGCTTGAAATACGGGTCATACTTCAAGGGTAAATGCCCTCACACCTACCTGTATATCAATTTGCGACTCTTTATTTTTTGGCCATTATTCTCCACGGTTAAATAGTAATATTTTAACAAATATTAACTTTTTTAAATTGGTAGGAAATTGCTCGAAATACGGGTCATACTTCAAGGGTAGTTGCCCTCACACCTACCTGTATATCAATTTGCGACTCTTTATTTTTCCGCCATTATTTTCTACGGTTAAATAGTAATGTTTTTACAAATTTTCACTTTTTTAAATTGGTAGGAAATTGCTCGAAATACGGGTCATACTTCAAGGGTAGTTGCCCTCACACCTACCTGCATATCAATTTGCGACTGTTTATTTTTCCGCCATTATTTTTCATGATTACATAGTGATGTTTTTACAAATTTTCACATTTTCAAATTGGTAGGAAATTGCTCGAAATACTGGTCATACTTCAAAGGTGGTTGCCCTCACACCTACCTGTATATCAATTTGCGACTATTTATTTTTCCGCCATTATTTTCCACGGTTAAATGGTAATGATTTTACATATTTTCACTTTTTTAAATTGGTAGGAAATTGCTCGAAATACGGGTCATACTTCGAGGGCAGTTCCCTCACACCTACCTGTATATCAATTTGCGACTCTTTATTTTTCCGCCATCATTTTCCACGGTTAAACAGTAATATTTTGACAAATTTTCACTTTTTCAAATTGGTAGGAAATTGCTTGAAATACGGGTCATACTTCAAGGGTAAATGCCCTTACATCTACCTGTATATCAATTTGCGACTCTTTAATTTTCCGCCATTATTTTCCACGGTTAAATAGTAATATTTTTAAAAATTTTCACTTTTTTAAATTGGTAGGAAATTGCTCGAAATACGGGTCAAACTTCAAGGGTAGTTGCCCTCACACCTACCTGTATATCAATTTGCGACTCTTTAATTTTTGGCCATTATTTTCCACGGTTAAATAGTAATGTTTTTACAAATTTTCACTATTTTAAATTGGTAGGAAATTACTCGAAATACGGGTCATACTTCAAGGGTAGTTGCCCTCACACCTACCTGTATATCAATTCGCGACTCTTTATTTTTCCGCCATTATTTTCTACGGTTAAATAGTAATGTTTTTACAAATTTTCACTTTTTTAAATTGGTAGGAAATTGCTCGAAATACGGGTCATACTTCAAGGGTAGTTGCCCTCACACCTACCTGCATATCAATTTGCGACTGTTTATTTTTCCGCCATTATTTTTCATGATTACATAGTGATGTTTTTACAAATTTTCACATTTTCAAATTGGTAGGAAATTGCTCGAAATACTGGTCATACTTCAAAGGTGGTTGCCCTCACACCTACCTGTATATCAATTTGCGACTATTTATTTTTTCGCCATTATTTTCCACGGTTAAATAGTAATGATTTTACATATTTTCACTTTTTTAATTTGGTAGGAAATTGCTCGAAATACGGGTCATACTTCGAGGGCAGTTCCCTCACACCTACCTGTATATCAATTTGCGACTCTTTATTTTTCCGCCATCATTTTCCACGGTTAAACAGTAATATTTTGACAAATTTTCACTTTTTCAAATTGGTAGGAAATTGCTTGAAATACGGGTCATACTTCAAGGGTAAATGCCCTTACATCTACCTGTATATCAATTTGCGACTCTTTAATTTTCCGCCATTATTTTCCACGGTTAAATAGTAATATTTTTAAAAATTTTCACTTTTTTAAATTGGTAGGAAATTGCTCGAAATACGGGTCAAACTTCAAGGGTAGTTGCCCTCACACCTACCTGTATATCAATTTGCGACTCTTTAATTTTTGGCCATTATTTTCCACGGTTAAATAGTAATGTTTTTACAAATTTTCACTATTTTAAATTGGTAGGAAATTTCTCAAAATACGGGTCATACTTCAAGGGTAGTTGCCCTCACACCTACCTGTATATCAATTTGCGACTGTTTATTTTTCCGCCATCATTTTTCACGGTTACATAGTGATGTTTTTACAAATTTTCACATTTTTAAATTGGTAGGAAATTACTCGAAATACGGGTCATACTTCAAGGGTAGTTGCCCTCACACCTACCTGTATATCAATTCGCGACTCTTTATTTTTCCGCCATTATTTTCCACGGTTGAATAGTAATATTTTTACAAATATTCACTATGTTAAATTGGTAGGAAATTGCTCGAAATACGGGTCATACTTCAAGGGTAGTTGCCCTCACACCTACCTGTATATCAATTCGCGACTCTTTATTTTTCCGCCATTATTTTCCACGGTTGAATAGTAATATTTTTACAAATATTCACTATGTTAAATTGGTAGGAAATTGCTCGAAATACGGGTCATACTTCAAGGGTAGTTGCCCTCACACCTACCTGTATATCAATTTGCGACTCTTTATGTTTCCGCCATTATTTTCCACGGTTGAATAGTAATATTTTTACAAATTTTCACTTTTTTAAATTGGTAGGAAATATCTCAAAATACGGGTCATACTTCAAGGGTAGTTGCCCTCACACCTACCTGTATATCAATTTGCGACTCTTTATTTTTCCGCTATTATTTTCCACGGTTAAAATATTAATTGAAAGTGTCCCTCTTCCTTGAGAATAAAATTGACCGGTGACTCATATTATACTGGAAGGAAGATAATTAAGGGTGGAATGTTTTCAAATTGACACCCCGTATATATATCAGATATATAGCATATAGCATCAGATTACAACTTAGAACTCAGGTGTTAAAACATACCTTAAGTTTAATGGGAGCGATTTGGATAATTTTTCTATTTTTTATTTTATATTCATACCACACAATCCAATATCCAAACTGGCGATAAAATGAAAATGACTGTAAATCAAAAAAAAATGTTCGAAGTGTTGTGTGATCAGCCAAACAAATTGAACGGCTGCACTTCATATGGAATCGCAAAAAATCATAATATAATGTTGAATAAAGAAAAACAGTTAAGTTCGCAATGAATCAATCATACAGAAAATAAAAGAAAAGTTGTTGGATTACTAAACCGAAAGCTTCAAACAGTATACAGCAAGAAAAATAAAACATTATCAATGTGTAAAAATCCCATAAACTTCTTTTCTACTAATGAATGATTCGACACTTACAGTGTTTCACATTTGAAATGAAATGTTATTAATGCATGATGAGTGTTATGTAAATATTGTCAGAAGTAATTCTTCTTGGCGTAGAGAGTGAATGCGAATATTTCTTAATGAACACATACTTGAAATCGACTATAACGCAAACACAACCTCTTATAATTCCATTCATTTCCATCCGGACTGTGATTAATCTGAAGTAAGAATGTCTGTTGGAAGAACTAGTATGCATCACTGTCTCTTGCAACCTGGCTTTATATTTATAGATATGAACGTTCTAAACTTAACAAACTAACAAGAAGAAATTGGTGCTTCATGTTATATACTTGAACAATTCACGATACTATTCAGAGGAGCCCTTATTTCAATATGAGATGCAGTAAAAGAAAAATGTATTTGAATGTCGAATATTTGGATTCAATTTCAGACCAGTAGAAATAGACATTCAATTCATAATATTTCCAAAAGTTTGGCCAAGTGAATGATACATCGAGAAAGCAAGTTTGCAACCTGTTTAGAAGTACGCAACATTGTTAAAATGGCAAAATGGCAATTAACCGAAATTTTGATGTATACTCGTCGTTGAGAAAATTCCAAAAGTTCTGCAAACTCGGAGTATTATTGAATACATTATTTCATATCACAAATCAAGTTTGCAGCCAATTCCAGTGTACAGAACTTTTTTTTAATCGAAAACTACTCTTTTTCTTTGATGTACCATAAGAAAATATTCCAAAAGTTCTGCAAATTCGACAGATATACCGAAAAAATCTTCCCAATAGTTGTATAGATTTGCAACATTTCACATTGACCGCAACATACAGTGCATCATAAGGAATCCAACAACATCCAGTTTGATGCTATCATCTCCAAAGACTTTGGAGATATCACCTATTACTTTCTCCATAAGCCGAATGAGTGGGAGAGAGAAACTTTTCCTGGTGGCTCAATGAATTCTCTCTCACACTCATTCGGCTTATGGAGAAAATAATAGGCGATATCTCCATAGTCTTTGGAGATAATAGCATCAATGATATACCGGCTATTTTATATAAAAAAATTATTAATGATGGCGCTTAGCTGCCATTTTGAAACTTTTAGCTGGAATTTTCTCATGAAAAAGTAGGTTTTTATTTCCTATTTGAACCTTTCAAATTTCGTTGCGATATGCCCGGTGGTTCAAAATTAGTAGGAGGGAACAGACTTTAGACCAGCACTGTATGTCTTTTTTTATTCGTGGTAATTTTTTAGAATCAATTTGGAGAAATCTAATTTTGAATAAAACTAGATTTTTGCAAATTGCATGAGGTACCGGATCGTGTACAAGGTTCAAAATTTGTTAATGCATCAGAATAGATATTTTCAAAATGTGCAACAAAGTTTCAAAATGTGCAACAAAGTTTCAAACTTTTGTAATTATCTCGAGTTCACCTTGATCAAAAAAATTACCACGAATTTAAAAAAATATATTTGTTGCGGTCAACGTAATGATTCTATTAACAGTTATTTATTATACCAGGAAAAAAAGTATGAAATTTTAGCTAAAATCTATTATTTTTCCCGTGTATAATACACTATTTTTTTCTGAGAGAAAAAACGACGATTTAATAGTGAAAAAAATCAAATGTCTACGGCTTACGACCTTTCGGTTCACGAGATCTTCCACATTTTCTCTTATGAACAACCATATCATCTATATAGCCGCATCGATAGGATTGCGGCTTACTACGCCATATGTACGTGGTTCAAAGCGACAGTTAGGCATCTTTTTTTCATTTTGTCAGCTTTTTTCGTACTCAGGAATAAAGGCCGGTTAGGTTAGTAGTGTGCAGGTTGAGTGATGAAGGTAGGAGGTTGGGTTAGAGCCCCGAGCTCAATATCGGATGCGTATGAGATCAGCTTTTGCAATAGCAGATATCTACCTTTACCTATATGTATATATCCATATATCCTATATGTATATATCAACTATAATATATCTAACTATCAGAGTATGCAATTTTTCAAAAATTTGAAAGCAAAATTCAACGCCCTAGTCGAATTTCAAATAAATTATTTTTGTATTAATAATTTCCACCCATATTTATCCACGGAAATAATTGATTGAATAAACACGCTCCTTCGACCGAAAATGATTTCGTCTGGCTCTACACCGTCTAGAAGGATATGGGTACATAACGTCGAAATTGTTCCTTCTACGGTTATATGGCCTGCTGGCAGCGAGCATAATCTGATCAGATATCGGACTTGGAGAGGCATCCACGTCGAGAATACAAAGATTTCAATTTGGCCTCGAAATTGCCTTTCAATAAAAAAAGAAAAGTGGAAAAAGTATATGAACACTGAACTAGATTGGGCCCTTCCTCCGGCCCTGCCCGGCTCTCTCGGCTGCCATTGTGCGCGACAAAGGGCATGCTTGTGCATAAAATTGGTGTAGTGAAGCCGGTGATGGATCATTATAAGGGAAAATCCAAACACACTTGCTTGTGTTGAGAGGTAGGAAGATGTTCGCAGCTGTACACTCTCGAGAATTATTCAATATTTGGTGGAAACGCTAGTGGAGTGAAATATGACAACTTCCACGCACCAAAGGGATTTTATATTGAAATAAGGAATTATTTCGAAAGAAATATTTTTAGTGGCATGAGCAGATATGGAATATTTTCGTTCGAATTGAGTTACGGACATCTGAACACAAAGCTCATAGTTCTTTTGGGAGATCGTTCAATAATTTTCCCGGACTATAAGATATTGGTGAAGAGTCGCGCTGCTGATAAACAAAAAAAACCACATGAGAGAACAGGTTGAAAAACCTATAAAACCATCGTTATCTTCCTTTGGATGGCCGTCAAAATAATAGAAAAAAATTAAAATATTTTCTCAGGCTATGAAATGAACGTAAATAGTCGCTCGAGAACGGTTAGAGATAGACAAATTCTGCGAACGTCAATCGATTCAGAATGGTCAAATTAGTATGTATTGTGAATTTCGAGTCAATCGAAAAAAATGAAAAACTTCCCGAAAAAAGTTGCAAGGGATTTATTTACCCTTAAAAATCATGAAAAATACTAAGTCGTCACATCGACTTGAAATTTGCACTTTATACGTAAAATTCCATGCTCATTCCGAAAATGTATGATTTTCATGTGCTCAGATATAAGATTTAGCCGGAAAAGGGTGTTTATGGTAAAAAATCCAATTTTCTGAGATTTTTCATTTTTCATTTTTCATTTTTCGAATTTCAAATGTTTGTTCTCGAACGTATTTTGACGTGCTGGTTCCGATATTTTCAACAAAAATGGAAAATAGGAAGGTAACATGTTATTTTTCATTTTATTTACGATAATCAGTGTGTTATATAAAACTCTTTGTTCAATGTTCATTAATTGCAGAGCGTCTAGCATTGTTGAGATTGTTGTACGCCTTTAACAAGAATATAAATCTGTTACTCAGGAAACTCAGTAAAGTGCCACAATAATTGATATGAGTTGCAATAACTGACTTGCAAATTGTTAATTCAGTAAAATAGGACACTTCATCTCTAATCCTGTACATGAAACCTATATTTCCGCCATTTTTTTCTTGATATAGTCACAATGACTGTTGAAATTGAGTTCGTTATCAATGATCATTCCCAAATACTTGAAAATATTCACTAAAACATCTTCAGAGTTTTGTTTATATTCCAGATATGTTATAATATACAGGTGTTCACTTCCGGTACAACCGAGTATCACATTCTTGGGCATATTTTAGCCTCATAGTCCTCACCAAAGTTTTAAATTCAGCACATATATGGTTTTCCATATATCATATTGATCGATACCCTTCCCGAAGCGACCTGTAATAATACCTTATTTCTAGCCTTATTTCGTTAGAACATTAACTATCAAACCTGATTTTCCAAGCGAATCGACGTTTTCTCTGAACTTCTGGGGAAAATCAATGGAATGAACCAGAATTGCACTTAACACAAAGCAATTCGACTAGACCTTTAACAAAGTTTTAATGCGATATTTTTGTACGACGAAATCTCATTGCAAAATAGGGAAATGCATCAAAGTAAAAGATACACAAATACAGGAATAATTTTATAGCGAACTAACTTCTCTGGATAAACATGAAAAGTCGAGCTCACTAAGTGGTAAACATCATTTCTGCGGAAGAATAATGAAAGAAGGTAGTACAAGGCAAGAATGTTTTTCAGAAGTTGAGGAATAAAAGGAGAGTTCCTGAATTAAGTTAATGATATATTGCGATACAAATAAAAGCTAAGGGTGAATCTGTAGGATATGGAGCTTTTATTATAATTCAATTGATGAGAATTATATATATGTGAGTTTATTTCCATTTTGTTTATCATAAAATTAATTATGATAACAAATAATGGGGATAATTGAATGAGTTAAAAACAATAAAACGTAGAACTTGTCACTCATTTTTTTTTCCTGAAAGGATATTCCAGTCAGGCCCTGTACCCAGATAACCACTCTCCACGTCCGTGGGGTAAGCGATTACTGAGTTCGAGAATCATGTGCCCTGAGCAAACGCAGCGACCCAAGGATGACGGCCTTCTGCATTCGTCCGGCTAAGATTTCTGCCATATTACGGCAAGCCGGTATGATTTTTAAGTTCGAGAGCAGTGTGTCCACCATTCCACCAAGGACCCCTATAATCAGAACCAGCATTTTAACAGAATGGGTTGGGTAGAGCCTGCGGAGTTCAAAGAGTAAGTCTCGATATTTAGTCCGTTTCTCCTCCTCATTTCGGACGATGTTCGTTTCACCAGGAGCCGAAAACTCTATGACGAATATCGTCCTACTTTGATGGTCGAGGAGGACTACATCAGGCTTATTGGCTTGTATTTGCCTGAGGGTGGGGAATGAGTAGTTCCAATATATTCAATTCAATTCACTTTATACATAAGAAACGTACAGTTTATAATAGGGAAAATAACAAAATTTAAATAATTTCACATAATATAAGTAACAATATTGAAAATTAATTTAAATATAATGAAATCAGAATTGGAATGGATTCAAAGGAGTAAGTATTTTTTTAGGTTATTCTTGAATCGCAATTTACCATAACTTTTTAAATAATTTGGAAGTTCATTGTAAATTTTCACACCATAGAAATAAATTGATTTCTTTCCAATATTCGTCTTGATTTTTGTGACATATAAATTTTCGGCTTGTCTGGTCAAGTGATTATGTTGGTCATTATTAATTTTGAAACTTAAAGTGGAATGTTTCATATTATTTTTAACAAGATGAATGAATGTGCATATTTTCAATTTGCATAGAGAATGTATTCCAGTAGCTTTCTTGGTTTATATAAGTTCACAGTTGGTTCTTGATAATCAAGTTTAAAAATACATTCAATAATTTTATTTTGTAGTGTTTTCAAAGGTTTAAACAAATAGGTCGAAGCAGTGCCCCAAACCGAAATTAAATATTGTAATTTAGAGTATGCTAGCGAAAAATATATGGATTTTAGATATTTCAGCGGCAGCAAATTTCGAATTTTAAAAGTAATTCCAATTAATGGTGAAATCTGCCTCCTTAATTTCTCTATATGTTTTGCCCATGATAAATTTTCATCTATTAAGAGTCCCAAGAATTTCAGTGTCGAGCAGTATTTAATGTATTCATTGTTGGATTTTATCGGGTCTTTCAAATCAATATCCCCCAGAGCATAAGGCAACACCGGTGTCTCGTCTATATCGTACGAGTGTTGTAGATGGTAGTACAACACACGTAGAGCCGCGTTATGCCTGTGGATATAGGCATATGCTGGACATGCTGAAAGCAAATGCATAAGGGTCTCAGGCGCCCCACGGCACGCTCTGCATCTAGTGTCGGGGATCTCTATACCCATCACGTGGCTACGGTAGACCAGGGTGTTGAAGACATCATCCTGGCAAGCCATTATGAATCCCTCGGTCTCCGCCTTCAGCTCATTTGACCTGAGGACAGGTTTTTGGATAAGCCAAGGTCTTCAATGTTCTTGAAGAAGACCCCATGTATTGGCTTATCCTTGTGCAGCTGCAGGAGGATCACTTTCATTTATTAATATCATAATGATCAGATGAATTTCTGTTATTATAATAAACAAATATAATAATAACTTTTTGATTATTGTAATCACAAAATTTGAAAATCTTCAGCCTCTGCTTTTATGTAAAATCTTCGGGCAACCCAGGACATACCTTTCAACAATGTAAAAAGTTGTTTAGACCTGTATACAGGGTGTTTCCAGAATTGGAGCTACTAAGAAAATGGGTTGTTAAATGGCAAGATTTTTGTTTTTGAAGCAATGAAAAAAATTTAAAATTTGTTTGGGAAGCACTAGTTTGAATCTCCAAGCCACAGCGTCTCTCCCCGCCAGCAGTGTCTTTCAACTCGTTTTGTGTGGGCTGTAGACCTCTGATCAGTGAATAAAAAAGTATTTTGAAAACTTTAAAATTCAGTATCTCCCAAAGTAAGTACACTGATAAAAAGGATGTCTTCAATCAAATATATATATATATATATCCTCTTGAACAGAATCATCTTCTGGAAAAAATAATTATTTCTAATTGATGAATATACTCTTATTTCAAACTTATTGAACTGTTTGCTTCTTTACATAAATTATCTTGAAATTAATTTGTTTGCATTAATACATTCCAACTCTTTACCCTAGAGAACTCCTACTTGTGAAAAATGCTCCTTTTGACTCAAGAACATGATTTCGTGGCGAAACCCCGCTACCGGAATGACGCGAACCCACGCGAAAGCGCGCACTGCGACTGCCGACTGGGACCTCTATCCTGTTTGCTTTTGCCCGCGTTTCGTTTGGGGGTTGTGTTTGAATCATAAGTTAAGTTGTTAGTTTTGTATTTGACACAGTGCTCATGTGCAAATGTGCTGCTACAGAAGTGTAATATGGAGGTCCAATTATTTCTGCACGATTTGAATTTAGGTCATTTATGGACCAGTTGTGGAGGTAGGTTGAAGATATTTCTGTTTTCAACCAACAGGTGTGTGATAATGGCGAATGACGCTGTCGTTTCTATATCCGATCGCATTTCTATGCGTCACCGAAGAGGTACGTACGTTGATTATATAGTTTCTGAAATTAAAATATTACAAAACTATTCTCATATATAACCATTATACCTCAATTGTTCGCAGTTGTTCTCTGTTTGTTGAACTGTACCATATGAACATGGATTCCATGGCATATTTTTATAACCAAGTGCACATTTGTACTAGCCTCCAAATGCAGATAATCTTGAAAGTTGAAATATTTTTGCACCAAACAACTCTCATTATTCAGTGAAGAAAATGTTCATATGTCTCAAAACAGTTTCTTTTCAAGTGGTCAAGAGGATTCTGTCAAAAACTAATATTTGGTTGGACCTATTCAAGAATACAATCGATTTGAATCAATGCAATTATGCATTGATGCAAAATATGCTTTTTATCAGTGTATTTTTTTTTTTTTTTTCGACAAAAATTAATTATTTCAGACGTCTTGAGGCACGGAGACACCGTTATTTGTCTCGTATTTTCTTCGCGTTTCCCGTTGAGTGAAGTTTTTGAATTACGGATTCTTTCTTTCTATCTCCGTCACTAAGAATCACTAAGAAAAGAGCTTTGCGGCCAGAAATTCCAGGGCCACTTTTCTTCTTACCCGATTTTTGTAGTCGGGATTCGTAACATCCCACAAACAAAAAGACGCGTGGTAATTTCAAGTGGCTTCCTGAACCTTTCTCTTTAAACCTCATGATTCCAAAAAAAAATGTAAAACTTTGAAAAATAACAGCTGAACTATACCGCTCGGTAGCTGAAGACAGACTAGACCTCCAGACGCCGAGTGAAGTGCACATTGTCAAACTGTTGGGCATCATGTCGAACATTGCGTGTTACCCATTCTAATCGAGAGAGTTTGGACCAGCGATTTTTTTATTTCTAAAATAGGCCCGTTTACGGAAATTGGTCTATAGGCGTATCTAGGTTGACAAACTGAGAAACGTTTCAGAGACTTGCAATAAAATACAAGGTGTTCTTTTTGAAAAAATAAACTGCTAAGCCTAAGCTTTTTTGAGGCACTTTGTATTAATGAAACTTAAACCATTAAAGAGATAGAATGGAACCTCACACATTATATTCAACATTTTTTTGTGATATGTAAAATGAAGAAGTTAGCGGGGGGCAAAGGAATTTTGGTCCCCACTGTATAAATAGCTATTTTAGATCTAAAGAGAAACTGCAAAAATAGTTACTCCAGATTTAGTGTTTAATCAGAAATTATTGGTATTAAGTACAAGAACTAAGAGAATACATTATTTTAATTTATTTTTTGATTTAATTGATGAACCTACATTCGTTTCCCATTCGCTTCGTCGTACTCATACAACCAGTAATTCAAAGAAACAAATGCCGTATTCAACTCTCGTTTGTTTAATATGCTAGGAAATGGCTAAGCATATATTTCAATTTAAACGTTTCAGGGACATATTTCAAATTTAGAGCGTAAAAATATTTTATTATTTTATGTTCAGCAGTAAATTACGTCGTAAAGGCTCTTATGTAACCAACTTTTGATAAAACGTTCACTGTTTTTTAGATTTAAAACACTTTCGAGATATACATGGTATATGAAATCCAAAGATAAGCAATAAAAATAATTTATTGCTCGTGTTTTCCCAGGAAATTTGAAAAGTTTGCGAATTATACTACATCATAACAATTGCTCTTATACTTCAACACTGTTCCTTTTGACGAGTTTCAGATGTTGCTATAAACAGTTGAATAGTATAAACGTAATATGCGAATCCGGTCGGTCTCCTGTTGAGTATTTGATGCTGTCAAATTCTGGAAATTATGAACTTTCGTTGGTTTTCGGGTTTGTTGGTAATGGTCTTAAGGTAGTTCTACCTGACGTTTCGTCTACATCTACGGTGGATATTTTCAAAGTCGGCGAGGTAACGGACGAAGAGTTCGAGTCGTTCGTCTAAGCCCACCTGATACGGTGCCATCCATGCACCCCCAAGGTTGAGGCTGGGATAAATGAGAGCCCCAGTATATAATACATACTAGGACACTAACTATAACGGTTGTATTTCTACAAACGTTCAATTTCATCATTTTTACCGTGAATCATGGCAGTGTGAACGAGGCACCAACTGAGTTTATAAGTTTCAGAATATGACTTACAATGTTTCTGTTGATTAATCTTTATTTTACAGCTCGAAGAACGCTGCTGAATGCTCCACCAAGTCTGAATGATAAATTATTTAATAAAATCAGTAAAAAATGTTAGTGTATTTGAAAACAACTCAACTGTCAAAGTCACGTTTGAATTATTTGAATTGAAGTCTTATTCTTCTCAACATTTTAAAGATAGTTAGTTCTTCTTCTTCTCGTTTTTATTTAGATTCAAAATTATATCAATTAGCCAGTTCCGACAAAGTGAGTTCCGTGTTCCGTCCAAACCATGGATGTTATTTGTAATGATCATGCAGAGAGCGATAGTAAATTGAAGCTTTCATGCGTAGGCAAGATGTTGGTTTCATTCTATCTATGAGTTCTGTGATCTTAACATGAGCCAACAGTTAGTAAGTTGTTCTTTGATAGTGTGACAATTGGTAACACTGTAGAAATTGAGGAGGGGATTACATTTTGAATTTCCGTTATCTTCCATTTCCTCCATTTCGTCCATTTCTGCGTTTGGTCTCACTTGAAGAACTCGCTGATGATTTAAATTTTTATTTTGAAAATCATCCAAACAGTGTATATTAATAACATTTATAAAGAGGTAACTATCTATTTAAAATTCAAAGTGGAATTCATTGGAATAAATATTTTTTTCGTTTTCAATGCTTTTAAAATAATTTTATTTCCAATGAATTTTCATGATTTTTCAAATGGCGTCAATAGACATGTTTTACAACAATTTCTCCTTTTTTTTTATGTGTGTAGTTCGACCAGATTAAATTTCAAGATTTAATTAAATTTCAAGACTAGATTTGATTTCAAAAATTGATTTAAATTTAAACATGATTTAAATTTAATTTCAAAAAGCTTAGTTAAAAGCTTATTTCTCGCCATTGAATGAGAGGCGATGTTAGTGGCCGATTTGCAAATTACCACAATATATAATAACAACTATAGCTACCTATGATAGCTGACTGGCTGAATTACACACTCGATCAGGTGTCCAGAACCAGGTGGGGAATTCAGGAGTGTTCCAGAGCTGCTGTTACTATTTGAATCAAGGAGCCCGAAGAGCTTGAAATATTAACAGGAGAGGAGTTTGGTTGATTCTTTCTTATAACTGATGATTGGTCAAGGAAATATGTAAGGTTTAAATGCATTTAACCCAATATTCCAAGTAAGTTGGTATGACCATTTGAATAACATACAATAGTCCAAAGAACCAAATTTTTTTCCTTCAACCTGATTACTCTCATCATTGTTTATTGATTGTCTCAAGATCGTCAAGCCCTGAATTCCGCTTAACATTTATTTGATTAAATACTATTTTTTAATAATTGTTTTACTTGTATGTCTAGAGTGTTTTCTCTTTCAGTGTGATAAAGACTTTCTACAGAGACTGGCTTTGAGAATAAAATACTATATCAGAATTCCTGTAGGTGGCGTCCAAATAACAACTTTCAATTAGCTATTTTGTTCTCACTGCCATAAATTGGATTTCTAAGAATATCTTTGGGTTAATTCACCAACAAACGTACCACGACCTTTGCCTCCGCAATAAGAGTTAGCCCTCCGCATTGTTTATATGAGGTTTAGGTGAAAAACCCCTTAAAAAGGGAACAAAACCTTATATAACCTCCCCCTTCTATCACCACCGCTCTCAGAGCGGATCATCATACTGATGATTGGCGGTCAGCGGGATTGAATCTGACCGAGTGATATGGAGTGCTCGCTTGAAGCTCCATTATATCTGACATGAGTTGAATTTTTGCAATGTATTTAATGTGCGCGCTGCCCCTCAAAAACTGGCTGAAGGCCCTGTCGTGGGGGCTGAAGGCCCCCGCATGTCTGTTTAACTTTGTTGAAATCCTCATTCCTGAAATATATAAAGTATACCATAATACCTGTTGAAGAAGAACTACCGGTGTTCTGTGTGTTTGTGTCTCATGTCATCTGTCCATGTCTATTTTGACGTTAAGCTATCTTGACAGATGATACTCCCTTTCCAATACACTAACTACATTCTCTCTTCACACGTTGAGTCGTTCAAAGTCAATTTCATTATCACCCCATTGTGAACATGTGGTTACACTACTTTTTTATTTTTTAATTCATTAGCGTTCTATTTAACATTTTCGCTCCATGTAAGCAGAGCTGTCCCAAAGCACAGTGCTTAGTGCTCGTGAAAGTGCTCGAAGCACTTTTGTGCTCCCAAGCACTGTGCTCGTAATTCAGTGCTTAGTGCTTAGTGCTCCGAAGCATTTAATGAAAAGGCTTAGTAATCCCGAAAAGTGCTCGCAAGCACTGCGCAGTACTCTGAAGCACTTTTAGGGGAGCAGCAAGCCATTCTATATAAATTAATCTTGTCGAAACATGAAGTCGCGGCAGATGGCACCCGGTGTGGTGTAGTGTAGTGTAGTGTAGTGTAGTGTAGTGTAGTGTAGTGTAGTGTAGTGTAGTGTAGTGTAGTGTAGTGTAGTGTAGTGTAGTGTAGTGTAGTGTAGTGTAGTGTAGTGTAGTGTAGTGTAGTGTAGTGTAGTGTAGTGTAGTGTAGTGTAGTGTAGTGTAGTGTAGTGTAGTGTAGTGTAGTGTAGTGTAGTGTAGTGTAGTGTAGTTTAGTGTAGTTTAGTGTAGTGTAGTGTAGTGTAGTGTAGTGTAATGTAGTTTAGTGTAGTGTAGTGTAGTGTAGTGTAGTGTAGTGTAGTGTAGTGTAGTGTAGTGTAGTGTAGGGTAGGGAAGGGAAGGGTGGCGTAGCGTAGGGTCGTGTAGTGTAGTGTAGTGTAGTGTAGTGTAGTGTAGTTTAGTGTAGTGTAGTGTAGTGTAGTGTAGTGTAGTGTAGTGTAGTGTAGTGTAGTGTAGTGTAGTGTAGTGTAGTGTAGTGTAGTGTAGTGTAGTGTAGTGTAGTGTAGTGTAGTGTAGTGTAGTGTAGTGTAGTGTAGTGTAGTGTAGTGTAGTGTAGTGTAGTGTAGTGTAGTGTAGTGTAGTGTAGTGTAGTGTAGTGTAGTGTAGTGTAGTGTAGTGTAGTGTAGTGTAGTGTAGTGTAGTGTAGTGTAGTGTAGTGTAGTGTAGTGTAGTGTAGTGTAGTGTAGTGTAGTGTAGTGTAGTGTAGTGTAGTGTAGTGTAGTGTAGTGTAGTGTAGTGCAGTTTAGTGCAGTTTAGTGTAGTGTAGTGTAGTGCAGTTTAGTGTAGTTTAGTGTAGTGTAGTGTAGTGTAGTGTAGTGTAGTGTAGGGTAGGGTAGGGTAGGGTAGCGTAGCGTAGGGTCGTGTAGTGTAGTGTAGTGTAGTGTAGTGTAGTGTAGTGTAGTGTAGTGTAGTGTAGTGTAGTGTAGTGAAGTGTAGTGTAGTGTAGTGTAGTGTAGGGTAGTGTAGTGTAGTGTAGTGTAGTGTAGTGTAGTGTAGTGTAGTAGAGTGTAGTGTAGTGTAGTGTAGTGTAGTGTAGTGTAGTGTAGTGTAGTGTAGTGTAGTGTAGTGTAGTGTAGTATAGTGTAGTGTAGGGTGTAGTATTATAGGGTGAAGTAGTGTAGTGTAGTGTGGTATAGTGTAGTGTAGTGTAATGTAGTGTTAGATGTTAGATGTTACAAGGGAGCTGGCCCCTTGGCCTAATCCACTGCGACCTGTTCAGATCTATTGTGGAGGCTCCGATTGCTTATAGCACATCATCTAGCTTTGTCCATTTCATCAGACTGAGCAAATTTGATAATGGCCTTTCGAGATAGCTTTCCACTCTTGGCTTTTCATCTCCAAGTTGTAGAAACCGCACCCTTGCTAGTCCTTCGCACTGGCACATTACATGTATTGCGGTTTCCTCTTCTTCCTGGCAGAGCCTGCAGATTGCTTCTTCCGCCAGACCTATAATATTCATATGTCTGTTAAGCCTACAATGGCCTGTCAGCAGACCTACTACTTGTCTGACGATCCTCCTTTTATAACTGAGGAGTTCCGTCGTGAATTTTGGCGAGCGTCTTTTGATGAACTCCTTGGCCTGACCAATCCTGGTCGGGTTTCCCACCACTCTTGAGATTTGTTTTGTACCCACTGTTTGGTGTGGGCTCTTGTGGTGGATTTTGCTACGTAATGTAGTGTAGTGTGGTATAGTGTAGTTTAGTGTAGTGTAGTGTAGTGTAGTGTAGTGTAGTGTAGTGGGGAAAGTGTAGTTTAGTGTAGTGTAGTGTAGTTTAGTGTAGTGTAATGCAGTGTAGTGTAGTGTTGTGTGGTATAGTGTAGTAGTGTAGTGTAGTGAGTATAGTGTAGTTTAGTGTATGTAGTGTGAAAAGTGCTTGGTGCTAAGTGCTTGGTGCTTAATGCTCCCTGACTGGAATAACTTTTCGAAAGTACTTACTAATCGCGAGCATTTCGTAAATAAAAGTGCTTAGTGCTCGAGATTCCGGAGTACTTTTTAAGAGTGCTTAGAGCTTAGTGCTCGAAGCACTTTCTGTCAGTGCTCGGTACAGCTCTGCATGTAAGTAATATCATATTGCATTAGATTACTGATAGTTACATTGTTCTTCTTTCATTACTATGATACCATTAAACTGATGAATAGTGTTTGATCGTTCTACCATCACTAACTTTATTAAAGTGGATATGACTTTGAGTTTTTCTACATCGCAAATTAGATAGGTACATCCTTGTTCCTCCGTATATTTTGTGGAATTATGGTGCTCGTAATATTGATGAAAATCTCAAATTCTTTATAAAATTTCGTCTGTTCCACTTGAAACACAAAGGAGAATATCCGCTAGCAATTCACGAAAAATCAAAGGAAACGCTAAATAAGGGGTTTTATCAAGTAGGGTTCGAACAATGCCTCTTTAACCATTTCATTATTGTAGATGGGCCTGAAAGGAACAGAAGTGATTTATTGAAGTTTTATACTAGAAATACCTATATCTATTTTTATAGGATAAAAGGAGCAGTATTTCGTAGTTGAATGAGTGAGAATTTAAAAATGTAGAAATCGGCAAGGATATCAGGGCTGTCTGTATGAGAGCACCCTTTGAGAAACAATAATTTCTTCTCGTGAGAATCAATTCTTGATACTAGGCGGCTAATAATGATAGAAATGGATTATACCGGGTGTCCATGGAAAGTGGTCCACCCCTATAATTTTTTGTTTTTATATAACTGCATTTTCTGACAAGTGTCTCAGCTGCATGCAACTTCCTGTCTCACCGAAAGTGAGAAGAACTTTTGATTTTTACATGAGACACCCGGTATATTTTAACTTTTTTTTGTTTCCATAGTACATTTTCAATAAAACCATTTATCACTTTTCACTTTGTTACTTATTTGAACGTGTCCATAACTGTCTAGATTAAAAAATGAATTTCGAAATTTAAAAAAAGTGTGGTTACCAAAAGTAACAAGTGATACATGGTTGTGTGGTGTTTGCTTTTGAAACTAATTTTTAGTTCTGGTTGATGTCAAATTATTTGTTTTGTGTACAGATTTTCGTACATTCATAATTCACATATTCTCTATTTATTAAAAATGCCACAAAGTCTGTGAATGAAAGGACTATAATTTGTATAGAACAGGAAGGACGGCTCACTGAATGATAAATTTGGGTTCTTTATAAGATTATTGAGATGAATAAATGAATGTTGCGATGTTTTGTCGATACAACGAAAATACGAATCAGTTTAATACTGAAATAAAAAAACTAGAACTTTACTACAACAAAAACGAATTTCTGGAGGTTCATTTATTCTTTTTTCTGGTAACAGAAAGATTCTGACATAAAAAAAGCCGAAGTGATAGTAGAAAGTCCAAATTTGGAGCGAAGGTATAAATTTTAGGATTTTTGAAAAAAAATATTAAATTTGACAGGTTTAGAGTAGTCAAAACAAAAGAGGCTGTTTTTTAGTTTTTCAAGCAAAAACTAACTGCCGAGTCAAATTTTCATTATATTTGCATATGCCACAGTGCAATTGTCACTTTTAAAGCGGCAAAAGTTAGCTTTAACTTTTACATAGACAAATACACTAGTGGTTTTTTTCACTTATTCATTTGTTTATCAATTATCGCGGTGTTGGTTGCCAAAATGAATAGTTTGACATTGATATGTTTCTGAATTTCTTATTCATTAAATTGTCCTGCCGAATTACACTCGAGGTTGATATTGATATCGGGCAAATGTGTTATTCAAATTCAAAACTGTTTCCTTTAGCAATTTGACTCGAATAAATGTCAACCTAAAAACACTCCACCTTCAGTGTCGTGTTTTTAATGGTCGACAATTATACGTGAAAAAAACTTCCATATGTGGCGAACTTTATGTGTGACACTGTATAGTCGGATTCATATTGAGAGGTCAGTATTGCGAGAGAGGACAATAGTGCGTGTCGGAGTTCATACATCAGAAAGAGACATTGATTCAACATAAATAACAGGCCCATACATGGGTAGAACGTTATACGGTTTTGGTTATTTATCATGATTAAAGCATATTTTAAATTAACAGGTGCTTACACTGATGTTCAATGTGATCATATGTGTTAATTCACAATTGATTTCATTGAGTTCCTTATGCAGATCCGTGGGGAACTCCTTGAAGCTATCAACTTGGAGCTTTTTCAACAATGTTCCATGGTACACACAATCGAAGGTTTTCCATAAATCACAGAACACGACAAGACGAACACACCTTCAACTATACTTATTTTTCATTCTTAATAATGTTTCCTCTCTTGGCAGGGAACGAATCATTTTATATTTTCATAAATATCAATATGTTAGGATTGGTACGTTGAAAACCTCTGAGAGACATGCTGATTACACTCCATCGCTATACCAACAACCTCATTTTATCTCTGAGCTACAACCCTCTTCAACTTGTCAAGTAGAGAATAAATGAAGACGAAGCATATTCAAACGGTCTCGTAACGAGCTTTATTGAAAAACACTGTGGAATAAACGTCAACGACTTCCAATCATGTCAGTTCCTCAAAAATAATATATCACTACACCACTCCATTACATTCAAGAGCAGGATATATAAAGTGAATTGCACCCTTCAAAAAAGGAACGGTGGATATATTTACTATACAGGGTGTTAATTAAGATAACAAACTTCGGAAGGAGATTCTTTGAAAATTTTCAGGACGAAAAGTTCATATAAACATATGTCCCAAACGGCTTGGTTTTGAAGATACAGGATGATAAAAATACATAATTTTCAAGACTTTTTGAAATAAACTTCATTATTTAAATAATTCACAGGGTCCTCCTTTTGTCAGAGTCAAGACTTGTTCAACCCTTCTGCTACCAGTGAGAGATTGTGAGAGAAGAATAATCAACGATGTTTCATTATCATTTTGTTTTGTTGAAGTTTTTTATTTACTTGTATACGATAGCGCAGGAGGGCCACAAGAGTTTTTTTTCATCACTTTGACTTTAAAGTCGAAATTTCTACTTTGAAGTTGACATTTTGACATTAGTGTCGAATTTTCGACTTTTTTCTCGAAATTTCGAATTTTTTCTCGAAATTTCGAATTTTTCCTCGAAATTTCAACTTTTTTCTTGAAATTTCGAGTTAAATGTCGAAATTTTGACTTTTTTCTCAAAGTTTTGAATTTTTCTCGAAATTTCGACAATAAAGTCGAAGTGATTAAATTTCGACAAAAAAAGACGAAATTTCGACATTAAACTCGAAATTTCAAGAAAAAAGTTGAAATTTCGAGGAAAAAGTCTAAAATTCGACACTAATATCGAAATTTCGAGAAATAAGACGAAATTTCGAGAAAAAAGTCGGAAATTCGACAGTTATGTCGAAATTTCAACTTCAAAATAGAAATTTCGACTTTTTTCTCGAAATTTCGACTTTAAAGTCGAAGTAATGAAAAAAAAACTCTTGTGGCCCTCCTGCGCTTTCGTACTTGTACGGTTCAGGAGCCACAACGAAAATATTACTGCAAACATTTTCCAGTGTCCCATAACATTAAAAAAATTTGAAAATAAAACATTCTCAATTATTGTGAATTGAAAGAATTTTTTTGAGAATTAGAAGAATTTACGATGAATAAAAATTATAAAATAGAAAATATAAAGACATTTTTGTCATTTTTCAATTTTTATGGAGAATGTTCCCCTTTTCAATAAAGACAAGCTTTTATACAAATGCAGTGAAAAATAAAAAATAATTTCTTTCATTGTTTGATCGAATTTATCCTGTGAAAAACAAATTCAAAAGCTTCCGCGGATATAAAATATATAATCTTGTACAGGAAGATTTTCAATCTAATACCCACAGAAAAGTAGGACCCTATGCATTATTTTAGAAATGAATTATTCTGTATCGTGTGTACTATTAAATTGTACTCGCCTAATTTCATCTGATTATTGAAATATCAAAGTCTACTCCAAAAAATTCTGAAAAAAAATTATTTTTATCACCCTGTATCTCGAATACTAAGCCATTTAGGAAATACGTTTATATGAAGTTTTCGTCCTGAAAACTATAACTGAATCAAAGAAAATTTGCTTCTCAAATTTCTTCATGTTGTACGATACTGGAAAATGTTCGCCAATGTTCGTTTAATCAATGACATCGAATTAGTCTGGAGTATTTTCGTAAACTGCATTCTGGTGATCAATCACAGTAGTCTTTCTTTCCATCTGTAGCTACACGAAAAATAAATTATTTCTCTGCTTGTTCCCTGTAAAACAAATGGCTTGAAGCCAAGAAATTTCAAATGTACTGGCGTATGGCAAACGGTTCAATATTAATGACATATTTATATTGTTGAGCTGACCGCATATTTCAAGTACTCGAGAAAGCTACATAATTTGATATTTTGACATTAATTAATGGCAGCTGCATTATAATTTCGTCGTGAACCTTTTCAACATCTAACTGAGAATATTGAAATTAAATGTCGAATCATTTCTCTTTCTCAAATCCTATATAACCACTACAAAATAGAAAATAAGGCAAATATCTGTCAGGAAACGATTAATTCCTGGGACAATACTCCGACTGTGATTGAATTATATCGGACAGATACTTGTGCAATTTTCATCAGAAAGGAGACTATTGTAAGTGCTCGCAAATCGTGCAATAGTATTCTAAGAAAAGATTACTGACATATTATACACCAAAAATCTTACTCATCGCTTAGTGATTTTTATTTTTTATTAGATTGAAATAATTCAGGTATAGCTTTTATTATGAATAGAGATATAAATAATTTGTTAGCCTTTTTTTAATGCAAGGTTCAAAATATGAACGACAGATTCACTATTCAAAAGTATTTCTTTTCCGCGGTTGCAGGTGCGTTGCAGTTGCGTTGCGTTGCAGTTGCGTTGCAGTTGCGTTGCAGTTGCGTTGCAGTTGCGTTGCAGTTGCGTTGCAGTTGCGTTGCAGTTGCGTTGCAGTTGCGTTGCAGTTGCGTTGCAGTTGCGTTGCAGTTGCGTTGCAGTTGCGTTGCAGTTGCGTTGCAGTTGCGTTGCAGTTGCGTTGCAGTTGCGTTGCAGTTGCGTTGCAGTTGCGTTGCAGTTGCGTTGCAGTTGCGTTGCAGTTGCGTTGCAGTTGCGTTGCAGTTGCGTTGCAGTTGCGTTGCAGTTGCGTTGCAGTTGCGTTGCAGCTGCGTTGCAGCTGCGTTGCAGTTGCGTTGCAGTTGCGTTGCAGTTGCGTTGCAGTTGCGTTGCAGTTGCGTTGCAGTTGCGTTGCAGTTGCGTTGCAGTTGCGTTGCAGTTGCGTTGCAGTTGCAGTTGCCTTACAGTTGCGTTGCAGTTGCGTTGCAGTTGCGTTGCAGTTGCGTTGCAGTTGCGTTGCAGTTGCGTTGCAGTTGCGTTGCAGTTGCGTTGCAGTTGCGTTGCAGTTGCAGTTGCCTTACAGTTGCGTTGCAGTTGCGTTGCAGTTGCGTTGCAGTTGCGTTGCAGTTGCGTTGCAGTTGCGTTGCAGTTGCGTTGCAGTTGCGTTGCAGTTGCGTTGCAGTTGCGTTGCAGTTGCGTTGCAGTTGCGTTGCAGTTGCGTTGCAGTTGCGTTGCAGTTGCGTTGCAGTTGCGTTGCAGTTGCGTTGCAGTTGCGTTGCAGTTGCGTTGCAGCTGCGTTGCAGTTGCGTTGCAGTTGCGTTGCAGTTGCGTTGCAGTTGCGTTGCAGTTGCGTTGCAGTTGCGTTGCAGTTGCGTTGCAGTTGCGTTGCAGTTGCGTTGCAGTTGCGTTGCAGTTGCGTTGCAGTTGCGTTGCAGTTCGAAGTTTTCCACTACTACACTGAATTTTTCTTGTTGATATGGAGGAGTTGAAGTCTTGGGGTTACAAATTACCAATTCCGGCTTGTCCTTCGAAAACAATATCGACTCTTTCGAGGTGTGGGTGCGACGAAATGCTACAAAAAAGACGTACTGATCAAGCGATTCAGGTGACACAATGAGAAAACCTAGAGAGTTCACATAAGTTTTACATTTTTTACTTGCCTACAGTTTCTTTTGGTCAAATTTTTCTTGTTGTTAATCGCCATTTTAATTCACGAGTTTGTTACAAAACTTTTCCGTCGACAGTAGTTTTCGAAAATAGAGATATCTCACTTTCAATGTTTATTAATTTAACGTTACGATAAAATACAATCAGTATTTCCTATTTATATTAACTCTACTCAAAGATAGTTTAATTTTTGTCAGTGGTAGTTTTATTTTATTTTTTATTTTCAAATTGAAATTTTAAAAAAAATTACCCTCGGTACCATTACGCCACGGGACCATATATGGTTTTGAGTGACAACTAGTGTAATGAATATTTTCTGAAATTTTATTTGAAAATTGACAAATAAATAATATAAGAGCAGTATGTTGGGTTGCATATAATCAAATCGTTGATTAATAGAAAATCATTCATTAACAGGGGTCATTAATCAACGATTTTGAGTGCGTTAAAATACATCATAAATGAACGGTCGACGAAAAACGTTTATTTCAAAATAGCACCTTATTCAAATTAACAAAATTATTTTGATTGTAGTTTTAGTACAAATGAACAAAATTTTGTTTCGCCTAACAAAAATCACAGTCGACACAAAAAAGTAATATCTTGGTTTAATATTATTCTTGGTGTTGGATCAATTAAATGTATTTTGTTCAGTTAACAATAATAACAACAAATATCAACAAAAAAGTTCATTCATTTTCAATTATATTATTGTTTCAACACCATACTCTATTTTGAATGTTCAAAGCAAAGCTCTGAATGATCTCTATACCCGGAGTGCTTCTTCTACCTCTCGCAGGGTAGCGTGGCCTAAAACCCGTTTCATCGCGTAGGGCCAGAGTTAGTAAATAGCCAGTCTGAGTGTTGTGAATTGTGATGATCCGGAATAGGAACAAATGACATCAGAATCGTTTTCACTTTAAAGTGATCTACCATCTCCTTGTTTCTGTTAGAAATGAGTAAGAGAGTGTGTGAAAAGACTTATTTGAGGATATCGATTCCATAATTGTAACTAAAAATTGTATACAAAGTTACAACTTGCTGGTTATTACTTAAGATTTTGTACAAGGGCTTGCGGACTATAATCGCTTCCTGAACACCACAGAAAATGAACTACAATCGCCCACGACTAATTTCGCAATTTAGTCATGTATAGAGAACCGTAATCACACGATATTTGCATGATTTGCTAGTTAACCCAAAAAAACTCCCTCGAGATATCACAACATTACAAGACAGCCATCGAGTGGAGCGGGCATTGTCCCAGCCAACTCATCTCACAACTCATTTGCGTCCAAAGAGAGATTATCTTTGCATCGAGTGTTGTGTGAAGTTGCATCTAACTTCGGAGCGGCAAGGCACGGCTTAGAACCGACCCAAGTTGGCCTGGAATTGTGGTCGGAATATTCGCAATTATACCGAGTAATTTTCTTGCTAACTTCGCACCCAACGTTCACCATCTCTAATGACTGCTCAGAGGAAATTTCCCTAGTTCGGCGTCGAGGTCAAGGGGTCACGGAAAAATTTCGAAAATAGTTGATCGCCTAGCTAGGAAGTTCAATGATAAATATAATTAATACAGCACTTCATGATAATAGTTATTTATTATACAAGGGAAAAAAGTATTAGATTTTCCCGTGTATAATACACTATTTTTTTCTGTGACGGAAAAAACGACGATTTAATCAAATATCTACTTTAACCTATGTGTATATACAGTGTGTTCTACTTTGAGCAGCCACACCCTCGTATTTTCTTGACAGTACAGTGATATCAAAAGTTATTTTATAGTACCCAAAAATATCTAACTTGAGGTTGATCAAATATTCGTATATCCATTTTCCACGGCTACTTACGACCAACTGAAAAGTGAAAAATTGGGAAAAACATACTAGGCATTTTTTTATCGCGATTCTGTTTCAGAACACCCTAAAACCCCTAGATCTAAGTGCTTTATTCATTAAAATATACAGGGTGGCATCTGTTACTAGCAACATTATTAATTTTTATTCATCCGAAATGATCGGTTGCTTTCGATTTTTTTTGTCACAAAGGGCCTGAACGTGTTCAATTGATGCTGAGTATAAGAAATACCCTGTACATTTTTTCCATTATCCGAAAGAATATGTGATTGAAAAGCGGTTGAAAAATGGCGGAGATGCAGTCGATTGTTTAATCGAACAAAGATGGTCATGAAACTCAAACTTAAATCATCACAACTGACAAACGACATCCGAAGTTACCAAAGGAAGCTTCTAAGTGCAATACAGTAGACAACTGAGGTTCTCATGTAATTGCAGCTACCATATTTTCCAACAATTATCAAAAATTCAGATTACTCTTGTGAAAAGATTTGGAAAATTCTGAACGGAATCGAAAATACAAGATGTTATCATGAGTGTTCTCAAAATTAAATATTTTTCAACGAAGGCACGAACGCGGTCATGAAAATAAAAAAGCGAAACAAAAATGCAGCATTAATGAAATAAATGGAACAAACAGTGACTTCGTTGAAATGAAATGAGCTTTTGTGTATTGCTTTTTCAATTATGCCCCAAGCCGCCTACGTTGAAGAACATTCCATTTTAGGAACACTCATCATGAAACCTGATTGTATCTTTGTTTCCTTCAGGAATTCTCCAAAACTTTTCACACGAGTGGATTGATAATTTATAATTTTTCTTAATGGCAGGGTGAAAAGTACATGAATTTTTGTTTTGTTGTTATAACAAGAAGTTTAGCTGGGCCCATACTAATCAGAATTCTTGTAAACATTCTGATCATTACGAGAAGAATTTTTTCCGTGGATCAACACGAATTATTGCTCATCCATGTACAGTTTGCTGATGAATTCACACACTGATAAAAAGGATGTCTTCAATCAAATATATATATCCTCTTGAACAGAATCATCTTCTGAAAAGAATAATTATTTCTGATTGATGAATATACTCTTATTTCAAACTTATTGAACTGTTTGCTTCTTTACATAAATTATCTTGAAATGAATTTGTTTGCATTAATACATTCCAACTCTTTACCCTAGAGAACTCCTACTTGTGAAAAATGCTCCTTTTGACTCAAGAACATGATTTCTTGGCCAAACCCAGCTACCGGAACGACGCGAACCCACGCGAAAGCGCGCTCTGCGACTGCCGACTGGGACCTCTATCCTGTTTGCTTTTGCCCGCGTTTCGTTTGGGGGTTGTGTTTGAATCATAAGTTAAGTTGTTAGTTTTGTATTTATATGGTTATGTGCAAATGCGTGCTGCTACAGAAGTGCAATATGGAGGTCCAATTATTTCCGCACGATTTGAATTTAGGTCATTTATGGACAAGTTGTGGAGGTAGGTTGAAGATATTTGTGTTTTCAACAGGTGTGTGATAATGGCGAATGACGCTGTCGTTTCTATATTCAATCGCATTTCTATGCGTCACCGAATAGACCTACGTTGATTATAGTTTCTGAAATTAAAATATTACAAAACTATTCCCATATATAACCATTATACCTCAATTGTTCGCAGTTGTTCTCTGTTTGTTGAACTGTACCATATAAACATGGCTTCCATGGCATATTTTTATAACCAAGTGCACATTTGTACTGAGCCTCCAAATGCAGATAATCTTGAATCAAAAATGTATTGCATTATGAAGAAGAGTATCGTTCGTTATTGAAGTTGAAATATTCGTGCCTCAACCAACTCACACCATCGAACTAAGAAAGTATTCACAATAGTGTTCATTATCAAAGTTGAAATATTCTTGCACCAAACTCTCATTATTCAGCGAAGAAAGTGTTCATATGTCTCAAAACAAATTCCTTCCAAGTGGTCAAGAGGATTCTGTCAAAAAATCAAACTAATATTTGGTTGGACCTATTCAAGAATACAATAGACTTGAATCAATGCAATTAATTATGCATTGATGCAAAATATCCTTTTTATCAGTACATTCACACTCCATGGACATGTAATAATCAGAATTGTGAATACTGGTCTCGAAAAAATCCTCTGTAGATATGAAAAAAATACAGCAAAAAGACTACAGATACATTGTAGGGAGTATGGAATGGATTGATTGATTCAAAATCTAATTTCGATATAAACTTACGCTCAAATGGAATGTTTCAGCCGTGCATTCCGCAATTGCTGGTATTGCTGGTGTTTTAGCACCTGTCGCCGCCGACTTTGCACACTAAGTTCAAGACTATTACCACATCATTTCATATAGTAGGCAGGAAACACGCCCGACGAACTTGCAACTGTTCCTGTTTTCCGATAATTGCATTAGGGAACGTGCAAGTTATTCTGAAGCGATAAGTTATAAAAATCACTGAAGTTAGGAAACATTAGGCTTCAACTGAAACGGTATAGGTTCACTGATTAACTTTTTTCGAGTATATGCAGAAAAACAAATACTTTATGATATTTTTCAATGTTACTTCTAGAAACTCATAGACCAAACTGAAAAGTGTACCAAACCAATTTTTTTTTTTGGTTAAGATTACTTTGATCATTCGAAAAATATTAGGGTCATGTATGTTGATCATTGTTATTTCCGGCGATATATCGATATTACTTCCGAAAATATGAGTTATTCAACATACTGTAACTCCACGTCCCAGGTAATATTGAACCAATATGGGTTCATATTGGAAAAACAATATTTCATCAATAATATTGGTGAAATAATGGCTCAACCTGTTCTGACTGTATATTGTTTCATGAAATATTGGATCAATATTGGTTCAATAATTTTCACCAATATCGATAGAGCGATATTACCTATATATTGTTTCCAGCATCTAGCTCCAATATTGCAATTTCAATATTACTCTCATATCGATTTTAGAGATGAAAAATAATATTGTATATCCAAGTTTGATAGCACATTGGTGGAATATTATTTAATCCATATTCTAAAAATTATATTGACCCTATATTGATTGAGATTGTTACGAAAACCTTACGCCAATATTTGAAAGACAATATTGATACAATATTACAAAAAACATTTATCACCAGGATTGAAATTTGAATAGTGGCCGGATATTCAATAAACAATATTGAAATAAATCATGATTAAACTTGGGTAAGAAACCGCTAGGTGGCCCCACATATGGAACAACAGCTGAATCATAGTAACATATATTAAATAAAGCTAAAGTAGAAACGAAATTGTAGAATTTTTAAATTATTCCACATTTTCTGGAAATATTTCATCAATGTTTCTAAGGCAAGATATGCGAATTTTCACTTTCAGATTTTTTCTTCCTTTTCAGTTAGAGTCTTTTCACAATATAACCATTCTTTCTTTAGTTTTCAAGATTATTCAATAAATATCTTACCACAAAATGGGATTGTGATGCAACATACCTGAAACAAAATAAATCATTATTATCATAGTTATGGAAATAATATTCATTTATTTATTTTGATCATGTTGACATTACAAAATGAAATCAGGTTTACGTAAAATTGGTAGAAAGATTTTATTTAATTGATCATAATCTGTATGCAAATACATTTACGAAAAGTCACATATCACAAAAATAGTACAAAAAAAGTATAATGATATAAAATATAAGTAGAAAAATTAATTAAAAAATTACACGTAACGAAGTTGCTAAGTTCCCAGTTTTTTTTAGGCAGACAGAAGCAACGAAGAATCATTGAGTCCTGTATTAGCCTCATCTTAGTTATTAATAATTACATAAAACCGTTTAAATTGATCTCTGCGGAAATTCTCAGCCTTGTAATCTGTCGGCACACATCACCTCCGGTTAAGTTATTGAAACTCTCGGTTTCCGTTTGCATTCGTTCAGCCAAAACCATCGCATAGAATACTCAATTGCTAGGAAATCAAGTCTAGCCGGTAGTACACAGCACCATCACTAGATGGGCCAATCCGCACAACCTCATTGTTTGCACAGGCCACTGGCCTTAAGGAGACAGACACGACCGTTATAATATGTTTCAGGTAGCACAGAGACATACGAAGAACTCCGAAAAGATCCAGCCCAAATGAAAGATAACACTGTGACAGCAGAGCCGCCGTCCAAAGCTGCACAGGGTGAGCAGGTCTTGGGTCAACCACTAGATGTCGTAGGTACAGTGTAGTGTAATAGGTTAATGTAGATAATTGCTAACCGATTTATTTTAAGAGTCATTATTTGGGACGCTTTTCAGGGTAAAACGGTTCAAAAATAGTTCGTCGTACCGATTTCAAATAGGGACAGGCTTCAAGAGGACGTTCTATGTAACTACGTCTGTGAGCACGTGGAGCACACCATGCCTAAAATTGACTCTCGAGAAACTCTTATTTCATCTGCTCCCCTGGAAATCGGTGGCAGGAGAGGTTTTCGTGGCCGATGAAGTGCGACGGAATCACCCAAGTTTTTTTTATGTAATTTGACGCTCTGAATCCGAATTTCGAGGATGATAAGCCATGAAAGCATCCGAAAAATTGATATTCTTGGACGATTTTCCGAAGAAAATCGAAAAATCCATTTTCTTCAGAAAAAGGCCCCAATATAGTTTTCTCTGAAATGTACCGTTTTCGAAAGTCGAAAAATTGCGATTTTCTTAATTTTTAATGGCGGATCTAACTTGTTTGATTGATGATCTATTTATTTTGTGGAAATTCATGATGAAATAAGAAAAGGAAGAAAAAATATAACTTTTGTCCAGTTTCCACTAACACTTTACTACTCTATTACGACCGGTTTCGGCTGTTACACCATTTTCAAGTAAGTACAGATTACATCAAGTTCGGGAATATATATACATAAGAAAGTAATTAAAGAAAGGTTGGGTTTGATTACCTAACTGATGTTTCAAAGCAAGTTGGAAAATACCTGGAATCTACCTGATGAGTCAATCTAATTTGACGTATGAAGGATTTTCATGTTATTTTTATTTATTGTATGATTCGTTTCTTGCACATGTCTATATATAGCTGATTTTTTATCTGATAACACATGTTCACGGTACCTTATTTCAAAATTTCTTCCCGTTTGTCCTGAATAAGCTGCTGTACAATCACCACATTCCAGTCTATATATACCTGATTTTTTCCATGGTTTTGCATTGAATAGTATATTCCCTAAATTACTCCTACTAGTGAATGAAGTTATTATATTAAATTTTGAAAAATAGTTTTTAATATTTTCTGAGAGTTTTCCCGAGTAGCTTATACTAGCATATTTTTGATCGCTTTTGGGTCCTATTTGATTTGGATATAATTCATTCCTGATCATTGTCTGCTGTTTAGTGGAGATGATCTTATCAATGCAAAACCCAAAAAGGATAAATGGAAAAAATCAGGTATATATAGACTGGAATGTGGTGATTGTACAGCAGCTTATTCAGGACAAACGGGAAGAAATTTTGAAATAAGGTACCGTGAACATGTGTTATCAGATAAAAAATCAGCTATATATAGACATTTGCAAGAAACGAATCATACAATAAATAAAAATAACATGAAAATCCTTCATACGTGCAATAAAGGAAGAGAAATGAACTTGTTGGAAGCCTTGGAAATAAATAATAATAATAATAATAAAAACCCCAATTTTGATACCCTCAACAACCAGTTAGAATTATGTAGCTCTCCACTTCTGAATTTGTGACTTTTGATAACAAAGTTGGACCCACCGATTGTATGAACCCCTATTGGATAAATTAGATTGACTCATCAGGTAGATTACAGGTATTTTCCAACTTGCTTTGAAACATCAGTTAGGTAATCAAACCCAACCTTTCTTTAACTACTTTCTTATGTATATATATTCACGAACTTGATGTAATCTGTAGTTACTTGAAAATGGTGTAACAGTCGAAACCGGTCGTAATAGAGTAGTAAAGTGTTAGTGGAAACTGGACAAATGTTTTTTCTTCCATTTCTTATTTAATTTTTAGTGCTCTCTTCATCTTCAAAGACTGATGTACATTTCACGATGATTGGTTTTGTTCTGTACAGTCTGGAATATATCACACAGTAGAGTTTCTCGCTTTCTTTATTGTCAGCTCGCAAAGAATGCCATAAAAATAACGTTCCCATCAAACTAAGCCTTCTCACCGCTCAATCTGAATGAAAATCTGAATACAAAGCACCGCATTTCATTGGGTTTTAATATACGAAAAAGGTATAATAGTAATATCAATAACGAGGATAACAATATGCTCTTAAAGAAAATTCAAATGAATAGAAAGGAGAGTTTATTCTTACGGCTCAACAGCCTCTCAACTGAAGCTATACAATTTAAGTAAGGATTCTGAACCCATCTCGGTCCCACTCATCCTTGTCAGATCTGCACCTATATAGTAAAAGGAGGCTGAAAATTTCAGCAGTTTAGTGGACATCAAATTTAGAGCTGCTCGATTTATATTTTGGTAATAATAAAATCTCACCTTTCCATTTTTATATTGAATAATAAATGTATTTGAAACCCGGCTTTTTGAACTTGAAAATTTTTGAGTTTTTTTATTAGAATCACCTGAATCTATCTATGTTTGTAATGGAATCTTTGAACGTGATTTTTGCCCACTTTTCGTGGTTTTCGGGGTCATAGATACGTGTTTGTGTCTTCGTGGCTTGGTTAAAAGATTATGGGATTCAGAGCAGTATAATAGAAATGTGGAATTTGTTGCAATAGTTCATTGAATCATTATTGTTTTCATATTTGATATAATATTGGAAATATATTCCCACCTAGTTGTAGCAGTGATAACGTCAGCGTTGACTGTCATCACAGTGGCTAAATTTGAATAATTAGTGTCAAAATTATTGTTAGGGTCGTTTCCATTCAAACATTCAAAAATTTTAGTTGTTGAAGAAATAGTTATTTATGATACAAGTGTCAAAAGTGGCATTTCATTTTGTGAGTGGGGAATATTGCGAAACGAGCGTTAGTGAAATAAAATCACTTTTAACAAATGTGTCATGCAAATTTTTTTGTACAGCAGTTACTGCTAGTTCACGATCTTTGGGTTACAAAGCTGACTGGCAGATGCGACAAATATAATGAACCATAACGCACTTCATTTATGAATGTCATTATTTGTCAGTGATGAAGGACCTTCCACAGTTGGACTAGATACTACTCCGTTTGTAACTTCGAAAGGAATTAGTATTACCAATTGCACAAACGGCCAAATACATGTGTGAACTTTTATAAATGATTCCTATATGTGTCCTGTTAATATCTGATTAAAGTGTCTCTATTAGGGAGATCTATATATGTCATCTGTCATTTCACTTTCAATACTAGTATTAAAAGTATTTTTAACACTAGTGTTGAAAGTGATATTGTGAAAACGTCAGTTTTTAGTTCATATGGCAAAGAATTAAAAACGTAATTTTCAATGACAGTTGTACGAAAACAGTTTTTTTTTACTCATCTGTACTATTCCACATTGTGCTAAAATGGATCTCAGCCAGAGATGAAATACAACTAATTGTTTTTAATAATGTGTGTTTACAACACTCTGAGCTATATCGCTCTCTCCTCTCTTTCATCGCTCTCTCTCCTTTCTCTCATCTCTCTCTCCTCTATTTTCTCTCTGTCTTCTCTACTATTTCTCTCTCTTGCCTCTCCCCTTATTCCTCTCTCTCCTCTTTCTCTCTTTACTTTCTCTTTTTCTAGCAGGTGTTCACGTTGGAAACCAATGTCTACATATTCCTTTGCTGAGACAAATATCTTGGAATCGTATATCCTTTCTGTTGAAGTTTTCGCAAAGTGGTCTTTTGTATATCAATGTATGTATGTATGTATATCAATATGTTTTTTATCGGTTTTATTCAATAATTATTGGTCAATGACAAGATCAAAGTGGTCTTTTGTATATCAATGTATGTATGTATGTATATCAATATGATTTTTATCGGTTTTATTCAATAATTATTGGTCAATGACAAGATCAAAGTGGTCTTTTGTATATCAATGTATGTATGTATGTATATCAATATGTTTTTTATCGGTTTTATTCAATAATTATTGGTCAATGACAAGATCAAAGTGGTCTTTTGTATATCAATGTATGTATGTATGTATATCAATATGATTTTTATCGGTTTTATTCAATAATTATTGGTCAATGACAAGATCAAAGTGGTCTTTTGTATATCAATGTATGTATGTATGTATATCAATATGTTTTTTATCGGTTTTATTCAATAATTATTGGTCAATGACAAGATCAACAACCAATTCCATTTGAAAAATTCTTGAAAATGGATTTTCTACTTGAACCTGCTTTATTGTTTATTGCCAATGTCGCAGCATTTGATGATTGTAGGTACTGAGCAATTAAATTAATAACCTAGTTTACAATAGAGCGCGATGAATTATGTATTCGGCCATGGAATGCATACATAATCAATGAATACTATGCATCTATACATATATATGAATAGAGGGATGAATTGATAGAAGGATTTCCACTCCAAACGTAATATGGGTTACTCATCCGAATTGAAGAAAGACGATTATACGTAGCAGCACTAAAAGTAAGTAACGACCAGAAAATGGCACTCTTGAAACGAGTTTGAAGCTGGAAATATCAATATACCTGTATAGTAAATTCAGATTTCAGGTTTGGGGCATACCGTTTAAAACTATAAGTATTTATTCATTACATACAATTTTTACATTCTGTTCTGTGAGCTAAAGTTCTTTTTCAGACACAGCAAAAAACTTTAGTAAATAAAATACGACTTCTCAATAGTTGGTACTCAACTACTACCGCTTATTTTGAGGTCATCTGTTCTTGAAGTTCATGCTTCTCTTTAATAATTGAAAGCATTCAGTTGCGGACACAGATTTGACGTATGCAATTCATTTGAACGCGATAATACTAGAAGCTATAATGCGATACGACCACAGAACAAAGCAAACAGTATAATGTCACATGTCACATCGTAACGTTAGTACAGGTAGTCCCATCCACAGTTATTTATCATTGTGTCGTTTGTCTAGTGGACTTGTTTTGACATATCTCAATAACTGAGAGAAAATTCAAGCAAATATTTCACAAAATTTCATATCTTTACTGATTAAAAAAACAATTGAAAAATGTCCTCTGTATACAATGTCACCATTAAAAAAAACAACGATAGTTGAGCATAAGTCCATAGGCAGACTATTACATGCTCTTTATACGGTTTCGTATCAATCCAATATTAGGTGTTGATAATAATAATAATTTTAGAACCAGATGTCCTGCCATACCACGATTCTCAATGCAATAAGCCTATAACAATAGGAATATTTGGGTAAAAAATCCATCAGAAATCAACTACTTTCCTGGCTAATAACACGACGAACGTTGATTTCCATCCAATGAATTTCCGTGCAGAGTGCAATTGTAGTTGCATGGAAATGTTATGTGAAACCTTGGTCCTGTCTGTCTTCAATTATGCTGATGATATATTGTATGGCCCATGTTTAACCGTTCAGTTCAAACAAAAAATTTAAAAGTTTCAGAATTTGTGCCTACGATTTATTTTTGGTATCCGAAAAAGAGAGAGAATATCTCACAAATTGAAAGATATCGGATGGTTAAACATGGAAAATAGGAGAAAACTACATGCTAGTACTTTATTTCACAAAATAATTATGGAAAAAAAAATTCCTTGCCTACATGAAAAAATTTGGTTCATCTGACGGGCATAATGTTAATATAAGGCATCAAGGCCGACACCCCTCCAATAATACGTTTGGAGATTTTTCGAACATGTTTCACATACCAAATATATGCAATGTAGTAGGGGGTTTATGCCAATCCTGGACCTCCCCCCACCACTGACCTTGAGAGTGACCTTGGGGAATGACCTTCAGAGGATGATCTGGTTAGTGGTTGGTGACCATGAGGGTAGTCGACATTGGGGGTTGATGACCTTGAAAGTTGGTGACCATGGATTTTGAAGGGTGAATTTGAGTATGGGCCACCTTGAAAGTGTGTAACCTTGACATCAATTGAGCTTGAGAGTGGATGACTGTTCAATTGGTTGACCTTCACTGTAGACCGATATCTTTGAAGACTATTGAGTAAGAGGGTGTATTGAAATGAATTTAGCATTGACATATTCGGTTGAAGTGACCTTGAATATTTTTCTATCTTCATTCATTTCAACCTCAAATATACCCCTTCCCTTCAACGATTGCTATAAAAGCTAGAGAGTAGATACTTACGAATTCAGTTTGCACCGCCCATAGTACCAGCCAGAGTGAGCCTTCATAATCAGTTTTTCCGAGTTGGCATCGAACTATAGTGCACCAAAAGGAACACATCGCAATTCAGGTGAAAATATTTTATAGTTTTCTACCATAATTTCTACATATTCGAAAATGGATACCCTAAAATTTGATTTTGAAAAAATAAATTCTGCTATTCAACACATAGAAACTCTAGAACAAAGACCTATAACATCACTAACGATCGGTAAAGCTTATAAAGTTGAAAAAATGGCAATGTATTCTACAAGATATGGTAAATCTATTCAGGTAATTCTGTTGGAAGATAATGTCAAATTCAAATCATGGCTTCCGAAACGAGTCACCGAGCAATTAACAGATGAGATTATTCAAATGATAAATTCATCAAAGTCCAAAGTGGTAATAACATATATAGGGCAGAGTTCTCAGGAATTTTCTGGTGCGAAAACCCGATCGTTAGTAAAGTTCGATGTGATAGAGTAAAAGTATAATTATAATATGTAAATTCATGGTAGAATATAAAATATTGTTAATCCACCTACTCAAAACGTAAGGTGAGTATGGTATAGCTTGTGATAATGATTTGAAACTGATAGTCACTATTTATTTTTCAGAACTTCCATACAAAGATGTGGATGCAATATTCCAGCGAGTTGTGGACAGAGGCTGTAGATATAGATTCTGCAATTGAAAGATTGCGTTGTGAATTGAATGATTTGAGTTGGGATGCACTACATTCGGCAAATTATGATATGAACATTTGTTTTGATGTTGAGAGGTCCGACGAGTTTTGGAGCTCAGCAATAAATATGACTTTGGTGTAAAGTTGTGTAACAAATATTCCTATGGACTTATTAGTTTGGATGAGTATTGCAAGCTGATGATTGAAGCGGAAATGAGAAGATTTTTATCAGACCTGATTGCATATTTACCAGGAGATATAACAGAAAAATATCAACTGAGAAAAGACGAGTATAGCTCAGATGGAGAAGAAAGGAATGTGTGTGAAAGTGGTGAAGTTTTGCAGTCTACATAGAAAATTATTTTTAGTATGCATATATTAATATTCATTTTATAAATAAAAACAACATTGAAAGTATTTTTTTTTATTTACTACTATATTATGATACATTCAAAATATGAAAAATAAGATACATATCAATAAAATATTATGATAATCCAATCTGAATTGAACCATTGAGTGCACTATAGCTCAAATAGGCATCGTGTAGTATAAGTGCATATACTTTCGTGTTGGCGGGAAATTTTGTCTTTCGGGTTTCGAACTCAATTTTGATGTCGACGGTGGATGACTTCATGGCATCAGGTTGATGGGAGCAATCGATGACGAAAAGAGGATTATTCCGGAAGCTTCCAATATCCATCATTGGTTCACTCATAGGCTTGTTGTAGTAACTGCGTTGGAAATTTTCGTAAGCATAGTAGGCTGAAGAGTCCAATTTTTTATCGAAATCCAGATTCCAACGTTCGTATGGAAATACTTCAGAATTCAAATATAAACGGATATTATTTATATTTGCATTAATAAACTTCGTCGCATCTTTTGAAATATTTTCGGAATGATCTGTGTCTTGGAACCCGATAATGATGAATCGAGGCCTTTCGAGGCTATTGGTAGTTTTCACAGCCCATATGTCTGAAGCTGTATCACGAAGTGATGGTAACTCATAAAGATCCCACATACGGTAGGCCATTTTGACTTTGGCACTACTATTTTTATTAATTCGGTTCAAGAGCTTCAATTTCTGGCGATCTTCTGGTACAATATGTCTGATTCTCCATTCTATTTTTGTGATTTCTAGTTCAGCATCGACCTCGCCTATGAATGAATTTTTGAAGGATCGAGCTATAATCAGAATGAGTTCCTGCTTAACATTCAAAATACCCTTGGTGTAATCTTCAGCGAATCCCATAATGTATTTTAGGGGCAGTTTGCCGCTGAAAAAATTACTTGCAGGATCCAGTATATCTTGTTTATTCTGATTGAGACCCCAACCTATTGGTAGTAAACTATTCTCATGTGTTTTTCCGAATGATACCATAGTTTTCAATGTGGTTGTTATGCCTGGCTTTCGTACAACTGCAACTTGTTCACCACCCATTTCGTAGCGGATTTCATCAAACAAGAAAGCCAGAGCATTATTGGAAAGATAACATCGTTTGTTGGGCTCTGAAGGTGTGAATTTTCCCTCGATATAAATGTAGCTATCTGCTATATCGAGAATTAGATCTTGAAAATTGATGGGAATTCTGATTTCGTCCGAATTCTTATAATATGGTGATCCATACGGCTTATATGTATGCTCATGCAAACTAATCAGGGAATGATCGAAAATTGGCTCTTCAAAAACTTCTAACATATCGCTTGTAGTGAAAGCGGCCATGTTTTATTTCTTCTTGGTATTCCTGATCTTCAAGCCAATTGATTTCAGAAAGTTTAGATTACTAGAGCTGATGGTATATCTTGATTGTTTAACGGGCTCACGTGAAATGAATCGGTTTATGATTTTTCTCTTCTTTATATCAGCATGATCCTCAACCCCATTGTACATACACCGTTTCGGTTTCAATCGCCGGACATTATAACAAAACCCCATTGTATTTTCTTGACAGAGGTCAATATTACAATTTTTTCAACTCCAATTTTATAATTATTCTTTCACCATTGAACTCGATCAGATGCCCACGATCGTCCAAAATGCGCAGAGTAATGTTGTCGAGATACTGACGGCCTTCGGGCTTGATTGGCATATAAATTATATTTCGTGGTTCCTTTGTGAGTTTGTATCCTGGCTCGACATCAATATCGAATTCGAAAATGCTGTGACATTCCTCACCATTCAAATACGCTCCAGAAGTGACGTTACAATCCACACGGATTATTCTCACATTATTGATATTCACAGGTAATGTTGATTCATGTGTTTCACCGATACTAAAGACCTTAGGCTCGAATCCTAAAAGACCAGCGATAGAATTTTCATGTAAGAGGTTGATGTAATATTTCGATCGCATTTCACATTTCAGAGTATTGTTGTTTGGATGTAGGAGAAACACATCATCCATATTCTTTTCGGTGACATTTTCAGCCAGTTTCTCTTTAGATCTAATGGATCGCTGTATAACTTTATTGATTTCATCAATTTCATAAGCGCCAGGTGGAATTTTAATGGTTATGGGTGGAGAATTGATTCGTTTTGAATAGCTGATCACATTATTCTTCACAGTAACATTGAAAATTGAATTGTAGGAATAGAAACCATGTAAACCCAAACCATAACTGCTACTCGTATCCAATTCGACTGGTGGGTAAAAGTTAGCGCTCAACTCGCTTGAGTCTCCTGATAGCGAGAACGTTCGTGACATGACTGTTCAATTGTTAGTATTCCAGGACATTTTATTGCTGGAAACAGAAATGATACAGCATCCGTCTCTTTTTTGGTGGTGATGTTAAATGGGTGTCAACATCATTTTTTGCTACTACATTTACATCCTTCACATTACAGTAGCAACAAAATATTTTTCGGGGTATTGGTCCATCATTCACATCAGATGAACTGCAAGTATCAACATCATTATAATGCTCCTGGCAGTACTGATACTTCAAGACATCAATATCATTTTGAAGGTGTGGTGGTAGTTTATCCCACACTGCCGCAATTTCCCCAGCAGCACATCCAATCAACACTTCTTTGGGCATATCAGAAAGTTGTTGTTTACTCATTTTATTCAAACTACGTAGTCTAGAATATGCATTTAATGAATGCGCCATCCTCTTTATGCTTTCTCTATCCTGGATAGGGATTTTGTCCATAGTGGCTTACCGTATAGAAACTGCAGACACAAATGACCACACCACACTGTATTGAACCGCTGGTGTCGCTCATAGTTATAGCAAATTTCACTAGCTGGTTTTGGTCCACTGTGAAAATAACGAATCAGTTCTTTGGGGGGAGGTAAATCACCAAAGCTGTCATAGTATTGCACTGATCCTCCATTTTTTTTATATGCCACCCAGTGTGTTCCTGGGCCGTATCGGCTATCTAAATTAACTACTGCGGATTCACATCGATGCGGTCCTGAAAGTGGAAGATCGTCACGCATAAATACACCGCGAAAATTTGTAATTTTCATTTTCTTAGCGATTAATTTGATGTCAATGTCAGAAAGAGCTCTCCGGGGTGGCATACTCATAGGTTTTTTGAATTCTGATGCTTTAAATATAATCCTAGACCTTTGCGGTACGGTTTCAAATACATTCCTTTGCCACTTTTACCGAGAGCAATAGCTTCCATGTACTTATTGTGGCGGTTTGACTCATTCAACTGGTCTCTACTAGCTCTTGCTGCTTGTACTGCTTTAGTTATACCTGCTGCTGCTCCAGTAAGAGTGCCAAGTGCTGATAACCCAGCAAATATTGGTATGAGTGGTAGAAGTCCACCAACTTTGGGAATTGGTATCACCCGAGGTGTACGAATTTTATTTTTTCCTCCTGCCTCTTTTGTGTATTTACGGACTGCTTTCAGCGCGATTTGGGTGGCTTTTCTCAAATTATTTGCAACAATTTTACCTCCTCCTGCTTCACGTAAAACATCTCGCACCTTTCTTACAATGCCAGAACCGAAGGCTACTACCTTTCTAATATTTTTTGCTTTTTTCTTCTTAATTTTTCTCATAGCTCGAATATTTTCCTGTTTACACGGTTTAGTTGACTCGCATCCCATACCAAATCGACGCTTTCCCTTCATTATATTTGTAACCAACCAAGCAGAACCTTTCTCTCCAAGAGAAACGTTTTTGTCTTTGAATCTGCTCCAAGCAGCTTCTTCAAGCTTCTGGTCTGCCTTGTGCCTACTGTTGAGATCCGAATTCAGTGAATAAGCAATATCGTGCTCCTTGCATGCGAAATCTAGTTTATTTATGCCGGGATCTCCTCTTGCCAACCTCTTATGTAATCTTGTTCCAGGACCACAGTACTGATAACCACCAGGTAGATGCAACTCAATGGGTAGTTTATTGATTAGAGAATTAACCAAACCTCTACCGCCCACTTGTTTACGTTTACAACCGTTCTGATTGAGTTTTGTCATTTAAATAAAAGATTCAGCGAAGCACTGCACTTATATAGTCTCTAGCTGTCGTACAATGCGCATTGTGAAACAGAAACAAGAGTTTAAAATCGATAATTTTGACGAAAAAGTAAATGATGGACTGGGGAGGCACAGTGAACGACGCCATGGATCTCTCCTCCCATTATCAATTAGGGGTCTCATTATTGGACCTTCGAATTGTGGGAAGACAAATGTGATGATTTCTTTACTAACTCACCCACTGGGATTGCGATTCGCGAATGTGTATGTTTATTCAAAATCTCTATATCAACCCAAATATGAGTATTTACGAGGAGTGTTGAAGCCGATTGAAGGATTGGGATTTTATACTTTTGGAAATGTCACGTCTGGAATAGTAGAACCATCAGAGGCTAAACCTGATTCGGTATTCATCTTTGATGATGTTATGTGTGAAAAGCAAGATGTTATTAGAGCATATTTTAGTATGGGGCGCCATAAAAATGTTGACTGTTTTTATCTAGCCCAAACATATTCCCGTGTTCCGAAGCAATTGATCAGAGATAATTCAAATTTCATTGTAACATTCAAACAGGATGACATGAATCTCAACCACATTTTTTCTGATCATGTATCGCCAGATATGACGTTTAAGCAGTTTCAAGATATGTGTGCAAAATGTTGGAATGACAAATATGGATTTCTAGTTATCGACAAAGATAGAGAACTACAAGAAGGTCGTTACCGTAAAGGGTTTGACAATTTCATATATCTCTGATGTTTTTTAGATATTTGGCTCAATCTGAAGTTGAACAGGTCAGTGATACGTTAGCATTCAAAACGTCAATACTATGGACGAACAAAAAAGCGATGAAATAGATTTGAAACGGAAATTAATTGAGGCAACAGAGGCAGTTCGAAAAAAATTTAATTACATTAAAAATAACCGCATAAGCGACCAAGTGGCGCTTTCAAAAATATATGAACCAATAATCGAACCACTGAAAACTATATCATCTAATACGTCCAAAATAAATCCTTTACCGGTGGTGAGCCACTCAAAAAAATTTACCAAATCCATAGAGAGTAGTACCCCGCTCCCAAAATTGAATTTTATGGAAAGTGATGACAAAGATGTGAAATTTAATGCTGAAGAAACATCGATAATGCATACACCATCATCCTCAATGGTAACCACAGACCCCGAATCACCAAAGGTAGCGGACAGTAATGGGGAAGTCTCCAGCCATATTAAAAAGTTGTTATCTGGAAATTCTTCATATGATACGATATTCGGTGTCCGGTTAGATCCCCATTACGAATAAGCTAAAAATGGGCGATTCCAATGTAGACTTTATTGAAGGAAGAATTGTATTCAGTAAAGATGGTAGGACCATTGGTACTTACCAAGGCACATCCAACTTATACAAGTTGATATTCATGAAAGTACCTCCGGGAAATATGTCTGCTACTGAACTGAATACATATGGTGACATACTCAGATTAACAAAAGCAGCGTATAAAAATCACGACCAAGCACAGGGTTTATTGCCTAATAAATGGAAGAAATATCAAAAAATAATCAAGCCATTATTATCTGTAGACAACACATTGGAAAACCTTTCTATAGGAGGTGCTGGAATAATGAAAATACCATCCAGAAAACTATTTGGTGGAAACAAACCCATAAGTTACATTTATTGGAATAGCTTGGATGAATTAATCGACAGGCTTCGACTCCTTTGGAGTTCAAAAATGGCTGGACATACAGGGCATGATAATGAAATATTATCAATAATAGAAGAATTACGCGAAGAGGGTATAATCTACTGAATGTGTATGTATATTATTTCCTGAGTATGTGAATTATGTTCATTCTTCTGAAGATATTCCAACGATGAATAACACAATCGACAAATTTGGTCGTAGACGGGGTGGTGTGAAGGTGATTGTTGGAAGATCAGGAGTTGGATTCATCCTCACAGCAGATGGAAATTATAATATTCAGAATAAACGTCTGTGGAATATTGGTGAACCCTCCGACACGAAAGATGCTACCACTAAGGGCTATGTTGATGACCGCATAAAAGAGACTAAGGAGTTGACCCTGTCCGCTGTGCAAGAATCAGTATCATCAGTAATTCGTGAAGCGAGAGCATATTTTGATTCCAAAATTACTGAACTCAGATTTGTCATCGGCAAGAAGTCGGATAGCTCAATCGAGCAAATTTCCAAACTGGAGCAGTTAATCCATACTTTAGAAAAGCGAATCGTTAAAGTAGAACAGTCAACAACCAAGGCTCCACCTAAACACTGGAGGACTGGGCAATTAGCTTTACCGCCTTCCTGGGAACCGACTTCTGTAATAGAGAGTTGAAATGAGTACCGCTAAAAGGCAAGTTGTTGAGGAACTGCATAAGCCAGCTCGACGAAATTTTCCACGAAGGAAGACCATAATTAAAGGGTTTTCAGATTTATGGCAGATGGATCTGATGGAGATGCAGCCGTATGCAAAAGAAAATAAAGGTTATAGATATATCCTCATCGTAATAAACTGTTATTCAAAGTTTGTATGGTCAAGACCGCTGAAAAATAAAACGGGAAAATCCGTTACCGCAGCAATGGAGAGTGTGTTGAAAGACGCAAAGTACACACCGAAGAACTTGCAATCCGACCAAGGCACTGAATTTTATAATACAAAATTTTCCTCGTTGATGGCGAAACATCTGATCAATCATTATTCGACATTCAGTACTAAAAAAGCGGCAATTGCGGAACGAGTTATTAGGACATTGAAAAGTTGGTTGTATAAAGAGTTTTCAGTTCAAGGGCATCACAAGTGGTTGAAAATTCTTCCGCACATAACGGATCAGTACAACAATAAAATTCATAGCAGCATTGGAATGAAGCCCGTTGAAGTGACATCATCCACGAAACTGAATTTGTATAAACACGCCAAAATACATGCGAAATATAAAAGAAGTAAATTCAAAATAGGAGACGTAGTTCGAATAAGCAAGTACAAGAGCATATTCGATAAAGGTTATACAGCAAATTTCACAACTGAACTTTTTAAAATTGTTAAGGTAAATAGTACAATGCCTGTAACCTATGAGCTTGAAGACATGGATAAGAAACCAATAAAGGGCTGTTTTTATGAAATGGAGTTGAGTAAAACGAAGCAGCCCGACATTTACTTGGTGGAAAAAATTTTGAGGAGGAATCATGGGAAAGTAATGGTGAAATGGCTTGGGTTTCCCAACGACAAAAACTCATGGATTGATGAAAGTTCGATCGTATAATTGAATATCTGTATTTTTTCATCAAGTAGCCATAAACTGATATTAATTCGATATGTGAATTTTATGAGTTATATATTTATAGTGAAATCGTTGATATAATGTTTTTCTCATTACTATAAATGAATAAAAAATGAACAATACTTGGTGCAATTTTTTATTTTTCGTTAGTCATACAAAGTGTTTATTGATGTTCAATCACTTCATAAATGTATCTCCTTATTGGAACCACATGGGTTTTCCTCAACTCTTCCCGCTCGGCTCTCTGATCTTCGTTCAAACACCAGCATTTGAGCAGATGGTCTATTCTGTCTTTGAAAAAAAACCCGACACATTCACATAATGTCAACCCCATTCGACACTGTTCGCATAGGTTTTTCCAACAGTCTGTTTGGTAGCTGTCACAATTCGTACATCGCTGGAAATCCAAGGTCTCCTCTGCTCTGCAATCCCTACAGTCTTCTCTAATAATACCAAAGTTTGTGGTGTCCATTCTTTCACCACACTTTCGGCATTCCGTCCATAAACCGAACCGTTTTGTCACTTTTTTTGGAGTCTTCGGAGGGTTTATTCTTTCACACTCTTGACACAATCCAGTGCAGGTATTGATAAAACTCGGTGGCCATGCAATGTCACAGTTATGACATGACAAATTTTTATCAATCACTAATGGATACACTGCAATTTTTGGCTTAGAATCCCACTCTCTTGATGTCGACATATCTAGAAATGATGAAACTTGTGTGCTATAAAGAATCGCATAGAATGATCCACCTCATTCAGCGACCCTCATTATATACAATCCGATATACCCTCCACCTAGGTATCCTCCGAAGGCCTTGAAGTCCAGTGACCTTCATGTTGAGTGACTTTCAAATGACATTCGAGCACTGAATGACCTTCGAATATGGAGTGACCTTCGAATATGTAGTGACCTTCGAATATGGAGTGACCTTCGAATATGGAGTGACCTTCGAATATGTAGTGACCTTCGAATATGTAGTGACCTTCGAACACCAAACGACCTTCGCATCTCAAACGACCTTCGAGCAACGGGTGACCTTCGAATTTGAAATGACCTTCATCCCCTCACAGTATTGGAAAACCATATAAGGAGAGGACGAATACCACCTCTGCATCAGTTTCATTGAAATATCAGAGTAGTTCGTATTGAAATGGCAGCTCAACAAAATGATAGAATGAGTGTGTTACGAGACCTAGTGGCTATCGATATAAATCATGTCGAAGAAGATGCAGAAGTGGACGATGACATAGCTGAAGAAGTTGCAGCAGTGGACGATATAGCTGAAGAAGTTGCAGCAGTGGAAGTTGTTGAAGAAGCAGATGTTGCGGCAGAAGGAGCTATTGCAGTTGCCGCTAACGATGATGATGGTTCTAGCGAGGATGAAGGGATGTACGAAGATGGCCCTGATGTAGATGGTGAATATAGGTGCGTGTTTAAAAATATAAACAGTGTGAGGGATGTCGGTAGAAATATGTATTGTTCGATAATTTCATGCTGGATGGTAGTAACAACCACCGAGGATCGTAAGGTTCTATGCCACAAGTGCTTCATGCTGTACAGTGAATTAGTCGATAGTGGACATTATAACAATGTAGATCTGCATTATAAAACGGACTTCAATAATATTCCCGATTACGACTGTGTGGCTTGTGGAATGACTGTTTGTCAAGTGCGCCTAATTGACACTTGCCTGTTTTGCAATACAAGTTTTAAAAAAATATAATTTTACAGAGCGACTGCAAATTTCCGAATACTGGAATATGGCCCTGCAGACAGTTCCAGTGATGTGCATCGGTGTGGAAGTGTTGCTCGTGTTTCTGTTCAGGAATACGAACCGCCGGATGACATAAGCGATTGTTCAACAATTGAATTGGACTGGGAACATTTACCAGATCAAAGCCATTGGTGGTGTCCGGCGCAATTGTCTGAAGAAGATGGCGGGGAAGAGGTTATCCGAATGGAAGAGGCATGCGATTGGACTTTTAGACTTTGAGTCGGGGTGTTTATATTAGATTTGTATAACGTATAGCATAATAATAGGGAAAAAAAGACTGAAATATATATTTTAAATGAAAATATGTTTCATTCATTTGATGATCGATAGCTCTATAGTGAATAATAGCTCAAAAAAATTATTCAAGTGGTATAAATACTACTAGCGTGTACATTTCAAAGAAACTGTGTTTGGAAATGTCTGATGTCACTAACTAAACATGTGAGATTTTTTTAAATACTCTGAAATTTCTTATATCTATTGCAACATATTTTCAGACACACATATAAAACATATTCGCTTTCCTGGGTGTATTTCAGCTTCAAAATATACTTTCAAATAGTGAGATATATATTTTCTAATAAAAAAGTGTATGTAATATATTAAAATGAAAGTGGCATGCTCATCTGTGCATCAAAATGTTTAATGAAAAACTAGTGCGCATCCATTATTTCTAGCTATAGTTGGTATTTAACCAAAACTCGAGCTCCGTATCGTACGCCAGCAACGATTTCTGAGCGTCAGAGACCTTTGCAGCAGCTTCTCGATGTTCTAGATATGCTCGGGCTTTTTTGTTAACAAAATCCGAAAAAACATCTACAATTTTCTTATGTTGTTCTTCCGCATTTTGTGACCAAACACTGCCATCACTTCTACCACTTCCCAAAATTGGTGATACCGATGAACTTCTACCAGAAAACACTTCAGAATGATCTACCGATCGATTCGGAGAAGTGAAACCAACGGATTGCTTTGCTGAGACGGGACTTGCAGGTGACCCACTGGACACCGAAAATTCGTTGGAACCGGCTCCGTCATTTTTTGAGGCAGATTCCTGTTTTTTGGGAGAGTTAGCCGGGGCCGATGATTGCACTACCTCTCTTCCCAAAATTACCGGTGACGGTGAACTATCTTCGGAAGATAGAACTACCGTTGGAATCGGACTACCGACGGATTGTTTCGATGCCAGAGGTCTTGTGAGTAGTCCTCTCAGCAACGGAAATTCGTTGGACTCAACTTCGTCACTTTTTGTGGTAGACATCCTTTGTTTTTTGGGGGAGTTTACCGGTGTCAATTCTTTCCTTTTGGAAGACTTATTCAACGATGAAGGACCCGCTTCATCGTTGCTTATGTCTTCACATAAGGGGGCATATGGTAACAGAGGTGGAGTGAAGCCCTTGATGTCCGCGAAATATTTTTCCATTTCTACATCTCCGAATTCTTGCATATCTGCCACCGATAAGCTGGAATAATGGAAACTCGGTATGTCTGTGCTGTGAATTTGTTCAAAATCCAAATATTTCGATTGGTCGGTTGCTGTTTGTTCGGGTTTCTGTATCCTAACATCACTTAATATATTTATTTTTTGAGTCGAACAACCAGCAACCGAATCTTTATTTTTATCATCAACCGCGTCTCTGGTCTTTTCGTTAACCGCGTCTTTATTTTTTTCAATATTAATTGTACTAAGATATGCTAACGTTGCCAGCATACTAACAACCGACTTTCCACTATCCTGAGAATTGGGACTTTTATTACCTTTCATTTCGGTTATCCAATCACACCACTCTTTCACAATATCAATAAAAGCACGACTCACAACTTTACCAGTGGGAAGAACAGGGTACAATGATGCATCATGCCACCCTCTAGTTTGAGTAACCTCGCACATCCCCTACTCCGAAATTGTACAGAGCCTGCGCACAGGTAGAGATATTGAAAAGAGACCACTACAAGGCCAAATTCTTTTGGGTCACCTTCATACACCCTGATCGTTCAAAGCAAAGGAATGCGGTACAGGTACCCACGCCTCGCTACCTGCTGCTAGACAAAATAAGGAATGCGGCATAAACTCGCATTCTTCAAGACTAGACCACTCAAACACAGTATGGTCGATAAGGACCTAAGGAATGTACATCGGTACAGTTTTTTCAAAACGTTGACTACAACGAGACGAAAGAATGTTATTTATTATGTCTATTCAGTCTATACATACACGTTAAAATTGAAAATATCTATTCATTCAATATGTGGATGCTATACAATAAATTTTGAATATTTTTATGCTACACTATGAAATTAACATATATGAGTAGAAACAATTCGGAAATGTAATTTCAATATCGAATATTCATGCTTCGAAAATTGTGTTTTTTTTTTCTTTCGATATGAGATATTTCTGGATTATTCTCCAACATATAAGTGGAACCGTTTTTCAGTACCTTCTATGTCAAAATATAGGTTGGCATAAAAAAAAGGAATTCAAATATATGATATGAAACGTATCAAATTATTGGTTCAAATATTCGTGAAAACAGTTTCATAGCCAATTGTAGATGAATATTCCCTTTTCACGCTATCGGATGAATAATATAAAATTTGTTGAATGATAATTAAGGATTTGCGTTCCCTTACTTCGACTTATTCTGCTTCCAGTAATGAAATCAGCAAATCCAAATTGTTGACAGGTTGTGAATTATTATGAATCGCAGATTCCACAATGTTTGAACACCATAACAGATTTTGTTCGGGGTCCGTTTGATAAAATTCAATATCGTTGTGGCCCCACGGCAATGTTTTTGTGGTATTGGGTATAATGAACCGCTTGTCGTCATGGTGTGACAAAGCGACTTTATTTTTCATTTCAGTAAATATGTCGTGGGTATCACTTTTGAAACTATTCATTTTTCTAAGTATGGAACCACCCTTCTCAACAATATTTTTATAGTCACTTTCGTGCAATTGTTTGATAATGACTGACTTTTTGACGCCTTTGGCTTTCTTCAATTCATTTTTAACGGACTGAACAAAGTAAGCTTTGGCCCCAGTACCATAAAAACTGATAATGGGGTCATTGGGAAATTCATCTTTCATATTCCCCAGAATGGGTTTTGTAACAGGAATGCCAAAATCGTTTCCGATGTTATAATTGGAGGTATCGAATCTTTCTATATTTTCGATCATGAATTCGTAAAAGTTTTTATTTGCTATTTTCAATATAAAAGAATCTGTATCTGTGTACAGTAGTGAAGCGTCATTTCCAAAATTACTTTTTATGCATTTGTAGTAAAAATCGTACATTACTGTTTTTGATAAATCCAATATACTAAATCCCAAATAAAGTGGTTTATCGTAACACACTCTTACTTTTCCCATATGAATAGCGACAAAATTTTCTGTAAATGTTGAACATGTTTTGAAATTTGGGTTGGAAATCAGACAATTAGCCCCCAATGACCTTTTTATATTCTCCCAATGAGTAACCAGTTTAATTTCCCTTCTATTTTCCACATTTTCCAGAGTTTTTCCATACACGGCATTGTTCATTAACTTGAAAAATTGTTTTTCGAATTTATTCAAAGCTTTATTACGCATTTTTGCATTCAAATCGATATATTTCTTAAGCCATGACGATTGCCGAAATTTCAAAACCCTATGTGTTTTCATAACCATCAATCCGTTTTCTATAGCTTGTTTAAGAGTTCTATAATGAACGATATAGTTTTTTTTATCTGATAAGTTCGGTATCAACTTGCAAATATTGGATTTTGAACCTGGTGGAATTATACTTTCGACTAGGAAAGGTAAATCCGAATGAGAATCATGTAATTCTTCTGGATAATGAATGTCCACTTCAAAAACATAACCAAAAGGAGAATCCTCAGAAATACTCATCACATCCAAATCCTGTATTTCACTGGGTGTCAACCAGGTGAATCCACCAATGGGCAAAGGTTGAGACATGCTATGACCATACAAATTTGTTGCATCCAAATACGATATGTAAGATACGTCTTTTTTGGCATCGTAGTTAGGTAGATATTCATTGTTTGCGACATGCATTCGGTCACTACATTGACTTATTCCACCACGTATACCTTTCTTGAAAAAATGTATCATGTCAATATCAGTCAAAAGCTCCAATTCAACTTTTGTGTATCTCAACATAGCGTCCCAAGATAAACCTGGGGCGGTATAATATTGGGCAGGATCCAATTTATAAGTGTTCAAACAAATTCTCCGAAAATTCTCGAATGTATCAGTTAACAGTAAAACATCCGATTTCAAGTACAGATCTGAATATTCTCCCAAACTTCGACATTCAAATAAATTCCATACCCGTTGTGCCCTATCATAGCATTCATCTGAAATTTGTTCGTCATTCAAGTTATCATAAAATTCTTCTTTCGATGGTAGATGTGTGATATCTAATTTTTCCATACAATCTACGAAACTGTATGGAAATACACCTTTCTGTTTCATCAACTGAAACTTTTCGACATCCGGAAAAAACTTTTTAGTGTCTATGAATTGATCTTCTACTAAATTTGCACCGAGATTCTGAAGTGACTCCGAAAGAAATTTATAGCTATCAATGAACCTTAATTTCATGAAATTATTCTTCAATTTTCCATCTTTACCCAAATAGCTGTGTGTGAAAAGATGTTTGGTGAATGAAATGTATTTTTCTTTGGTTTGTGGAATGACATCAACTCGATCGCCCTTGTCGAATAATTCCTTGATGAATAAGTGGCAATCATATCCGCTCATATTATGACAAATAATTGGTATAAAATTTGGAAGTTTGAAATTAAAATTACATTTAGAATGAGCTGCACCAAATCTCTTTTTTCCGGTCAGGTGACAATGATCTCTCACTTTGACATCACCATCTTCGAATATATTATCACATATGCCACAAGTCTTTGCATCAGAAAATTCTTTTTCTTCTGTCTCAGATAATTGACCCATTGGAACAACATTTTTTAGATGTTTATGATATATATTCTTTAAATCGTTTTGAATATTTGAGACGAATACTTTTGCAGTATCGACCCCTCGATACGAAACAAATTTGTCGAATTTTTCATTGAAAGAACATTTTATGTAGTATGCAAACGAGTATGGTTCATGAATGTGAGTTCGGTTGGTGTAAGAGCAATCTGGATTCGGTTGACAAGAATCAATTGGTTTCAGAATTGACTCAAAATCTGCATAAACGACAAACGGAACTTTCATCTGCTTTTCGATATTCACAAATTTCAATATATTTTCAGGAATGTATTTACCGAACTTGTCGATTTTCAATTTTTCAGAAGGTGTGGTTGTACACACATGATTGCAGTCATTTAATTGATGCTGGGTCAATGATTTTCCGTTAGCAAAATATAATAAACAACCATCACAAAAATATTTTTTATGACCATTGGCAGAAATTTGGCTAGAAACTAATTTTGACAAATCCTTAATCCAACAATAATGATTTTTTCCCGTTTCATCACTGATAAGTAAAAGATTAACATGCCTGGAGAGTCGTTGTCGTGAATAATGTAGTGGACCTACAACTTCATATTTCATTTTAGATTCCTCAAATTTTTTTTCCAACCCATATACATTTATAGAGCAATCATTGGCAACTTCGAATTTTGAAATTCCACTTAATTTCATCGGAAAATCCATACCTGATACATTCAGCACTGATTGAAAGGGTGGATAAGAAGACACTTCGGAAACCCTACGATCCGCCGGGTAAAGTGCTGATACCACAGCCCATGCAAAACAATAGTTATCCTCATTTCGCACATTCACCACACCTTTTTTCGACTCGATATAATCTGGCAGCTTTATATAGGAACACGCACCAAGAGGGCTATACTTGTTCACATTCATTTCTGTGAACATGATTTTCTTCAGGCTCCATCCTGCAATAGAAATGATTTTACATTCAAGGTATGAATATTGATTTTTGGGCAATTTATATACCTGAGTCACGATCTTCAAATTCTGTACTTTGTGCCGTTATTGTGTCGATGAATTCATCCAAAACAGCATTAAGATCCATGGACTGGTCAACTATCTGGTTCGGAGAATTGAAACACTTTACCTCGGATAATTCCTGGGTCTGCAGAATATGTGAGCTGAATAGTTCCATATTTACTTTCACCGCACTATGTATCTTCAACACACCTTGCAATAATGAAATCATTTTCTGTTTGTATGCATCAAAAAATGTTTTGTAATCCACATAGTTACTACCGCTCCCAATCCTATAGCTAACTATTCTACATTTGAAAGCACTTTTGATAATTTGCACGTCTTCACCCAATTGAATGCAAGAATTAGATCTGTGTTCGAGTGTTCTTCGATGTGAAACCATCTGACCCATTGGAACTGGTTTATTACAACAATCACAGAACTGCATATCGTTTTGCGATATGGGGCTCAATTTAGACCGTTTACTAGGTGGCTCACCTGTCACCGCTGTACAGGATTGCACTTGATGGCGATGTAGATTATCACTGCGAGTAAAACTTTTTCCACAATTGCAAGTATACATTTTGCTCGATTATCGGCTATTCAGAAGGAACATGAGGTCTGAAACTCGTGTTTCTTTTTATATTAGTGGTTGAGGTGGAAGAGAGGGGATAAGTTCACTTGCCCTCAAGGACATTTGTATTCATGGCTTCCTTTAGTTACATGTCAAGGTTACCATTCCCCAGGGTCATCGAAACTCTCAAGGTCACCAACCCTCAAGGTCACTAACCACCAAGGTCACTAACCACCAAGGTCACCATCCCTCAAGGTCACCAACCCTCAAGGTCACCAACCCTCAAGGTCACCAACCCTCAAGGTCACCAACCCTCAAGGTCACAAATCGTCAAGGTCGCCAACTCTCAAGATCACCAACTTTCAAGGTCATTCACTGGGCAAGTGAACCTCTGAAGGCTATTCTCCAAGGTCACTCTCAAGGTCAGTGGTGGGGGGAGGTCCAGGATTGGCATAAACCCCCTACTCAATGTATAACGGCGTTCCTGATTCAATCAAACAGAAAAATCTATCACGGTTTAAAAATGATTTCAATGAATTTCTTTTGCGGTAACTGATCCCAACATTCACAACACCTATCTTATCCCTACGTTAGGATCACTCCAAATCATAACTATCATTTTGGGACTATATTTTTATTTATTTATTTTTGTTTTTATTCACCAGTTACATATGTTACATAACTTATTTTTATTTTAAAGATTGAACCGTCGAAAAGGAAGAAAATAATGAAGACGATATTATTATTATTATTATTATCTGCTACGAGAGAACCAATGAAATCAGTTACAGAGAACTAGTACAATTATTACTCAGTCCCACTCCAAAGATTTTGTGGCGAATCCGAGCCAACTCTGGAATTCATAACCGGTGAAGAAATAAATCATAACGGAATCCAGTCAATTTGTAAACGAGATGACGTCACTGCTCACGTACGTCGGGAGGCCGCGAAGCCATCTAGACGTGAATAGAAGTTTCAAGTTTGATCTCGACTGATTTCTACCATCTATAAATAACGCCGCTGCAGCCGCTGGGGAGAACTCTGAATCGAAGATGAGTTTAGAGATACAACAATAGTCTAGTGGAGTACTACTGGTTGCATATAAATTATAGTCAGCCCAAGTAGCAAAATTTGTTTAATAAGAGTTTCATAAACTGCTATACAACATATTTAATAAAACTGCGTATATCCTATAACGCCTTTCAAAGCTTTTATAGAGTACTAAAGACCATAGAAGGCCCAAATTATAAAATCTTTTGGTTCTTCAACATATAGCCTATAACCTCTCAATAAACTGTCCTTATGTGATAGTTAAATTACTATTTTATAAGTATGTCTCTCAGATTATTTATACAGCCTGTTCAATTATGCGGTTTACAACCATTATAAATATATTTCTTAGGGATCCTATAGAGAAGTTTAAAATAGTTTTAAGAATAGCTATACGAACTTAATAAAAATATTTTATAAGAATGATATAACGCTGTGTGAACAGTGCTCTCGAGATAAACAAAAGTGAAATTTTATTCGATATTTTGTTCCTTTATTGACTCAACTTACAATAAATATATCGAATAACGTAGAGAAATCAAAAGTTCACCGAACAGAAACCATATAATCATTATAAAGTACTAAAAATACTCTTTTAAAACGGTTTCAAAGCGGTTTTATATATTATAAGTATTGTTTGTATACTGTTGGTATTGAATACATTTTTAGATTATTTAACTGATATTTTTTACAGTATTCATTCTCAGATCCATCCCGTAGAGGTCGTAGAGCAACAAAAATATATTTTATATGGGAAAGCCTTTTCTTATGAGATTTCAATAAGTGAGGCAGTAGACATTTGCATTATAGCTTTCCTGAAATGATGGCACACTCGGAATGCCAATGAGGCCCTTTGTAATTGCTTTCAAAAATTGTGGAATATCGAAACCGAGATAATCCAATAGGCTGCCATTCGAGAGAGAAGCTTTATATACACCTGATTGAAGTTCGTCGGAACTTGAATTGTATTACGAATTTTCATTGAAGCGTTGCATTTTAGTAGCTATTCACTCAACCGGTGCAATTCAGGGTAATGGCAGGTCAACGCAGGGGCAGGACGTGATAATGTATTGAAGGACGTTCGGTATTAAATCTCGGAAATTTCCTACCTCGTGATAACTCAGGCAACTAAACCAAGATATAGGGCGTTCAAAACTGAAGGAGATTCAAAACGAGTACAATTAATCTGAGGAATCTGTCTGCAGTACCGAAGGACAGATTTTTCCTCACGGGGTTGGTATATTATTTCAACTTTGAAGGCACTGCAGTCGAGAACGATGATTGCGCTCAGTTGATATTTTTTTCAGCGAGACATTAATGCACAATCATCCGTGCTAGACGGTCGTAACCAAAGTGAGAAGCTATATATCAGTTTTACAAGGCAGGTGAGAGAGATGTAAAATCCCAGAGTAGTGCGGAAAACTATCCTCTCACTAGTAAACCTCAACGTATATCAAGAGGCCACTCCCCAATTCGTCAATTAGGCCACACCTACTTGAATCTGGGGACACATCTGCTTTAAAATTTCGAAAGGCATAAAAATCGAAATAAGGAAAAAAATGATTAACAAAATTCAAAATTATTTAGATGGTTGTGAAGAGAACTTAATTCCTTTTTCAACGATGTAAGATTTGACCTCCCATGCCATTTAAAATTTATGAGTTGATGTGCCGCCCCGTGCCCCCTGTCGAACAATCACCATATTTTTTAATTCAAAATGTACTATCGATAAAACTTTCGAATAGGATTATTTTCATGTGTATACGTCCAACCGTTCAAAAGTTAACAGGGGGGGGGGGACTATTGAAAGCCGCACTGTGAAGGCATCTTTCTTGGAAAAACACGATTTCACTGATAATAATAATAATGTTAATTTTTGGATATTGAAAACAGCTTTAATGATTTGGATTGAATTTAGTATTTATATAGATAAGGTATTGATACTTAAGTTCATCTATATGGGAGCTTTTTATAAAAAAAATTATATATAACTCATAATAATAATAACAACTCGAAAAATGATGCATCTTCATAGGAGCTTGCATCCTAAATCGTCCGTTACACGGTTATACTTCCCCAAACAACAGGGAGGCCGGAGACTTTTGAGTTTGGAGTGTCTACATAACAGAATGGTGCTGGATGGAGCCTGTAAAGTCATCAGGAGTTCAGATCCCCTTCTCTGCATGGTCCGCGACCATGGAAAAGCAGGGATTGGAGCATTTCTTTTCAAGGCAGCAATCCGGGCAGCTGATGAACTTGTTCTCGTATTCGACACTGAACGGGCAAACCCAAACTCTGTCACCGAGTTGGAGCCCGTTCAGCAAAAAGCTCACATCAAAGCTGCGGAGACTGACGTCCTCCTGCAGCTGCATAAGGATAAGCCAATTCATGGGGTCTTCTTCAAGAACATTGAAGACGTTGGCTTATCCAAAAACCTGACCTTTGCTTTCCTCAGGTCAAATGAGCTGAAGACGGAGACCGAGGGATTCAAAATGGCTTGCCAGGATGGTGTCTTCAACACCCTGGTCTACCGTAGCCGCGTGATGGGCATAGAGATCCCCGACACTAGATGCAGAGCGTGTCGTGGGGCGCCTGAGACCCTTATGTATTTGCTGTCAGCATGTCCAGCATATGCGATCTCAGCCTATATCCACAGCCATAACGCGGCTCTATGAGTGTTGTACTACCATCTAAGACACTCGTACTATATAGACGAGACACCAGTGTTGCCTTATGCTCCGGCGGATATTGAGTCCGTTGTGGGGAATGAGAAGTGCCGAATATCTTGGAACTACTCATTTCCCACCCTCAGGCAAATACATGCCAATAAGCCTGATGTAGTCCTCCTCGACCATCAGAGTAAGACGATTTTCGTCATGGAGTTTTTGGCTCCTGGTGAAACGAACATCGTCCGAAAAGAGGAGGAGAAACGAACTAAATATCGAGACTTACTCTTTGAACTCCGCAGGCCCTACCCAAACCATTCTGTTAAAATGGTGGTTCTGATTATAGGGGTCCTTGGTGGAATGATGGACACACTGCTCTCGAACTTAAAAATCATACCGGCTTGCCGCAATATGGCAGAAATCTATTATTATTATAAAATGAATATTTGGATCTCGGAAACGGCTCTAATGATTTGGACTAAATTTTGTATTTAGATAAAGTTGTGCGTTTTAAGTTTGAGTATTTTTTATATAAAGGCTATTTTACAAATAATAATAATAATAATAATGATAATGTTTGAATCTCGAAAACAGCTTCACCTTTTTGGATCAAATTTATTATATCAGATAAGGTAATGCTACTTGAGTTTACCTATATAGACGCCTTTTCTGAAAAAACGTCATTTTACTAATAATAATAATAATAATAATAATACGAATATTGGATCTCGAAAACGGATCTAATGATTTGGATCAAATTTTGTATTTGGATAAAGTTGTATCCTGTATGATCATCAAAGTTGTGGAACGTATAGCCTCTATAATTTTGTAATATTGTAGGAAATTAAATTGCTTGAGAAATCTGAAGCTGCAATAAAATACAGAGTATCCCATTTCATTTTATATCTCCACACTTTTTCGGCACACTGTATATGGCCGTAGGTAAAGTATAGTACGTACTGCGTGTTGTAAAGCAATTACGCATTCATGGAGTTACGTAATCCATTCGTGTGCAATATGCTTTTTTCAACACTTGTTCCGTAATATATTTATATAGCATGACATGTTTCTTTATTTTCGTCTTGAAATATTGAAATGTTTTGCAGCATATGTTTGTTTCTTAATTTTACTTTGTCGCGAAATAATTCATTTTCGAACCTTATTCCATTCCGATTATTGTGTAACAAAAATAAGTTTAAAGGATGAGTTCTATTTCGAGGCAAATCAATTAATTAAACGATGAAATGATAATGTGTATGAAATCCCTCGTTCGTAAAGTGTTCGCCTTGAATGAATAAAATTAAGTGCCTCTTGAACTCGGTGGTATCAATTATTTACAGCGGGAATAGCAAATGTTCCATTTATATTTCATTCAAGTTCTCGCTTCGCACTTGCTAGTTTGTTCTTTAATAGAATGCAATTGTTTCTTATTGATTTTGCTTATGCATTATTTAGAAAAAATGTCTTTTCTCCCTGGGTTCGTTTCTCCTAACGGCACAGGTGCGATTTCTCGCTTGCTTGGGGAAGTTCCCAGTTTTTAAGTGATAGTTTAGTATTCATTTGATGAAATTTACTGAAAGGATCTCGCAAAATCCTTATGGATCTCGGCTAAATTCCGTGAATTTTTGGTATGTTGTAGATTTTGACTTCCTCGGCAAAAGTGTATGGGCACAACAAAATCGGCCGACTAGTTTTCGAGACACAGGATGTCAAAGATGAAAAGTAAAGCTTTTTGCTGAGGATTTTTAACAATTCTAAGAATTAACAAAACGCCTATTTATTCTGCTAATATCATGCCTTAATGATGGTACAATGTCACCTTGATCTCGTATCCATTATACTTTTCCTTTTTTTGCTCTACAACAGGGTGAACATATACATTCATTCGATTAATTTCATTCCGATCAGTGTGAGTTTTCTGAAGTGAAATGAATATTCAATGTAGGCATGATGAACTTCCTCAATCTCAACCAAAGTTTGGCAAGTGAGCAATTCTTGTTTGAAAAAATTTGAACTAGATTATTAGTGCGGTACTTATTCCAAAATTGCAATACCTTCTTTCTATAGATACATGTTGAATGAAAGCTTGTCTTCAAAAGTGTTTTATTAACATTAAGTTATATTTTTGTGCGAAATATATTCGAATACATTTCAGAATAATTTCATTGAATGAATCTTCACAAAACGTAGATATTTACTATCGCGGAATTTCTTTTAGAATTCTGGGAAGTATAATACCATTAATTTGTTGATTGTATGCCAAATATCCCTTCTAGTTTTTCGTCGGAAAGTAAATAGGCATTTTGTCAATTCTTGGAATTGTTAAAAATTCTTTGCAAAAAGCTTCACTTTTCAACTATGACACCCTGTATCTCGAAAACTGGTCGGCCGATTTTTTTGTGCACATAGACACTTTTGCCGAAGAAGACAAAATCTACAACATACCGAAAATTCATGGGAGTTAGCCGAGAGCCATTTTCCATAATAGTCCGGTGGCAATGAGGGTTTTCGTAGCCGATGAAGCGCGACGGGATCACCCAAGTTATTCTTATGTATTTTGACCCGCTCAATCCAAATTTCGAGTGTGATAAGCCGTGAACGCATCCGGAAAATTTTTATGGACGATTTTCCAAGGGAAATCGAAAAATGCATTTTTTTCAAAAACAAATAAAGTCATAATATTCTGCATAAAATTCTCTACAAAAAAGGTATCTACAAAGTTTTCTTGAAAATGCACCGTTTTCCAGTAAATCGTGCTCCAAGTTCAAAAAAATGGGATTTTCTTAATTTTCAGTACTCTCTCATTCAGTCACATAATGATATTTTCAGGATCACCTTTTTCCAAATTATTCATATATATCTCGACTATGATGATGGATTTTCCTGTACTAAATTTCACACGAATCCACACGAATGATTTTTTCAAGAATGTCTCTTTTGTCATTCATAGTCGAGATATATATGAATAATTTGGAAAAAGGTGATCCTGAAAATATCATTATGTGACTGAATGAGAGGGCACAGAAAATTGAGAAAATCGCATTTTTTCGAATTTTGAGCACATTTTACTCAAAAACGGTGCATTTTAATGAAAAATTTGTAGATACCGTTCTTGCAGAGAATTTCATGGAGTATATTGAAGCGTTATTTGTTTTTGGAAAAAATGGATTTTTCGATTTTCCTCGAAAAATTCTTTTACTTTTAAGCAAAACTTTCCGGTTTTGTCCGCTACTGAAATGCTTTATGATCATGAAAAAATATGTGCTGAACCCGTTTTTATTGACACTATAAGAAATGTGTCGACTACGTGAGCTTCGCGAATAAAAAAATGCCGCTTCCATGCAAGATAAAAGTATCGGGAAATTCAGTGCCGGAAAATCCACACGAATGACTTCTTCAAGAATATCTCTCCTGTTATTCATAGTCAAGGTATATATGAATGATTTGGAAAAAGGTGATCCTGAAAATATCAATTTGTGACTTAATGAGAGAGCACTGAAAATTGAGAAAATCGCATTTTTTCGAATTTCGAGCACGCTTTACTGGAAAACGGTGCATTTTCAAGAAAAACTTGTGGAAAACTTTTTTGTAGAGAATTTTATGCAGAAATCATTTGTTTCTGAAAAAAATGGATTTTTCGATTTCCCTCGGAAAATCGCCCATAAAAATTTTCCGGATGCTTTCACGGCTTATCACCCTGGATAGTTGTCATTTTTTGTTACTCAAAATACCAAAAGCTATCTCTAAATAGTCCCTGAAGTGCGTTTGCGAGGTAAATTGTAATTCTGGGGTTACGTGTTATCCATTATATTATCGCGAACGTTCAGATGAGAATTGCAGAAATGTAAAACGCGGTAGGAGGAGATGAAATCCGGCGCCAGAAGGAATAAACACCTTCGTTGTCGTGAAATTAGTGAATAATTTCAAAAAGACGCGCAAATGTTGAAAATGTCTACTCCAATCTACTTGCAAATGCCTGTGGAACATTGAATGAGACGTTGAAAGGAGAACTGTAATAAATTAGGTTGCTTTCTGTTAACTAAACTAACGCACAGACCGTATGGGAAACTGGCCACTGTCTAATTGCTGTAACTTCGGGAAAACGAAGTTCTCGGCATCCCGAACAAAAGTCTCCACAGGCATAAAAGATCCTATGAGTAGTTTGGAAGTTATGGGACCTACAATTCCTAGACTTTCAATGATGTTGTGCCTTTAAGTATAATAATAATATAATAATAATGATGTTTATTCGTAAAAATCAAACATAATAAACATATACAGTAATCAAATGAACAAACAATGGCACTACAAGGAAATTAATCCGCGCGTGGACTAGCCTATGTAAATCACTCATAAAACGTCATACGAATGCAATATTCTTAATACTAAGGAACATTTTCAGCGAACAGTTATTAAATAGTGGTTCAGTAGTAACAGGACAAAAAAGGGGGTCATATTTGAGAAACTTTTTTTTTTTTTAAACTTTCGATCAAATTATGGTAATAAAAAATATTGATAAAAGTTTTGATCCTGTTTTCGTTAGTTTGCTTCTCCTCATGGTCATCCGGCATTTTCATTTTCAGGCATATGGGTTTATGGTCCGTGATATGGAAATCGACAATAACTGCTCAAATGGATCAATGGGTAGACTAAGCAGGTATTAAAACTAAGCGGGAAGTTAAGCTTAGGCTGTTTCAAAGTACATAGGTGATAGAAATGTCGGAAAATCCGGGAAAACCTGAAAATTCGTGGAGAACTCGCTTAAAATCTCAATTTTTCGCTTTCGAGATGTAAATTGCCTTCATTTTTTCAAATAAATAATTCTTTTTTCAGAACTTAAAACCTCTCGTGGTTATCGAGATGCAGTTGCATATTTGGAAAGACTGGGAATGACTATAGTAATGCCACCTGCAAAAATCTTAGGTACTTGTTTTTATGTTTCATCCTTGCTCTGTGTGCGTACATTTAGGATCTTCTGCAAGATATCCAACGAGAAAAAAATTGCTGAAGATAAAAAAAACATATTTGGAACTAACTGAAATTGAATAATTTCCACTGGGTCGAAAGAATTCTTCTTCCAATACATACATTCACAACGTAGAATAAATTATGTGAATATCTTATAGAAAACAACTGCTCTCCTACTGCCCCCACGACGGACATTGAAATACATCTGTCTTATATATGTGCAACTTTTTTCCGAGGGGACACAACTGCAAGTGATTCCTGTAATCAATCTACAGAGAGTATCCAAATAATAATTTAAATGTAATTTGGATGTATCCTAGTTTCACGAAAGTTTTCTGATGGTTAGATTATAGCCAATTCGATTTATGCCGGTCATAAATTATTTACAATACCCTCCCAGAGCAAATAGATTTATGAGTCGGTTTCAAAGCCCGTCAGAAAGCTATAAGATAAAATCATCTAGCATTTAATTATATTTATTTTCTTGAAAGTTTTATGATGGCTATGTACACATACACGATAACTCTTCTAAGTCTTGAAATAGTTCATATAGAAACTTGGATTCATAATGATTTTATAGCAATCCCCAAGTACATGACATTTTTCTATAATAAAACTAACAATGAGGTTTAAGGGGGTTTGAGAACCGCTAATTGATCTAAGCATAGAACAATTCCTATTTGAATGTTAGTTACTCATCTTCACTGGAAGAATATATCCAAATAGTAACAAAAGTCACATGAGATCAACAAATGACATTTCCAATGGTCATCATATATCTGAATGGAAGTGATGAAATGCTCAAAGTCAAAATCAAACCGTCGTCTACACATGTTCATCCTCGTGGTATAGTTATCTAGAGAAAAATAATTGAAAATAATCTTAGTCATGAAGTACTGATCACCAGGAGCATAGACATTGAGTTACTTCATTTCGGATAGCGAGATCACAAATATAAAGATTAACATAATTTACGAATCGAGGATTTCAAGCTTGAGCAAATGTTGATTCAAATGTACTAAGCATAAAAATGTTTTTAAAATGGTTCACTTTCTTTGAAGTGAATTATATTTCATAACCTACAAATGCATAATTACTTCAATTTAGGCCCCTTTCGACTGGGTTATTTATATAAAAAAGTACAACCCAACTCCATTTAAAGAAGCCATTATGAAGCCAACCAGATTTTTTTCATCAATTTGGTTTTATAATGGCGCTCAAGAGTTGTTGATGATCCTGCGAATAATGCAAGGAGGTTTCATGATTGAGTGGACCCTATTTGATTCATAGCAGCTTTATGGTCGTTGTAACAGAAAAACAATTCTATCGTATTGTCATGGTTTTCATAAGGGTACGAGAGCTATTAAAAAACTAAAATTGTGACTTGAGAACCTTTAATTTGAATGGAAATGGACCACTTGCAAAATATTTTTCGAGTTTCTTGCGCCTTATCAGTACCAGGGTAGGACAAGGAGCCCTCCTCAGGAGAGTATCGAACACGTGAAAAATGTCTACTACGTCGAAAAATACCTTCTCTCAAAACTGAAGGGACTTCGAATCAATTGAATTTTTTCCTCAATTTCCTTTTCATTTAAATATCAATTTTTTTCATTCAATTCATCTCCCATCGATGTTATACTAATTCTCAACAATTTGTATCTCATCACAAGTGACTCACTTCAGCTGAAAAAACTTGTTTTATGAATTCTATCGTCGACTTAAACAATTATCATGTAAATTAACTAAATTTACAATTTGTCTCGTATTTATATCACAAGCAATATATTCATTCATTCAAACGTCAGAGCCGAGTAATTAACATTTTCTGTTCTTTCCATGTCTCAATTTAAAGCTCGAGATAACATTTTTTAATTTAATCGTAACTTCCAGAACTAATAAGCGCAAAGTCTTCGTTTTCTGATATCGAACCGTCGATAATAAGATGGAAGATTTCACGTAATTGGAAATATCTTTCAACTTTTCTGTCAGTGGCATACGTTGAAGTTCGCACCTTTATATTATAAGCTTGAGAAAAGCACCAGATGGTGTGCAACCAGTGCCGGTTTGAGCAGGGGTCTTTTGGGTGCTATAGCACCAGGCGTCAAAATCTTTAAGGAGTACGCGCGAAGTGCCCTATTAGTAACGAGTTGATGTTGAGAAGTTAAAACATAAATTTACAATTTACGATGATGTTAAAAGAAAGCTATAGCGAGTATTATAATAACATATTCATTGAGGTCAATATTATTATTATTAATGTTGACTTGACTTTCGAATAACTAGTCCATCGAAAAAGTAGGTGTTTATTGCACTCGACGTGAAATTGAGTGCAATAAACAATTTTTGCACGAGTTGCATACAACATTTTTTCTACGTTCATGCAAAAAGCAATAAATTATTTATTGAGTTATGGTATTAAGTGTTAGAAAATGGAAAGCGTAACTAATAATTGATTATTACTATCGATTTTCATTGAAACAGATCACAATCATCTATTTTCCATTAATGAAATACTCATTTTAAAACTTTCAATTCTGTAATTGTCGGAAATAATTTTTGACTGACGTTTCTATAACCACAGCTGCACTGTAAAAAACAAAATCATTGTAGCTGTGAGCGCGTATGTTATCACGAGGTGTGTTCATAGTTTGCTCTATGCAGGTAGACGGTTTAGAACAAAGCGGATCAGTTTTGGTTATGGAGTTTTTCTCGGGAAGGCATTGTTTGTTTAACTCTGGCTGCTAACATTAATACAGAATAATATAAAATATGTAACTGTTTAAAACGTATTGCCAATCTTACATAATATCTGCTAAATATGTAGTGGGTTTGAACATTTATATTTGTCATGATGACAGCACGTTAAGTTGAATGACAGATGAGTGCAATAAAAACTTTATTGCACTAGGGCAATAAAGAACTTCTTTTTCTACTAAATATAGTTCAATAAAGTTTTGCTTTATGCATAAATGTAGAAAAAATAAATAAACAATACTCGTCAAGCAACGAATACATTTTTCTTTCTTTGAACTATGTCAAGGAAATCTCATATTTGCACTATCCACGATTTTCTCCGTTCAATCTTCATCAATTTTTATTTCTACTTGAATTAAATTTATATTATCAAGAATTCGTTATCTGGATAGATGCCCAATTTCATAAATTTCATTAATTATTGTTGTCAACTATTTTCTGACGGCCAAACAGCCATAGCTACCTAATATACGTAATACGTAACGTAACGTAATACTTTACGTTCACAAAGCACACAAAAAAGTGGACTTTTTTTACAGTTGTAGAAAAACACTCTTTCTTCTTGTTCTATTTTCTACTGTGAAATATTTCAATTGAAGCATAGAAATTAAAAGCAGTGAGTTTTCAACTGTCAAGTCAAGTAGTACAGTGTTGTAGAGCTGTTATTTGGCCTGAGGCAACAAAGGTCGTTAACCAAAACGAATGTATCACCTAGTGAGAACCAAAAAAAAAAAGGTTAAAAATCCTGGAAAACGCCGAATTTAAGGAAAGTATTCCATATACGTACATATCATCACATATCTTCATTTATGCTAACTGTTGTGTCATGGAACTTTCGCATTCAATTAACGCTACATGAATGTGGAGGGCCTTTATTTGTGGATACTTAACTAAATCATTAATGTTTGTTTCAGGTGGGTGTTGACTTAATGAGGTTTACGGACCGACAATGTTGCTTTGTCCTTTGTCGCACGGTTTGTGTTTGTGTTTTGCGCTGTATTTCGCCGAATTATCCCTTATTTCAGAGCTCGAAAACCAGTTGCTCGAACGAAGGAGAGTTTGATCTCATTAAATGTAATTGAGCTCAACTGTGCTGAACGATCTCTGTATCTATGTTGAATTTGTATAACGGGGTTTCCTTGATATTTCTTTACGGAAATCTCGAAAGTCGACTACATTCACTGAAAAGATTATGGTTCTAGCCGATCTGGTATTTGTCTGTTTTCAAAGTCTTTGAAATCATATTAAAGCTGAGACGAATGTATTTATCAGTAGTTGTCAGTTTGGTATTAGGAGCAAATGTAGTACAACCAAAGCTGTTTTCAAGATTGTTAGCGTTATAGTCGAAGGTTTTGAGAATGGCATGGAAGTTGGTATTACTCTGTGCGATCTGTCGAAAGCTTTCGACTGTGTCTCTCATAATATCCTTATTGAAAAGCTTAATCATTATGGTGTCAGGGGCTTACTGCTCGATCTATTCCAGTCTTACCTACATAACAGGAAGCAAGCAGTGTATATAAGTGATACTTGTTCTGACTTTCATAATATTTCATATGGAGTACCACAGGGATCTGTTTTGAGTCCTTCTCTATTAATCATTTACATGAATGATTTATTTCATTCTATGTTACCCGATAAATGTGTGGCTTATGCTGATGACACAACTTTGCCAAATACTGCTTTTGACTTCTCAAAACTGGTTCATTGCCAACAATCTGAAGTTAAACCATGATAAAACCCAAAATATTTTTCTCTCCACCAAGAACTGACTCGGGACTTCAAAACTCTGCATTAGCCAAAGAATGTCCCTTCCTCGCCGTTGTTCGAAAATTATTAATTATTGGGAACATTTTCAATGAAAATTGAAAAATGAAAAATGTTATTTATTTGTAATATCTAACAGAAAACAACTACTTTCCCAGCTAAAGCCACGCTGGATATTGAACTACATCTGATAGATATTGTGAAAAGACTCTAGTTGAAAAGAAAAAGTCTGAAAGTGAAAATTCGTATTTCCATTTAGATGGTTGATTTTTTTTATTATTTTCTCTAGTTTTCATGAAGATTTATTAAATAAATGAGATAGGGAGAATGTTATCTTGAACGATGGAAAATACCGTCCAAGGTTTGTCTTTCAGCCGCAGATGATTCCACAACAGATTTTATTGATATCCTATTCATAATTTCGGACAAAATTATTAATAATTATGTAATACTCACTATGTTTCATTGTTTTTTATCGATTTTATTTTCTCACTCTCATCCTCATTATTGTCTACCACTGCTGTTCAATAAAAAAAATAAGTTCATATAAGATTTCAAATACTTTAATAAATAGTGGGTGGAAAATTTTTATATACTTTCTAGGGACATTTTGAATTGTTTGAAATTTGTCTTTTTCTTTGGATATCTGGTTGTGTATAGTCAACTTACTGAATAAATGAATAGGAATTTTGTATAGAAGTGAATAATTTCTAAAATTGCAAAGCGCTTTCGACTTTCTTCATCTTCAGTGCTCCAAGTGAGTTAACAGGGAGTTTTACAATTAGTGAGGACATTTTAATTATAATTAGTAACATTTATGCTTGATTCTAACGAAAATCATGTTTATACAAGAGCATACCTTGCAATGCTTTCCGCAGACTTATTTCACGGTTATACCGATCATCAGTATGCCCAATATTCCACGTGTTGGAATATTTATTCCGAGATTTATTCATTTCACATGCAGAAATATAAAAATATTTCAGAAGAATACGTAATTTAACACGTCATAAAAGCAACTCATTAATAGCAAATAAGAACTGTGTTGTAAGACATATGATAAACACGACTCTTAATTATTGTTTCTGAGACAAACCATAACCACATTTAATAGACCCCATTCATATTGATTGAATTCCCTTTGAACTGACGTTCTCGCGTGTTACAAGGAAAGTCCTCATTTGAAATGAATACACGTCCAATTGAACGTTACTTTAAAGCATCGATTAGTTCAATAACCTCTTTGAAAGGTTCGGTATTGAACGTTTTCTATATGAGACGAGACTTGCACCAATAGAAATAGTTTCTGGCCGCAAAAGCGATCTCTCTGAGAAATTTATACTTTAGTGCACTTTATGAAGTCAATTTGAACATTTTGTGGAGAGCTTAAGGAGAGATTTTATTCCTATTCGGGGAAGTACATGATATCGATTAAGTCCACGGATATATCTTTGAATTGGCGAATATATAAAGATGAACTACATAGGGGTGGAACTGTTTTTTTGGAAGTTTGTAAAAATTCCTACCGTGCAATGAGTTTCACGCATTGATTTCACTTTCTCGATACTCAAAAGTAAGTTAATATTTTTAGACATAAACTTAGACATCATCAGACCTCCCTCAGAGCAAATACATTTATTTTGTACTGCCATTGTCATCTAATGTACTGTAATAAACGCGACAGAGATCACCTTATGAGAATTTGTGTCATTGAATCCATTTCATTTTTTTACTATCCTGTAAGTGACATCCAGTGAAAAATAACAAATAATAGAATCAGTTATTTTTACAGAACTTTAATGGTTTTCTCATGTCGCTTAAAACTTATACCCTATTGGCGTCAGCATTTGCTGACTGTTAATTCGCACAAATCTTCATCTTAGTATTTTCTGTAACAATTGTAACATTTATCTCATAGTTAAGCTTCATTTCACACCTGACCTCGTCTAGTTTCGGTAATAAATCCTGTTTTCCACCATATAGCGTTTCGTGAATTAAAATTAAAAAAAATGAACAAGCACGCTAATTGTTAATTCGCACAAATCTTAGCATTTTCTGTAACAATTATAACCATTCCCAAGTAGTACACCCATATTGGGACAATATTGTGAAAATATTGGCAAAATATTGAAATAATAATATTGGCGAGAAAAAAAATGTGAACATTCGGCGATATTGGTCCAATATTTAAAAAATAATATTGGTCTTAGGCCATAGGCAGATTCAAACGACCAAGTAGCACACTAATATTGGGACAATATTGTGAAAATATTGTCAAAATATTCAAATAACAATATTGGCGAGAACATTCGGCGATATTGGTTTTAAAAATAATATTTGGTATAATATTCTCGAAGCAATATTGGCATCAAAATGTTGGGCGATATTAGTACACTATCGCTGTAGCACACTTACATTGGAATAATATTGGTAAAATATTGGCAAAATATTGAAACGTAGTATTATTTCGGGATATTGGCACAATATTACTTGGACACTATAAAAATAATATTAGTGAAATATTGAGGAAGCAATATTGGCCACAAAATATTTAGGGATATTGGTACAATATTATTTGCATATATTGGTAAAATATTCAAAGTGAATATGTTGCCTTGGAAACATTGATAAAATATATCCAGAAAATGTCGAATTATTTAAAAATTCTACAATTTCCTTTCTACTTCAATTTACCACTGAGTAGATTGACTTGTAAACGCATTGTGAGAAGCCTTATTTAATATATGTTACTATAATTCAGCTGTTGTTCCATATGTGGGGCCACCTAGCGGTTTCTTACCCAAGTTTAATCATGATTCATTTCAATATTGCTTATTGAATATTCAGTTGTAATATTGTATCAATATTGTCTTTAACAATCTCAATCAATATAGGGTCAATATAATTTTTAGAATATGGATTAAATAATATTCCACCAATGTGCTATCAAACTTGAATATACAATATTGTTTTTTATCTCTAAAATAGATATGAGAATAATATTGAAATAGCAATATTGGAGCTGAATGCTGAAAACAACATGTAGGTAATATCGCTCTATCGATATTGGTGAAAATTATTGAACCAATATTGACCCAATATTTCATGAAACAATATACATTCAGAACAGGTTGAGCCAATTGTCCAACAATGTTATTAATGAAATATTCTTTGTCCAATATTAACCCATATTGGTTCAATATTATTTTTACATTTACAATATATCCATATTGGCCCAATATGAAAACAAGATTCAGCCAACATGAGGTGCTACCTGGGTTACGTCACAGTTAAGCTTCATTATTTCCCTGACCTCGTCTGGTTTCGGTGATAAATCCTGTTTTCCATTATACCGGGTGTCCCAGCCACCCCCTTATTTTTTTTAAATGAAGCAGGGGAGTCAAGTAACACCTCATTTATTCAATTGTCTATGGAGCCATTTATTTCGGGCGTCTTACTATAATATTTGATTTGCTGTATATTCAATGCACCTCAATTTTTTCACATATATTTTTTCACTGTCATGTATGACAAACAACAGTTGGTTAAGAACTGAACAAAAATTAAGGAGCATCGAATATATAGAGAATTTAATAGTATACGTGATACGTGAGGGAGGGGTGGTGACTTTTTTATATCACGGAGTGTCTTTTCAAAAACTTAAATCGACGTGTTTCAGGGTTTTTCTTGAAAATGGGTAGCAACATAATGTAGAGAATGACTTCACACGTTACCTAATTTAGCATCACACCATATAGTAATTTCTGATATACTTGTTTCAATAACTATATTATACTAGGAAATGAGAGTATATTGATGTCAGTTTTGCATCAAATTATTGCTATTTTGCATCATTTTTAATTCATTTCACATGTAATTATATTAATATTTAACGAGTTATCAGCGAAAATGTTCGAATCGTTTCCTGGTATATGTCGCGTTATGAAATTTATCTCGTTTTCTCTCAATTTTCCATTCGCATTTTCGAATGTATCCCCTGAAACCCTGAATGACATATCCGGCAAAATCCGTAAATACCTAGTAGCAATTCCATCTAACTAAATAACCCGATCGAATTGCTACTTTCCAGCGATTTGATACCGAGTGAAAATCTAATGCTGCATTAAATTAATTAGGACATTAGTCGAATTAAAACCGCCAAACACAAATTGTTATTCGAACGTTGGGCGTGAGATTTAGCGAATGGAAATGCAAATCGAAAGTTATGCTTTTCGAGACAGCAGCCGAAAGCTGAAAGTACAGGTGCAATTGTGTGGCATTTTCAGCATTTCGTGAGTACTTTTGATGAATAAGACTGCTGAATGAATGTCTGAAGGAATAATAGAGAGGGAATGAGAAGCTAGAGAATAGTTATTTAATAAATTTTCTCCATTAGGAAAATAAAGTTGCATCAACCGCGAAGGGTTACAAGTAACCAGTAAATTAATAAGTTTTCAAAAACTGTATATATTTTGTCTGTTAGGTTGAGGTCGTAAAAAAATAATTCCATCTCTTTCATTATTGTACAGTAACGACAGACAAATGGAAGCTAATGGAAGTGAAGAAGGAATCGTAACACTTTGAAACTCGGCACAAAATTATAACTTTTTTTGTTGTTGTTTCGGAAAGTATAAGATTTATCAAGAAACAATCTCAACAAGGTGAAAGATAATTCAATTCCCCACAAGAAATATACCTAGCGATTTCTCACAAAATGCATTCGTTTTCTCAGAAAACCTGATTGAATTCCGATATCAAATTTCAGGCTCGCGATAATCCGCCACTGCCATTTCTGGCAGGGCCGGAAATTAGATTTGTCATAACTTTGCTGAAAATTATAGTAGGCGGAAAAGAAAAGGTGTGTTTTACTCCACTTCACATAACCCTTTTACGATATTTACGGAGGATCCGAAAGCAGGAATAAGTACCCTTTTTGGACCATATGCAACGATTTTAGACCAGTGGGACAAGTCTCACTTATACATGCCAAAGAAAAAACTGGGTTTTACTCCTGCCTCAGTTTTAAACTCACCCATAATACCGGCAATTTCTTCGGTAAATTTTAAAAATAATCGCTCATTCACATCCTACATAAAAAATGAAGTATGTGATTTCAAGCTAGAGGTTTGCGCTTCTCAATAGTGTTATTAAACATATATGCAGGATATGAATAAGCGATTATTTTCAACATTTACTGAAGAGAATGTTGGTTTTATGGGTGAATTGAAAATGAGTCAGGAGTAAAACATAGCTTTATTTGGCATGTATATAAGTGGGACCTGTTACACTACTCTAAAATTGTTGCATATAGTCCAAAGATGGTATGGGTTGCTATTTTAGTATAATTATTCCATATTTACCAAATAATTCATGATTTTCGGGTCATCCGCAAACATCTCCGTGAAGTGCGACAAAACACATTTAGGTACTCAAATACTCGCATAATATATTTGCATGAGAAGGCAGGAGTCTTCAGAAACGATATGAACTTTTCCTTTTCCTTCTCCGATCATTTTTAGCAGGTTTATGACCAATCAAATATTGGGCTCCGCCAGAACTTCCAGCGGCAGGTAAGCGAGAACCTGAAATTTGATGTGGGCGTTCAATCACGTTTCCTGGGAAAACGAGCGCATTTTATAAAAAATTACTAGGAACCATTTTTGTGGAGAATTGAATTGTCTTCCACCTTGTTGAGTTGTGTTTCCGATAAATCATATACTTTCCAAGATTACAGCAAAAATCTATTTATTTATTTTTAAACGAAAAAAAAAATGTTCCTTCCCTGGAATTTCGGTAATCAATTTTTTTTTTTCGTGTTAATCATGGTTCCATCAACTAGCATACCAAATTTGGTGGTGCTACAATCGATCCTCGTCTCAAAACTCAATAGTACTGGATTATTACGCAAAACTTCATTCAAAATGATTGTTAGTAGCGTCTGCGTCGCCTACTTTTCCATCTACAATCCTGCATACTGAAGGTGCTGTTTGCTTAACGACGATTTTGATGACATTTAGTTGACATCTAGCAGTGACAGAAACATGTCTAACGACGAATACGTCATTATAATGGGTTCAAACCATCAATCAAAAAAGAGCAAATCTGGCAAAGTTTAATCATCTTTCCAAAGACCTAAAAGGGCCTCATATATTACAATTTTAGTTGCCAATTTTAATCGCACAACTAAAACCTTGACTGCACAATTTTACTTGGGCGATTAAACTTGATAACTAAGATTGTTAACGTACGAGGCCCCTATGGTCAAAATCGCTTGTTAATATTATCAGTTTCAGACCTAGAGGCCCCATACATTACAATCTTAATTGTCAATTTTAATCGCACAACTAAAATTGTGCGGTGAAGATTGAAGTGTATGGACTAAAATTGACAATTTTACCATGCGATTGCCCAGTAAAATTGTCAATTTCAGACCATACACAATATTGACTGCACAATTTTAGTTGTCCAATTAAAATTGACAACTAAGATTTTTAACGTATGAGGCCCCTATGGTCAAAATCGCTTGGTAAAATTACCAGTTTCAGACCTTAGGGGCCCCATACATTACAATCTTAATTGTCAATTTTAATCGCACAACTAAAATTGTGCGGTGAAGATTGAAGTGTATGGACTAAAATTGACAATTTTACCATGCGATTGCCCAGTAAAATTGTCAATTTCAGACCATACACAATATTGACTGCACAATTTTAGTTGTCCAATTAAAATTGACAACTAAGATTTTTAACGTATGAGGCCCCTATGGTCAAAATCGCTTGGTAAAATTATCAGTTTCAGACCTTAGGAGCCCCATACATTACAATCTTAATTGTCAATTTTAATCGCACAACTAAAATTGTGCGGTGAAGATTGAAGTGTATGGACTAAAATTGACAATTTTACCAGGCGATTGCCCAGTAAAATTGTCAATTTCAGACCATACACAATATTGACTGCACAATTTTAGTTGTCCAATTAAAATTGACAACTAAGATTGTTAACGTATGAGGCCCCTATGGTCAAAATCGCTTGGTAAAATTATCAGTTTCAGACCTTAGGGGCCCCATACATTACAATCTTAATTGTCAATTTTAATCGCACAACTAAAATTGTGCGGTGAAGATTGAAGTGTATGGACTAAAATTGACAATTTTACCATGCGATTGCGCAGTAAAATTGGCAGTTTCAGACCATACACAATATTGACTGCACAATTTTAGTTGTCCAATTAAAATTGACAACTAAGATTGTAAATATATGAGGCCTCATACACGTCAATATTTCCTGCACAATTTTAGTTGTCTGATTGAAATTAACAACTAAGATTGTAATGTATGGGGCCCTAATCTCTCACATTCTTGGAATACTAAAAAGGATTTTTTTCTCCTATACGGTACGCGCAAAAATGGGTAATAATCTAAGCTCTAGGAAGATTATAAGTCAGATATTATGCTTCTCTGAGTGAAACAGCCGACAGTTCTTAATTAGCAGCATTTGTGTCTATTTCTATGCATATTTGTTTCTTCAAAAGTTCCACACGTCTTTCTTTCCTGTTCATTTGTAACAAAATTGTCCTGAAACTAGAGTTTCATTATTATTTTCATTATTATTATTTACACAGGGAACTTACTAGTCGGACCCTTTACCCGAAGCTCCGACACATTCGAATGGAACTTTGGTGACATTTACCCAGATAACCAGTCACCAAATCCGTGAAGTGACTATTAGTATCGAGAATCATGTGACCTGAGCAGCTGAAGAGAATGAAGAATAACGATCTTCTGCATTATGCCCTATACTGTATCACTTCCGTTATATTGAAATAGGAAGAAAACAAAACAATGATTATTAGATACTCTTTGCTCATACATCCGTTCATACACCTAGTCAGCTGGCGGAGAATATTCAATTATCATCATTATCAACTTGTGAGTTCGGTGTATACATACTTTGCTGTTTGGAGAATGTATAGAATTTCAAATTATGATTTAGGAACCATTAGCATTTTAGTCCACGGATTAGAATGAGTGACAAGTAGAACAATGGCCTAGAATTTATGAATAAAATTGTGTTCTCTACGGAACAGTATTATTTTTTTTCTCCTCGGACAATATTTCACAGAATGGTCTGAAACACACTGTTTATGTATAAATTGGAAAACTTCACGAAAAAGGCAAACAAACCACTCGAAGTAATTTATCTTTCATACACTTCCCAGACGTGTTCCTAAAAATAATGTGACAAAACTGAAGTTGCATTTAAAGTGGAAATGTGTTTTCTCAGTTCAGCAACCCAAGCGATACCTTGAAGAATTGAACTGAATTAAAGCAGGCGGGTGGAATATGATGGAAAAACTTTGAAAAACTTGTTATTTTCACGCTGTGTTTTAAAGAGTCCGCGAAGCCAGACTTTATTAACTCCTTTGAAATTTTGAAATTCGATTTTCTCCTTATCGCTTTACAACACGCATCATGAGCAGAAAAAGTCAAGCTGGAATGACTTCATGCGTTCGACGAGTGAATTATATTTCTCTACGACACTAAGGTAAAAAACGATTAAAATTTTCACAAAATTTATTGTCTTAGCGACATGTTTCGATACACAGTATCTTTTTCAAGCGGATGTACTGCATTAAACTATTCTTCATTGAAATTACTTAAATACCTTTCTTAGCCATTAACATAATTAGGGACTACCTATAATTATCGCTAATACCTAGACTCGTACAACTTATAAAATTGAGATAACAATGAACCTAGCTGGAAATCTCAAAACACAACCACCGCTCAATTGAACAAATTCAACAAAGGGGAACCGTTCAGGTCCAGTTGATCATTTAATACACAAGATGAATTTTTCAATTTAATAATTTCCAAGAATTCTAAATAATTAAGCCTAATACCCTTATTTTCCACATGAAGAATTTGAAGTTTTCATTGAAGTCATCGCCTTCCTCCAAAATATGATTGGCATATGATGAGTGTGTTTTATTGTTTACATAATTCATAAGGTGTTCAGGTATGCGGCTTTTAAATGGTCTACCTGTCTGGCCGATATATACTTTGGAGCAAGATCCATAATTCAATTTATAAACTCCTGATTTTTCAGATTTCTGCGTTTTATCTTTATTATTCTTGATAAACCTTCCCAGTTTGTTATCTGTTCTATATGCTTCTCTTAAGTTTTGCTTATGCAAAAATGAAGCTATTTTTTCCGTGACGGGTCTTGAATAAGTTAAAGTTCTATAATTATTATTAGTACCTGTGTGGTCCAGTGTAGTCGTACAAAAAGTATAGACTTCTGCTTGCGTATAATGAGCATTATTCTCTCGGATGATTCGTAAGTATACTTCAATTCCCCTGAATGACACCTTTTGATAGACTGAGAATCGCTTTTGTTTTCAGAAAAATTCACGATTCTTCCCAAGTTTATTTTATGTGTTGGAAACTGAGAATATATTGGATATACCGTAGTATTACCATTCATATTTAGTTAGTATAATTCACAACTTTTTTTGTGATAATTAAGTTAGCTCCCAGAAATAGATCTTCAATTCCATTCAAGACCTGAGTATATTTACAACTTTACTTCATCTATTTCTCTATTTCAATTCGTAAACATTTTCTGTGGGTTTTAGTCAAACAGAATGTATTTTATTTTCCTGTGAAGTATTCCAAATCCTTTCCTTTCCCAATCGAATAAATTTCCTCTGAGGAATTCCCACAACTGTTTTCCTAATACTTTCAATAGGACCCACTAACTCGTTTGTCAAATTTACCGTATAATGCAACAATGAAAACCGAAATATACACAATAACTCCTTTGCAACAAAGCCCTGCAACCCAAAACCCGACGTTAAGGTAAATAATACGAATTCCATAAAATTAATTCCCCTGTTTTGGGAGAGATCGTAATCGCTCCCTCTATAGAGGCATTATTGCGGTCCAACGATGTTTAATGTTACCCACACTCTAGAAAACACAAACTATAAGTTATCCATTTTCCTGATTTTCGGTCGTGAGTTATGTTCAGGAAGGTTTCAGGACAGAAATAAAATTAGGAAAATAATGTTTGTTTCTAATGTTTTCACAAATCAAAATGTACCTGTCTACATTGAGTTTCAAAATTTTCATTATCCATTTATCAGAAAATATGATTCAAAAATATTGGTGTATTGCTCAGAGTTCGAGAATTTATACCGGAGAATCAAATAAATGAAATAGTAAATTTGACAATTTCGGAGTACTCTTCTCTCCAAATCATTTATTGATTTGACAAATGAAAGAAAAGGTAAGTTCCGCTTTTTTAAGGAAATTATAAAACCAGTAGAAAAACATTCTTTATAAAATCATTAGTTTTTATGCAAAACCGATCCTACGGTTAGGAGCTATTTACCTTATTGGCGCTCCTAGCTAAGTAGTTTTGTTACGGACAGGTTCTTCATTATCTCCACTATTGCTTTTAAAAAAATTAACAGCCACACCACCTGACTCTCAGTAGGTAATTTTGCTCCTTGATTTTAATAATTCGTCATACGGATGAGCATGATGGAGTTGTAATTACTTTCAGGAATGTAAATAACACCAGTTCGTTTTGTGTATTTAATTTTGCTTCTAAGATTTTGAAAGTATAATTAGTTCCTAGCATTCAAGCATTCAAGTTACTTGTATTCAAGTGTTTTGAATTGCTCTTCTGTGGATAGCTTTATTTGAAATACTACTAGTGAATAATTCCTTCAATTGAATTAAGCATAACAGTATTTTTTGACGTGACATAGGCGTCGCAGATAGGAGGAACAGAAGTTTATACGGTAAAAGTTCTAATGTCATCTGATGTATCTGGGAAATTAACGTATGTCATAAAATTTTGGCACAAAATTCATTGGCTTTAATTCAAACAGAAACAAAATAATATCAAGTTGAACACTGAAAAAAATGTTGTACGTTATATCAATAAATGCCGTTTTTCACCTCTCCGTTCATTGGCAAAATACATTTTTCATCGTGGCAATGAATAAATATTCACTGACTTTTGTAGGTATTTATTGATACAACGAATTCAAGTTTATTGAGATCAAAGATGATCGTTTCTTACATTTATGAACAGTTTTCGTTGCTCCAGCAATGATGATCTAATTTCAGACCTATGAACATATTTCGTTACGGCTTTGAAAAAGATTATTGAAATGAAGAAAAAAGTACATTGAAACAATGTATATTATTTCATGAAAAAAATGTGGTACATAATATCAATGAATACCGTTTATTACCTTTCCGTTCATTGGCACAATTAACTTTTCATCGTGATAATGATTAAACATTCACTGATGTACGAAGGTATTTATTGATACAATGAATTCAAGTTCATTGAGATCAAAGTTGATGGTTTTTTATATTTTTTATGAACAGGTTTCGTTGCTGCTATGGAAAGGTTAATTGAGGTGAGCAATGTGGTACACTGAAACAATTTGAAATTGTTCATCACATCAATGAACATAATTCATGGTCCCAGAGCACTGATGTATAAATTTAAAAAAAATATGGTACATTTTATTGATGAATACCTCTTCGTTTATTGGCACAATACATTTTTCGTCGAGTCAATGAATGACCATTCACTGAAATATGTATGTTTTTATTGTTACAATGAATTCAAGTTTATCGAGATCAATGATGATCTATTTTCGGACCTATGAACATGTTTCATTGCGGCTATGGAAAAGATCATTGAAATGAAGAAAGAAGTACATTGAAACAATGTATACTATTTCATGAATAAAATGTGGTACATTATATCAATGAATACCGTTTATTACCTTTCCGTTCATTGGCACAATACATTTTTCATCGTGACAATGATTAAGTTCATTGAGATCAAAGATGATCTTTTTTAACATTTATGAACAGGTTTCGTTGCTGCTATGGAAAAGTTCATTGAGGTAATGAAAGGGGTGCACTGAATCCATTTGAAATTGTTCATCATATCAATGAACGTAATTAATGGTCCCAGAGATGATTTTATTGTTACAATGAATCCAAGTTTATCGAAATCTATGATAATCTATTTTCAGATCTACACACAGGGTTTATTGGGGCTATGGAAAGATCATAGAAGGTGTAACGAAGTTACTAAGTCCCAGTTTTGTTAGGCAGATAGAAGCAACATTTTCCTCCCATTCTATAACTCCGTATTTAATATGTTCATGAATATAATAATAATTGTATTCAGGTACCAATTTTTTTCTATGAAGGTACTGTTCCATTTTAACCTTGTTGAGAATGAGTAAATTCTTTCCTAATCAGAAATTTTTGACCTGGTATTCCATCACCCGAAGGTTATGTCAAGTTTTGTTACATTATGGGAATATAATGATCTGCAAATATGAGCTCCACTAAAATTAATGAAAATTTAAATGTTTAGCACATTTTCAGATATTCAAGACATTTTTCAGACAACTTGGCCATTCCTTCCTTGGTGTGGGTTGCGCGTGAACTGGTTTTTTTTTTTCTAATTTTCTGGTGTGCTGAAATAGTATGATGTCGGGGCACAAATCAAGTTCCAGATGCGACAGAGGGACAATGGTAATGGTAATGGGTAGCGGATGCAAGCGTCAGCGTCTAGTTCCCATTGGGCCCTTTTCGCAAACCCCTGCATCTTCACTCGTCACATGGTGGATACCATCTCGAACCTCTTCAACCTTGATGAAAGTCGAAATATCCTTCCATTGCAAGGAGGGCAATTGCTCTTCCTTGATAGTGGCAGCTCCGAAGACTGTTTGTCTGGGCCTGCTATAAATACCACATTCGCACAAAAAGTGGAAGAAGTCCTCCTCCTCATCACATTTCGCGCGAAGTGGGTATGTTTCAACTCTGACCGGTTGGAACTCCCACCAAGAGTCGGAGTTTTTTGCGGGTCAGCTTCAGTAACTTAGTCGCCCTTGCCCTACCGTGCCCCGATATCATCCGCTTTGACTTCCTGCAGCCGTCTTTCCCTCTTCGCTCTTTTCCTAATGAGGGCAAAGAGAAGGGACTAGTTTGAGAGAGAAATGGAAGTAACTCCCTTATAAAGGTCCACCTATCTTGGCTGTTGCAAAATTGGGTTGAAACCGCTGGCGACGGATGCTGTCTGAGAACAGCAAGATGTTGATGGCAGCCGCTGCGCTGCGCTCTTCCGCTTGCATTGAGCTTTTTCAACGCTCAACGTGATAAAGCTGTGAATTTATCGCTCAGCAGCGGCTGTTAACATTCTGACAGCAAGGTGTTTTTAATTTCATAGTCAATGCAAACCTATTTTACTTGCGGTTTTTTTTTATATTGATCAAATGTTATTGCCTGTCGTGATGTCACAACAAACTGTGGATTACAATGTGCTGTTTAGGTTTTTGCTATAAATCAAAGGTGTTGATTTTTGTTCTGTTCAAACTTTCGGTGTATACCTACTAATTCGTTCATTCTAAATCGATTGGCGTTCGCAGAATTTGTCTATCTCTAACCGTTCTCGAGGTGGTCAACTCTGAATTAGTTTTCAAATGTTTTTTTTGCCGCCAAAAATATTTCTGGCTGTAATTCTGAATTCCCAGATGCAAATGTCCCGTCTCAAATCACTTCAATTTGAATGCCCCAGATGTTGCGAGTTCACTAAAAAAAGTGGAGAATAATGAATGGCGGTGGGCGGAGCGTCGCATCTGTACCCTAATCTATGGTCGAGACTTCTAACTCGTACACTATAACCGTTATTGTATTTCTACAAACAGTATAAAAACGTTATTTTTTTTTTATTTTTAGCGTGGAGCATGGCAATATGAACAAAACACCAACTGAGTTATAAAATCCTGAATATGACTCACAATATTTTTGTTGATTAATTCTCATACTAGAGCTCGAAAAACCCTGATGAATACTCCACTGATAATTGAATATTTAATAAAATCAATGATATTGTTTGTTCATTTGGTTATACTCAAATGTCAAAGTCCCTTTTGAATTATTTGAATTCTTCTCAATAATTCATAGATAGTTCTTCTTTTTCTTATTCTTCTTCTTCTTCTTCTTTTTATTCAGTTGAACAATTAGAGCAATTATCCAGTTCTGACGAAATGTGAGAATTCCGTCCGAACCAAAGATATAATTCATAACCATCACGCAAAAAGAGATAGTTTAATTGAAGCTTTTATGGATCGCCAAGTTGGTTTCAATCTATCTAAATATGAACCAGCAGTTGATGAGCTGTTCTTTGATAATGTGACAATTGGTAACACTGTTAACATTGATGTGAGGAGGGGATTAAATTTTGAATTTTCGTGTATCCTCCATTTCGTCCATTTCTGCGTCTGGTTTAACTGTTGATTTAAATTTTTAGTTTGAAAATCATCAAATCAATGTCTACAAATAACATATATAAGGAGTTAACTATCTATTTGAAATTTAAAGTGGAATTCATTGAAATACATATTTTTGTCATTTATAATGATTTTAAAAATTATTTTATTTTCAATAATTTTCGTGATTTTTCAAAAGGCATCATAGGATATGTTTTACATCTCCCATTTTTTTTTTCATGTAGATTTAAAGCTGAAAAGCTTATTTAAAATTTAAAAGCTTATTCAAAAGCTTGTTCAACTCTTTGAGAGTATTCAAACTAAAATACCCGAAGACTATTCAGTTAAGAATTGAGTCTTCGCTCAGTCGCCATTAAATGAGCGATGATTGTTCTTGGTCGATTGCCAGAATACTAAAAAAATTAGCTATCTATGATAACTGGCTGAATTACACACTCGATCAGATGTCCAGAACCAGGTGGTGGATTCAGGAGTGTTCCAGAGCTGCGGTCACTGTATATAAAAACCAAGGAACTCAAGAGGAACTTGAAATATAACATATATTCACAGGAGAAGAGTTTGGTTGTTTCTTATCAAGATAACTATAACTTTTTGGTCAGGAAGAGTATGTAAGGTTTAAATGCTTAACCCAATTGAATAACGAACAATATAGTTCAAAGAACCAAATTTTCCCCAAACAACCTGATTACAATCATTATTTATAGAATTTTTAAGATCTCATCAAGCCCTGAACTTACTGAAAGACTGAGTGAGGTACTGAAAAGTACTAAAGAGGTACTGAATCAAGTACTGAAAAAATACTTGTATTGATAATGGGTGTACTAAATACTGAAAATTCTGAGATGTACACCTACTGAAAGAAGTTGTTACCCCCTCGGTCTACAGAGACTGGCTTTGAGAATGAGATACTTTATCAGAATTTCTGTACATGATGTCCAAATGACAACTTCAATTTAGTTATTTCATTCTCGCTGCCATGAATTGAATTTCTATGAATATCTCTAGGTTCATTCACCAACAATCGTACCACGACCTTTGCCTCCGCAATAAGAGTTAGCCCCCGGCATCGTTTACATAAGGTTCAGGTGAAAAACCCATTGAAAAGGTAATAATAACATCATAACAGTAACGACTTCAGTCAATTTTTGACTGAGCCCATGAAGTACCTCATATTGGCTGAATCTTGTTTTCATATTGGGCCAATATTGTAAATGTAAAAATAATATTGAACCAATATGTGCATATTGGAAAAACAATATTTCATCAATAATATTGCTGGAAAATTGGCTCAACCTGTTCTGAATACATATTGTTTCATAAAATATTGGGTCAATATCGGTTCAATAATTTTCTCCAATATCGACAAAACGATATTGGCTACATATTTTTTCCAGTATCTAGCTCCAATATTGCGATTTCAATATTACTCTCATATCGATTTTAGACATGAAAAACAATATTGTATATCCAAGTTTGATAGCACATTGGTGGAATATTATTTATCCATATTCTAAAAATTATATTGACCCTATATTGATTGAGATTGTTACGGAAACCTCACGCCAATATTTGAAAGACAGTATAATGCAATTTTACAAAATAAATTTATCACTATCATTTATATTTGAATATTGGCCGAATATTCAATAAACAATATTGAAATGAATTATGATTAACCTTGAGTAAGAAACCGCTAGGTGGTCCCACATACATACAGGGAGTTATGTAATAAGTGTCCGATATTTGATAGGACGATTCCTCAGTTATTTATAAGGTAAAAAGTTCATATAAACATGGGTCCGCAAAGCCTTCAGTTTTGAGATAGAGGGTGTTGAAAATTTATTTTTATTTTGGTTTTTCGTGAATAAATTTTGAAATAATGTCGATATTTGAAGAAAAATTGGTATTTGGGGACTTTTCAATATGAGAAATTTAAATTTGATCTCTGTTTGGCACTTTATTGTAGGGGGCGCCACCTACAGGTCTTTATCTCTTTTGGGGAGTCACAACGTTTTCGTGCATGTATAAAAGGAAAAAGAAAAAGGAATACTTGTCAAAAGTCGCTACAAGCAGCCGTTTTAGAGATATTTTAATTTAAATTAATCGATGTATGCGTTTGTCCAAAAATGAAAAAAAAAAAGATTTTGTTTTTTTATTTAACCTAGAAAGATTTCAAAAGCTAATTCCTAATAAACCATGAATAACGGAACACTAAATAATAATCTGATTCAAAATTACAATAAATGTTCGAAATGTCCACCTCCTGCCTGTATGCACGCATCCAATCTACTTCTCATTGATTCTCGCACTCTTTGGAAAATTCCTGGAGAATCTTGAATCGATCTGCATGAGTTAATTATTCGATTTCTTAATTCTTCTCTATTTTGGATAGGTGTCTGGTAGATTAAGGATTTTAGATGTCCCCACAGGAAAAAATCTAAACTATTAAGGTCTGGTGACCTAGGGGGCCATGATTGAGGCCCTCCCCGACCTATCCAACGGTTGCCGAAAGTTTGGTCTGAGAATTCTCGCGCTTGTATGCTGAAATGTGCCGGGGCACCGTCATGCATAAACCACATTTCATGTCGTAGTCTAAGCGGCACATATTCCAGTAAAATAGGCAAATCTGCTTCAAGAAAATGACGATATCTCTCTACGTTTAATCTCCCCGGAATAAAGAATGGGCCTATCAGATAATCTCCAAGGATTCCTGCCCACACGTTGAGAGAGAAATTTAAATTAAAATATCTCGATAACGGCTGCTTGTAGCGACTTTTGACAGGTATTCCTTTTTCACGTAAAAATGATACTGGAATATGTTTTTTTTCTAGAAAATGTGATACATACATGCACGAAAAAGTTGTGACTCCCCAAAAGAGATAAAGACCTGTAGGTGGCGCCCCCTACAATAAAGTGCCAAACAGATATCAAATTTGAATTTCTCATATTGAAAAGTCCCCAAATACCAATTTTTGTTCAAATATCGACATTATTTCAAAATTTATTCACGAAAAACCAAAATAAAAATAAAGGCCTTATGGACCCATGTTTATATGAACTTTTTACCTTATGAATAACTGAGGAATCGTCCTATTGAATATCGGACACTTATTACATAACACCCTGTATATAGAACGATAGCTGAATCATAGTAACATATATTAAATAAGGCTTCTCACAATGCGTTTACAAGTCAATCTACTCAGTGGTTAATTGAAGTAGAAATGAAATTGTAGAATATGCAAATTACTGGACATTTTCTGGAAATATTTCATCAATGTTTCCATTCCAAGGCAACATATTTAATTTTAATATTTTACCAATATAAACAAATGATATTGTACCATCAATATCGCTGAATATTTTGAGGCCAATATTGCTCTTCCCCAATAATTCACTGATATTATTTGTATAATATCCAAGAAATATTTTACCAATATCCCGAAATAATTATAATTTTATCTCGCCAATATTACGTTTTAATATTTTGTCAATATTTTACTAATATTATTTTATTGTGTGTAAGTGTACTACAGCGATATTGTACCAATATCGCTTAATATTTTGAAGCCAATACCTATTGCTTCGAAAATATTACACCAATATTATTTTTAAAATATTGGACCAATATCGCCGAATGTTCACATTTATTTTCTCGCTAATATTGTTATTTGAATATTTTCCCAATATTTTCACAATAGTGTACCAATATTGTCCCAATATTGTCCCAATATGAGTGTGCTACTTGGGAGTCTAGGAACGCGACCATCTTCCTCAACTTGCACAAGTCTCACGAAATCTTGTGATATTCGTTTCTCCATACCTCCTGAAAAGATTAATCGAATGAAATTGTTTAACAACAAAGAAAGATTTAAACAGCTAATTAAAATGGTATTTCCAATTTCTTCATTTCGTTGGGAAACTTCTTCGGTGTATCGTGCAACTGGCCTACTAAAAATTCCAAATGAATTCCGAGCAATTCCCATTGCACAGTATAATGCCGACAGAATCGCGGGCGGAAGGACAACGCCAGGGATAAAAAGCGAGAGAGCGCAATAAAACGTCGTCGGGCGAATCGCAGCCGGTATTTAGAATAAATTCATTCTAAATTCGGGAGAAGTTTATCTCGAGCAAAACACTTGGAGTGAGGCGCGCGAGACCCGTCACACTTGACGTATTAATGCGCTCCTTTCTCGGGATCAAATAACGCTTGAGAAATGAGTCGTCTGCGCTGGAGGCTGGAGGCTGGAGCAGGATACCTCTGGACCGTTGTTCGTTGCGTTGCGTTGCTTGAGTGATGGATGGGCGTAAATTGGTCTGGATGGAATCTGGAGTTGGACGTCGGGATCAAGGTTGGATAAAAAATTCAAGTCTGGGATACCAATATAGTACGTTCCTCAATACAGGGTCCTGCAACAGTGCGTCAGGCTTTCATAGCACTCATAATACAGGAACGACAGACAAACTCGAGCCAAAAGTGAAGAATGAATTGTAGCACTCTGAAACTCGGCACATGATATCTCGACATGATGTATTATTAGAAAAAAAATTCTTTACCAAAAAATCAGGGGTGGAACCTAAAAAAAATTCATTTAAAAAAAATATAATTTTTTTGTTGTTATTTCAGAAAATATAAAATTTATCAAAAAACGATTTCGATAGGTTGAGAGATAATTCAATTCTCCACAAGAATGATTTTCAGTAATACGTTATGAAAAACGCTCGTTTTCTCAGAAAACTTGGTTTAACGCCGACGTCACATTTCATGCTCGCGCTAACCTGCCAACTGCAAGTACAGGCAGGGACAAAAATTTGATAGATTTGATTGATAAATTTGTCATAACTTTGCTAAACATTAAACTAGAAGGAAAAGAAAAAGTGCATATCGTTCCTGAAGACTTCTACTTCCCCAGGCAAATATAACTGAAGAGTATCTGAGTACCTATAATGTGTTTTGTCCCACTTCACATAACCCTTCTACGATATTTACGGAGTATCCGAAAGTCATGGATATTTTGGTTGGTATGAAATAATTATACTGGAGCAGGAATCAGTACCCTCTTTGGACCATATGCAACGATTTAAGGGTACTGAGACAAGTCTCACTCACACATGCCAAAGGAAAAACTGGGTTTTACTCCTGCTTCAGTTTTCAATTCACCCATAATCCCGGAAATTCCTTCAGTAAATGTTGAAAATAATCTCTCATACACATCCTACATAAAAAATTAAGTATGTGATTTCAACCTTGTGGTTTGCACTTCACAATAATGTTATTGAATATATATACAGTGTGACCCATTTAAGATGGAAGCACCCATATAAAACTTATATTTTTCAACCGATTAAAATGATTTTATTTTCGTCAGGTATAGACATTCAAAAAATGTACTAGGACACCAAATTTCATCAGTAAATCTCCATTTCCCGGGCCAACTAATCTTATTTTTCAAGGTCAAAAATCTAAATAAATTACTAGCGATTATTTTAGAAAAAATCTGACTATACCACTAGATTCGCGATATTTTAAAATGGTTCACATATAAATAACGTTGGAATGCGTAAAATAATAAAAAAAGTTATAGGGGAATGAAATTTGCGAAATATGCCTTTCAATCAACCCACCACTTCAATTTCAAAACTTTTGTAACAACTTTGACTACACCACTGGATTCAGTGTGTCTTGAAATATTAGTGACCATAATTTCAACGAAATCTGTTGATAAAAAAAAACTACATTTTCCTGAAATTCCATTTTCGAATTTTATTTTCCTATGATGTTCTTATTTATGAACAGATCTCGATGAAATTTTGACCAGTGATATATCAAGATCTCCTGAATACAGTGATTTCGAATTTTGATAAAAGTTCTGAAATTGAATTGGTGGGTTGATTAAACGGCATATTTTTCAAATTTAATTCCCTTATAACTTTTTCATTGATTGACGCATTTCAACGTAATTTACATATGAACCATTTGAAAATGTCGCGAATCCAGTGGTGTAGTCAGATATTTTATAAAAAAATCGCTAGTAATTTTTTTAGATTTTTACCATAAAAAATAAGATTAGTTGGCCCTGGACTTTTTGAATGTCAACAAAATCATTCAAATCGGTTGACAAATGTAAGTTTCGTGTGGGTCACACTGTATATGCAGGATATGAATAAACGATTATTCTCAACATTTAGTGAAGAGAATGCCGATTTTATGGGTAATTTTTTTTTGGCATGTATAAGTGGGACCTGTCACACTACTTTAAAATTGTTGCATATAGTCCAAAGGAGGTATGGTTTGCTGCTTCGGTATAATAATTCCATTGTTACTAAGTTATTCATGATTATCAGATCATCCCCAAATATCTCCGTGAAGTGCGACAAACCACATTTTAGGTATTCAAACACTCGCATATTATATTTGCATGAAGATGTAGGAGTCTTCCGAAACTATATGAACTTTTTCTTTTCATTCTCCGATCATTTTTGGCAGAGTTATGACCAATCAAATATTCGGCTCCGCCAGAACTTTCAGCGGCGGATAAGGGTGAACCTGAAATTTGATGTCGGCGTTCAATTACGTTTTTTGAGAAAACGAGCACATTTCATAAGAAATTACTTGGAATAATTTTTGTGGAAAATTGAATTGCTTTTCACCTTGTTAAATTGTTTTTAATATAAATGATATACTTTCCAAGATTACAGCAAAAATATATTTATTTATTTTTAAACCAGAAAAAATAAATAAATAAATAAAATAAATATTGCGGTTGTAATCTATTGAACGACCAGGTAAATTTAGTATATTCGCCCGTATTTAATGCAGCCCTTCCACATTGTCGAGCATAAACACATTTCCATCAGGTACAAGGATATAATTAGGGGTTAAATTGTTATTTGTAAGAGATGCCAGGTATAAAAGGCGTGTATTGATATAGTCAATTATCAGTTTGAATTATAGTTTTGAAAATGTCCATACAGGACAAAACTGCAGTAACTAAAGGTTATAAATATAAAGTGGTACAAAAACATAGAAATTTACTTTTCCCATTTTTCATAAAAAATATATGTTCCACCCCTGGAATTTTGTTTTCGTGTTTATCATGGTTCCAACTACTAGCGTACCAAGGTTGGTGGTACTACAATCGATCCTCGTCTCAAAACCCAATCGTACTGGAATAATTATGCAATATACAACACTGGAATCCAATGCATACCGTAACAAATCATGAATTCTATAGCCCGTGTCTTACAACCATAATGTCTGTTGTGGTGGGAACTACAAGTTCGAGCGACGAACACCAATCAAATAATTTTGTCGGCGTTACAGCAAATGAATTCGTCAAAGACTCTGGTGAATTGTGTAATCGATATTGCCAAGACTACAAATAGACGTAGATAAGTATAGTGTAATCATGACTTGCATGCTAACCAGTGGCAGGAAAAAATATGGATAATGGTTTTGCAAGCACTATTAAAATAAAAGATAGAAACTGCACAAAATTCACTTCTGTGAGGAATATGTCTAAATACAGCATCACTGATGTTACGACAAATCTAATTTTAGCCCTGCCTGAACTTGCAGTGGCGGGTTAGCGCGAGCATGAAATGTGATGTCAGCGTTAAACCACGTTTTCTGAGAAAACGAGCGTATTTCATAAGGTATTACTGAAAATCATTCTCTCAATCTATTGAAATCGTTTTTTGATAAATTTTATATTTTCTGAAATAACAACAACAAAAATAGTAATTTACGTAACAAGTTCAGAAAACGCTGTTTTTTTGGACGACAAGACAAGATTCTAGGACGAGCGAGGCGAGTCCTGGAAGTCTGCGAGTCCAAAAAAACTGTTTTCGGACGTGTTGCGTACACAATTTTTTCGGTAACCGTGTAGAAAAATCAAGACACATTTATTTTTTATATTTCTTTGTAGAAGAAAATTTCGAACATTTTAATTCTTATTTGTATTGAATATAGAAATGCGAACAGCAGATAGGTACTAACAGAAACATTCTTAATTTTCATTTATATAAATATTTATATTGAAATTCGGGAAGTGATACTTTCTCAAAGAAAAATCGTCCGGGAAGTAGGTACTTCCCGGATGGTTGCCGAAAAATTATATTTTTTTTAATGAAAAATTTTTTAGGTTCCACCCCTGATTTGTTTGTAAATAATTTTTTTTCTAATAATACATGATGTCGAAATGTCACGTGCCAAGTTTCAGAGTGTTCTTTACTCTTTGCTCGAGTAGGTCTGTCGTTACTGGATTAAATGGAGTGAGTATTACCATTTCAAATGATTATTAGCTGTCTTTCAATATGCAGTGATATTTTTTTTCACATTATGTCTTAGTTTCATTTGTAATTGAAATAACGACATGCTCGGTCCTTAGAAATTATTCAGTTAACTTGTCAGAAGATTTAGTTCATGATATCGTAAATAAAATAATCACAAGATACGAGGGTGGTCCAAGAAGTACCTGGCCCAACAAAGAAAACACAAAAATTTTGGAAAAAACTATATTTATTATTCAACGTAATCTCCTTTTAGCTCCACACACTTTTCCCAGCGATGTTTAATGAGTTCGATACCCTTTTTATAATAAGAATCATCAAGGTCCTCAAAATAGCCATTCACTGCCGATGTAACCTCTTCATTGTTGAAAAATCTTTGACCACCGAACCATTTTTTTTAAGTCTGGAAACAGAAAATAATCCGAGGGTGCTAAATCTGGCGAATAGGGGGCATGAGGTAGCAATTCATACTTTAATTCATTAATTTTGGCCATTGCAACACCTGATGTGTGAGCTGGTGCATTGTCCTGATGAAACAACACTTTCTTCTTAGCCAAATGCGGCCGTTTTTGCTCGATTTCTTCGCTCAAACGTTGCAATAAGTTCGCATAATACTCGCCGTTGATGGATTTTTCTTTTGCAAGATAGTCAATGAAAATTATCCCACGCGCATCCCAAAAAACCGATGCTATGCAGATGAAACGGTCTTTGCCTTCTTTGGAGCCGGTTCTACCTTTTCGGTCCATTGTTTTGATTGTTCTTTTGTTTCGGGTGTGAAGTGATGGACCCATGTTTCATCCATGGTTATGAAACGGCGCAAAAATTCGGCTTTATTTCTGTTAAACCTTGCCAAACACTCGATGGAAACATCTTCACGACGCTGTTTTTGTTCCATTTTGGGCAAACGCGGCACCCATCTTGCGCACAGCTTTCTCATGTCCAAGTGTTCAGTTAATATGCGATGTACCGCACTTTTTGAAATTCCTACTATGTCTGCTAGCTCGCGCACTTTCAGTCGACGATCATCCACTACCGCTTTGTGGATTTTCTTCACCATTTCCGGAGTCGTCACCTCATTTGGTCGACCACTGCGGTGCTCGTCTTCGCAGGTCGTACGGCCTCGTTTAAACTCTGCTACCCAATATTTCACTGTTGATAACGAAGGAGCAGTCTCACCCAGAGTAGATTCTAGTTCAGCTTTTATATGGGTTGGGCTAAGGCCTTTCAAATAAAAGTATTGTATCACATAACGATGACCAATTTTTTCCATGTTTACAAATTCACTTAAAACGTTTACTATTGATGGCTGCCAAACAAATACTAAACAACGTGGCGTCGTCAAACTTTACACATAAGCTGTCTAGATTGTGTACTGTCTGGTGCAATGGTATTTTTCAAGCAACTACCGCCATCTCTAGGTCAGGCCAGGTACTTTGGGGACCATCCTCGTACGTAATTCGGTAGATAACCCCTTCTGATTCGAAAAATCACTTTGTTAGTAGTTTAGAGCTACTTCTCACGAACATTTCAGACCCTTGATAATGAGCCTAATCCTAAGTTGACCAACATGACCGGGATTATTTGACACCAAACTACTTGAATTAACGTTTGAGAGAGTGGAAAGTCACATTTCAGCAACGTACCGGATTACTGCTGGGAAGGAAATGCTTGTAGTGGTCTGGTAATTTGTTATAACTGGTCAGCCAGTCCAAGGAAGGAATTGAAAAATATATATATACAGAACTTGAGAAAGATCAATTGCATAATTGGGATTATTCACCCGTGTTTTGTATCCACTTTTCGCATATAATAGCTGTTATTACGTTTTCATCTGATGGTATTAAAAAAAAATATCAAAGAGAACTGAAAAAGAAGAAGAGCGCATAAATTACAAAAAAAATGCTAGTGGCTTCTAAACTATCTACGAGTGGAACAAGATGAGCTTTGAAGAATATACCAACGACAGAATGGCAAAATATATCAGAACGAATAGAACATTGATCCTAGTTGGGTTGATCTCATATTTTGAAAATTGATACATTTAAATACATTGAAATGTCTCATTTATTCCCACGTTTTTTCTTTATTTAATTTTTTCGTCAAATAAAGCTTTTTACCCGATTTATTTGTTTTGGTGAGTAAAATTTTCTCTTTTGTTGGAGCTTTTAGCCCAGATATTGATTAATGACAATTAGAAAAATGTATTTGAATTAGTTATTTCCAGAAAAGTGTGTAGATTCCTGGTATGGTGTGGAAGAGACGGATTTTCATGAAATTGTGGTCAGTGATATTTTGAAACTCCCTGAATCAAGTAGTGTAGTCAAAGTTCTGATACAAGTTTTGAAGAGCTTGGCAAAGCGAAATAGATTTTTGTCGACCAAAATGTATTGGGGATTAAATGCGAGAGAAGTGAACCTTGCTTCAATGAAATGAACGATTTCTGTGAGTGATATTTTTTTAACAACATTCTCCTTATCTAATTTATTTAACGATTTTTTTCAGTGAAAACTCGAGAGTATTAAAAAAATCAGTTATGTGAATGAAAATACGAATTTTCACTTTCAGATTTTTTCTTTCCGTTTCAGTTAGAGTCTTTTCACAATATCTATCAGATGTAGTTCAATGTCCTGCGTGGCTTGTGCCGGGGAAGTAGTTGTTTTCTGTTAGATATTACAAATAAATCACATTTTTCATTTTTCAATTTTCATGGAGAATGTTCCCCTTTTCAACATGAATACCTCCCAAGAGGTTATCTTGAATGATGGAAAATAACGACTAAAGTTTGTCTTTCAGTCGCAGATGATTCCACAACAGATTTTATGAATGTTCATATTTTTGAACTAAAATCAAAAGGCATAAAATTTCTCATATTTCATTCTCCTATAACTTTTTAATGATTGACACATTCAAATACAATTTGTACATGAATCATTTGAAAATCGCGAATCCAGTGATGTAGTCAGATCTTTTCCAAAAAAATAACTAGTAATTTTTTTAGATTTTTGACCTTGAAAAAATAAGGTTAGTTGACCGTTGAAATGGAGATTTATCCATGAAATTTGGTGTCTAGTATAGTATTGATACGAAAGCGCAGAAGGACAACAAGAGGATTTTTTTTTCATCACTTTTTTTTCTTGAAATTTCGAGTAAAATGTCGAAATTTCGACTTTAATGTCGAAATTTCGACTTTCATGTCTAAATTTAATCATTCCGAATAAATTGTCGAAATTTCGAGAAAAAAATCAAATTTTCGACTTTTATAATTTCAACTTTATTTTCGAAATTTCGAAATTTATTGTCGAAATTTCGAATTTAAACTGTAAATGGAAATTTCAACGTAAAAGTCGAAATTCGACTTTTTTCTAGAAATTTCGAAATTTTTCTCGAAATTTCACCTTTTTTTGGAATTTTCGACAATACAGTCGAAGTGATTAAATTTCGACATAAAAGTCAAAATTTCGACATAGAACTCGAAATTTCAAGAAAAAAGTCAAAATTTCGAGAAAAAAGTCAGAATTTTGACTTTTTCTCGAAATTTCGACCTTACAGTCGGTGATGAAAAAAAAAATCTCTTGTGGCCCTCCTGCGCTTTCGTACTTTGAATGTCTACCGAACTGAAAAAAAAATCATTTCGGTCGTTGAAAAATGTAAGTTTTATAAGGGTTTCCATCGTATGAAGAGCTATAAGTAAAATCCTGCTTTTATGACATTAGTGAATACTTTGTAAATTCTTAATGTCTTTATCTATTTGTTTGTTTGTATGAACGATTAGTTTGAATTCATCCAGTTATTTGTATATTTATTATACTTCAGAGAGGTGGTAAGATCTCAAAACTAAAAAAATTAACAATTTATCTGAATGAATCTTGAAAAATTGTTGTTATTGTACTTTTGAATTCAATACGTTATCGCAACAAAATCGGCGACAAGAAATTTAAAAATATCTTATTACCGCATCGATTGCCCAAAGGCTGATGGCGGATTCATGGTCAGGTTTTAGGTCGTAAGTAATAAGTCGGAAGTTTTAAGTAATAGTCAGAAGTAGTAAGGAAAAAAATGGCCATTCATGCCCAAGTCTTAAGACTGTCATATTATCATAAGTAAGTGAGTGTATTATTCGTCACTTTCGCGCAGTTTGAGAATTTTATAATCAAACTAAAGAAAATCACAAAACAAATAACTTATATTTAACAACAAATAACATTCAAAACTCGCAAAATAATATTCTTCTTGACAGATGACAGCATTTACTGAACGTTATTGCCGCTTGACGCATGCGTATTAAAAATTAGTCCCAAGTTTTATCATAAAAGATGGACGTTGGCCAACTTTCCTTACTTTTGCATGAATGCTCATATTGAAAGCCCATGATCGAAATTTTTACGACTTATTACTTAAAACTTCCGACTTATTACTTACGCCCTAAAACTTGACCATAAATCCACCATAATAGTCAAGAATCGGGCCTCCGCTAGGACAAAATCACAATCGATGTATTCCTACCAAATTCCTACCTAGCCCGAGCTCGTAGGGAGAAACAGCGGCCCACGGCGCAGTGGAAAGTGTTCGGCATTCCCGTCACGTTTGACATTCGCCTGTTTAGCTCCAGTTTAGCTGTAACTACCCCGAAATCAACAATCTCGGCGCTGCTGCCGTCACCCTATCACACCAGGCAGCGTCAACTTTTGTTTACTAGTTACAGATTTATGCAGATTGGAAGATCCGGTATCGCACACAGGGAAGGGCTGGCACGAACTGGGAACGGCTCGATTGCCCTCGAAACGTGCGAGTGTTCTCAAACTTCTGAAAGAGTGCTATTTTGATTTTTGTTCGAAAATATGAATAAGACACTCATACAATCTGTTGTGGAATCATCTACGGCTGAAAGACAACCCTGCCAAAAATGTCTTATAGAGATATTCATGTTGAAAAGGGGAACATTCTCCATGAAAATTGAAAATCACATTTCACACACTCACACTCCATGGAGAATGTCCATGAAACTTGAAAAATGAAAAATGTGATTTTCAATTTTCATGGAGAATGTTCCCCTTTTCAACATGAATACCTCCCAAGAGGTTATCTTGAACGATGCTAAATGGCGACTAAAGTTTGTCTTTCAGTCGCAGATGATTCTACAACAGATTTTATGAATGTCCTATTCATATTTTCGAACTAAAATTCTTATAGAGACTTATACAAAAAAGATACAGGGTGTAACCTGAGTACGTTAAAATATTCAAGTGTCGTATTCCTGAGACAATTTTAAGAAAAAAGTTTAAATAAACTTGTGTCCAGAAATGCTTCGTTTCGGACATACAGGGCGTTGAAATTGAATTTTTTTGTACGCTTTTTAAAAATAACTTTTGCAAAAATTGAGGTATTTGCACGAAATTTGGTATCCGGGGTTTTTTTGACGTGAGAAATCATAATTTCGTATTTTTTTTCATGTAACATCTAGAGGGCGCTGCGTACACTGTCATTATATATTTCAAATTGCCCTAACATTTTTGACAGTAAACTTTTGGTACTTTTCATGAAAAAATCTTATTCCCACACCTCTTCCAATTAAAAAAGGTATACTTCCTCAACAACGCTGGAGGTGATCTTTTTCGAGATATTTACAATTTTCTATATCAATGCATGTTACTTAGCTCCTAGGGCGCTAAGTGAAGTTGCTTAGAAAAATTTCAACAATCTGTATCTCGAAAACGAATCATTTTCCGATGAACATTTTATAGGAAAAAAGTTGTTTATTTTGACGAGATCTACCACATACTTAGTTTTTGGAATGTTCTCAGCAACTTCACTTAGCGCCCTAGGAGCTAAGTAACATACGTCAATATAGGAAATTACGAATATCTCTTAGTACCAAGAGTTTACTGTCAAAAATGTTAGGGCAATTTGAAATGAATAATGACAGCGTACGCAGCGCCCTCTGGATGTTACATGAAAATTGAAGCGAAATTATGATTTCTCACGCAAAAAAAAATCCCGGATACCAAACTTCGTGCAAATAACTTATTTCTTGCAAAAGTTATTTTCAAAAAGCGAAAAAAAAATTCAATTTCAACACCCTGTATGTCCGAAACGAAGCATTTCCGGACACAAGTTTATATAGACTTTTTTTTCTTAAAATTGTCTCAGGAATAAGTCACTTGAATATTTTAACGTACTTATGTTACACCCTGTATATGAGAATTTATGAGATTCAAGTTAGATAGTTAATCCTTATAGAGCCATATCCGATATTAATCAGTATTTAGAAGACATTACAGATACATATTCCTTTAATTTCTAATGGCATTTCCAAACGTGAATCTCTGATATTTGAATGTGTTTTTAGACATAACCGTTATCTGTTTCTATCAGCAATTCCTAGGTCATTTGATTATTTGAAAAAATTATTATATGAAGATTATTATATGAAGATTGAATAAATAATCCAATGGATTATTATATGCACAGACAGAAATAATCAAATGCTGATAGAAAAAAATAGATAAATTACACATTCATTTTTAACAGTATCGAAAAGCTGGTAAATCTGTTTAGACTGATTTATCACGATCTGTTCCTGGTCCGTATTATCACAACATGCATCGTATCATGGCTGGCTATTAGTGCTCTCTGATCCCGCGCTACAAAACGTAGTCTAGGCCGCGCCATCTTCCGAGTAGAGGAATAAGCACTCCGAGTAGGTTTTCCTAGATTGTTTCATTTCGTTGATTATATCATCATAATATTTATGGTATTTAAAATTAACTTGGGTTGTTGAAAGGTTGTCATCGATTATTTGATCGAACTTTCTTGGACAAAATTTTAGTCTCAAGATTATAAAACTTTAATTTATATATCAGGACATAGTGAATGAATTTGACTCAGTATCAAATTGTACCAATATTCCCTTGAAAACTTTCGATGACTAGCTATTTCCAATTAATTTTCAGTTTCGAAATCTTGTGCCATGCTCTATAATTGAATCTGGCCCCAAACGCCGTTTCACTTCATGAATTCACCACTTCTGAATGTCCGTTGAGGTCCTGCCATGTATCTATAGTGAATTCATGAAAGGACTCCACAATCACGAGGGCATTTTACAGATTTTTCCGAATTTTCTCACAATCTGGCACGCATTCTTGCTTTTTTGCATGTATTGTCCCGCCTGCGTTTATGTAAAGAAAGAATCCGAATCTCTCCCCAAGGAGCTATGTGACCCAAATGACAATTTTATATGCACAGAGAATTCATTATTATTGTCTATCCAAGTGGTTCTCTCAAATAAAACTTTTGTTTTTATGTTCAGATTGCTTATAGTCCGGTGGCAGGGAGGGTTTTCGTAGGCGATAAAGCGCGACGGGATCACCCAAATTATTCTTATGTATTTTGACCCGCTGAATCCGAATTTCGAGGATGATAAGCCGTGAAAGCATCCGGAAAATTTTTATGGACGATTTTCCGAGGGAAATCGAAAAATCCATTTTTTCCAAAAACAAATAATGTCATAATATTTTGCATAAAATTATCTACAAAAAAGGTATCTACAAATTTTTCTAGTGAAATGTGCTCGAAATTCGAAAAAAATGCGACTTGGGTGATCCCGTCGCGCTTCATCGGTTACGAAAACCCTCCCTGCCACCGGACTATTAAAACTTTCAGGAGTTATGCATTCTTCATATGAGTAGTAAAGAACGGGATTTCATATTTTTCATTAGCAATAAAATTATATGATGGCGATCTTATTTTCAGTGATATAAAAAATATAAGTATTTTAGAGAAATAACAGATATGAAATTTCTCTAAAATGTATTTTAAGGATCTCGCTTTTTTCTGATTGAATTTTAAAATGAAAAATTTTCCAATTAGTGTCCGCTTTTAGATAGAATACTGAACAATTTTCAAAATCAAATATTATATAATGTTAAAAGGGGAACATTCTCCATGAAAATTTGACAGATCTAACAGAAAACGATTACTTCCCCAGCAAAAGCCACGCTGGACATTAAAATACATGTGATAGATATTGTGAAAAGACTCTAACTGAAAAGAAAAAATCTGAAAGTGAAAATTCGCATTTTCATTCATATAGTTGATTTTTTATAATTTTCTCTATTTTTCATTGAAAATTCATTAAATGAATTAGATGGGGAGAATGTAATTGCTTCTGAACAGCCTGTTTACCAAATTCATCAATCTCTTTGATGAGTTAGGCAAAGCGAAATAGATTTTCGTCGACCAAAATGTATTGGTGATTAAATGCGAGAGAAGCGAACCTTGTTTCAATGAAAAAAACGATTTCTGTGGGTGATACTTTTCAACAACATTCTTCCTATCTAAGTATTTAGTGAATTTTCAATGAAAACTAGAGAAAATTATGAAAAAATCAACTATTTGAATGAAAATGCGAATTTTCACTTTCAAATTTTTTCTTTTCAGTTAGAGTCTTTTTACAATATCTATCAGATGTATTTTTCATTTTTTAATTTTCATGGAGAATGTTCCCCTTTTCAACGTGAATACCTCCCAAGAGGTTATCTTGAACGATGCAAAATAGCGACTAAAGTTTGTCTTTCAGCCGCAGATGATTCCACAACAGATTTTATAAATATCCTATTCATAATTTCGAACAAAAATCAAAATTAAATTATGCATTTGGCTTCAATTTCTCTTGTTATAATATCGATCTACCCCAGAGTGGAAAAACATCCATAGATTACAATAAACCCACAATGTTATATTTCATTTAATTGAAAGTACAGGTCCGTACCCAGTTCCGAAAAAAACTGGACAAAATACTGATAAGTTCTTATGTAAATTCGTTTTACGTTGTATCTAATTGCTAATAATTGAGATGGTTGGAATTTTTTCAAGTACTGAATAAAGAAAGACAAAATCTCAGATATATGTAAAAAGAGATTCTGTTCAAACATTAAATATATACTAATATGAGATTATTCCACTACAGTGGTGTGGAAGTGATTATTATTTTCAAGTACTTTGCAATGTCAAGAATGGCAAATATTCTACCATTTTGACTGAAAAAAATTTGTCAGCAATTTCATTTGTTTCATTTTCTTCATTTACGACTGAGTTCTTCATTTCAAACTCACTTTCAGTTTTGAATGTTTTGACGATATTAATCATCAAATCAAAGAAATTTGTATTGCTTTCAATTCATTGGTTGAACCCTAGCATTATTTAAATTTTTCTTGAATTTTAGACATTGAAATCGCTCTAAATAGTGATTGCAGAGGTTTGATAGAAAACAACCAAGTACGCAACTGAGGAGAAATAGTATTTTCTCTTTACTTCACAAGTATTTTCACTCTTGGATGTGCAGTAATCAATTTTCGAAGTAGGCCTTTCCTTCCTTAAATTTCTATCCTTCTTTCATTCACCTCAACAAATCAGTTAAACCATTTTCGCTTTAACTTTTTCGGACCAGTTGTCTATCTAAACAAATTGTCCAAGAATGATATTTGTTTATTTCACTGTTTGACTGTTGTATGCGTCCTGAATATATATTATTTTCTTACCTACTTATCAATATATGGTGATCTCCACTATTTTCCTTACCTGAAAAAAAAATCAGTTATCAATAAAAGTTGAGGTATTCAAATTGAATTTTATAGTGAATAACGATTTTGAAAATTATGAGTTTATGAAACGTCAAGTCTTGTACCCATTGTCTCTGAAAAAATCATTCAAATTTGTAATAAAAGCAAATGATTTATTGCTGAATAGTCATCAAAATCAATTATCCCTAGTACGATCTTTCACCTATTAGAGGCCCTGGGCACATTGGGGTGATGGGGCCCCTATCGGTTATCCTTTGGTAATGGAGTAGAATCTAGGGGGCCCCAATCCATCACGTGGCCCTGAGCAAGTGCCCATTGTGCGTGCCTGATTATTCTTCTGAATTCTACTCGAAAGAAATTTATCATTTCTCTTCAGTCAAAAGCCTGTTGCCAATGCATATATTCTGCAAATTTTGATGAAAGTATTGATGTCAACAATTTATTAAAGTAGTTTTGACACTTTTGTTGAATAGACAGTTGAATCGAAAATTGATTAAAAAAGTCAAGACGACAACAAAATATCGTACAGAAGAAGAATTTTTGTAGGCAGATATCCAACAAAATGCACGAACACTACGACAGCTGCTGATCTAAATCCGCCAGACTACCTGCAAATCATCTGCAAAAACAAATTTGGAGATGCTTTCTACGAGCAATTCGGTATCCATCCACTTCAAATGGTTCGTTTTATGGCGTTCGACTACATCTAGTATCAGGGACTTCTTAACCCATGGGGAAGACTTGAAAGGCTATAATGAACCCATCGGTCTCCAACTTCAGTCCAATTGAATTCAATTGAACTGATGAAAGCAGAGAAAAAAGTTCTGAATAAGACTGTTTAAGTGAATAATAGTTCTTCCTTTGATACATCCTGGATGAAAATAATTTTTTTCCCCTTCGGAAAAAAAAATACTGCAACCTTCTTGTTGTTTGGGAAAGTATAACCGTGGAATGGATGATATAGAATACAAGCTAAAAGATGTATAATTTTTTGTATCAAGTTTTTTCGTCAAATTATTGCAGCTATTTTTAAGTCAATTCCATCACTACAATCCTGATGAGCCAATATGCCTAAGTTTGTGCCGATACTTGCCGCGAGTGTGATATGGATTGTCTAGATGCCAATTCTGACGTATAATGCATGCAGGATTTCCGGGTTTTCCCAGACTAAAAACTAAATGCGCAAAAAAAAATCAGTAAGCGTCTCGGAGCACCACGACAAATAATAATGATAGCCGTGCTCTACTAGCACAGGATACTTCTTTGCGTACACTTTAGTGTTTATGAGGTAGAATTATTATGATTATACTCTTAATTGCATTCTATATTTTTTTTCATTCCAGCCTATACTCAGTCACGACAAAAGATCTTGAAAATTTTTTATGATCTCTTTTAATTTTCAATTGCCATAAATCATTCATAATATCGTTATTTGACGTAACACTGGTCAACAGTTGATATCTCACTCTGAATTAATCAGCATTCAAATATTACCATAATGTTTAATTCAGCGCTGTTAATTATTAATTAGTACCTTGTTTCAACACATCATATATTATGATAATGTAAGTAAAAACTGACAATTTAATAGTATCAATGACAATATTTTATGAAATATTATAAACTGGCCGGAAAAAGTTGTTTGGTGATCCCGATAAGCAGTTCAACACATTTTGATGTAAGTATCTCACCAGTGAATGATAGTATATTGTACAATAGAGCATGAAATGGCATACATTTCGCACGAGTAGGTATAAGAAATTTTACCTACGAGTGCGAAATGGGTCATTTCATGCAAATTGTACACCATACTTTTTCTACGACCATCTGAATCATAAACAAATCTGTAATATTTCATATGACACTTTTTATCATAAACTTGCCTGCCGTTATGATTTCCATAATATATACAACCTGAAAAATGAATTGAAGATACAAATATTGAAAATTATAATAAAAATCTAACACTAATCGATTTCAAACAAGAAAAAAAATTGGTTTATGTGGGATTTGAACCCTCACCCCCACTATCCAAATCCCGATTGTTTCGTCACTCATAACTTGATGCTACAAGCTCATATAAAAATAAGATGAATTTAACTGCTATAGAACTTCCTACCAACTATTTTAAAATATAGAATTCGATTGTCATCAATCTTTATATTGAAATTGGCGGTGTCACTGTCAAATCATACTCACTAGTACATTTTCGATTACTTATTTTTTTTAACGAATTTTGTAAATACTGATGTGAAATGTCAAATTATTAGAACGGTAACAAACTTGATTCGATCTTATATTATTTATGATCATAAAAATGACAGTCTAGTAGTTCATGAAACTCGTGGAAAATGAAATATCCTGTACTGAAATGATCATTAGAGTACAGGTTGCGATGAAGAAATGAAAAAATGTTTACAATCGGCTTACTTCCTTGATCGATAAAGCGCATAAAATGGGCATATTTCCACGTGGTCGTATAAAAACACTTTTGTATACTCCATAAGTGTGGATGGAACTTTAATATATTTTTTTTTTCAAGAAATTATCGTGTGGAAGCCGAGGGAAAATTGGTAGGAATTGGTGTTCTTCTTGAATTCTTGAAGGCTTTATGCCCCAGGAAAAACCTCAAAAACTTTTTCATCCGTAAAACTTTTTTCATTCAAATTCTCAGTATATACTGATTCGGCTATTCTAAATCGATTGGCGTTTGCAGAATTTGTCTATCTCTGACCGTTCTCGAGGCGGAGAGCATGAACTTTTACGTTTACAGTACAAATTCCAAGTCAGTGCAACTTTTTTCGAGTAATTTTTAATTTCTTCGATTGAACGAAATTCACAAAAATATACTAACTCGACCATTCTGAATCGATTAGCATTCGCAAAATTTGTACGTTTGAAAACAAGAGTTTGAATTTCAAAAATGAAAAATGAAAAATCTCAGATAATTGGTTTTACTACTTTTAACGCCTTTTTGCGGCTGAATCTTATATCTGAGCACATAAAAATCATACATTTTCGGAAAGAGCATGAAATTTCACGTATACAGTGCAAATTCCAAGTCGATGTGACGACTTGGTATTTTTCATGATTTTGAAGGGTGACCCATTGCAACTTTTTTCGAATAATTTTTAATTTTTTCGAATGAACGAAATTCACAGTATATACTAATTCGACCATTCTGAATCGATTGGAGTTCGCAGAATTCGTCTATCTCTAACCGTTTTCGAGTTGGTCAGCTCTAAATCAGTTTTTAGATGTTTATTTTGCCGCCAAAAATATTTCTGATGTGTTTTCGACATTTTCGTTCAAAGATTCGGAATCAGCACGTCAAAATACGTTTGAACACAAGAATTTGAAATTCGAAACATGAAAAATGAAAAATCTCAGAAAATTTAATTTTCTACCTTGAACACCCTTTTTTCGGCTTAATCTTATATCCGAGCACATAAAAATAATACATTTTCGGAAAGAGCATGAAATTTCACATATACAGTGCAAATTCCAAATCGATGTGACGACTTAGTATTTTTCATGATTTTGAAGGGTGACCCCTTGCAACTTTTTTCGAGTAATTTTTAATTTTTTCGATTGAACGAAATTCACAATATATACTAATTCGATCATTCTGAATCGATTAGCATTCGCAGAATTTGTCTATCTCTAACCGGTCTCGAGTTGGTCAGCTCTAAATCAGTTTTTAGATATATTTTTTCCACTAAAAATATTTCTGATGTGTTTTCGACATTTTTGTTCAAAGATTCGGAATCAGCACGTCGAAAAACGTTTGAACACAAGAATTTGAAATTCGAAATATGAAAAATGAAAAATCTCAGAAAATTGAATTTTCTACCTTGAACACCCTATTCCGGCTTAATCTTATATCCGAGCACATAAAAATCATACATTTTCGGAAAGAGCACGAAATTTTACGTTCCCAGTGCAAAATCCAAGTCGATGTGACGACTTAGTATTTTTCATGATTTTGAAGGGGGACCCCACTTGCAACTTTTTTCGAGTAATTTTTAATTTTTTCGAATGAACGAAATTCACAGTATATACTAATTCGACAATTCTGAATCGATTAGCATTCGCAGAATTTGTCTATCTCTAACCGGTCTCGAGTTGGTCAGCTCTAAATCAGTTTTTAGATATATTTTTTTCCGCCAAAAATATTTCTGATGTGTTTTCGACATTTTCGTTCAAAGATTCGGAATCAGCACGTCAAAATACGTTTGAAGATAAGAATTTGAAATTCGAGAAATGAAAAATGAAAAATCTCAGAAAATTGAATTTTCTACCTTGAACACCCTTTTCCGGCTTAATCTTATATTCGAGCACATAAAAATCGTACATTTTCGGAAAGAGCATGAAATTTCACGTATACAGTGCAAATTCCAAATCGATGTGACGACTTAGTATTTTTCATGATTTTGAAGGGTGACCCTTGCAACTTTTTAACATTTTCGGAAAGAGCATGAAATTTCACATATACAGTGCAAATTCCAAGTCGATGTGACGACTTAGTATTTTTCATGATTTTGAAGGGTGACCCCTTGCAACTTTTTTCGAGTAATTTTTAATTTTTTCGATTGAACGAAATTCACAATATATACTAATTCGATCATTCTGAATCGATTAGCATTCGCAGAATTTGTCTATCTCTAACCGGTCTCGAGTTGGTCAGCTCTAAATCAGTTTTTAGATATATTTTTTTCCGCTAAAAATATTTCTGATGTGTTTTCGACATTTTTGTTCAAAGATTCGGAATCAGCACGTCGAAAAACGTTTGAACACAAGAATTTGAAATTCGAAATATGAAAAATGAAAAATCTCAGAAAATTGAATTTTCTACCTTGAACACCCTATTCCGGCTTAATCTTATATCCGAGCACATAAAAATCATACATTTTCGGAAAGAGCACGAAATTTTACGTTTACAGTGCAAATTCCAAGTCGATGTGACGACTTAGTATTTTTCATGATTTTGAAGGGGGACCCCTTGCAACTTTTTTCGAGTAATTTTTAATTTTTTCGATTGAACGAAATTCACAATATATACTAATTCGACCATTCTGAATCGATTGGCGTTCGCAGAATTTGTCTATCTCTAACCGGTCTCGAGTTGGTCAGCTCTAAATCAGTTTTTAGATATATTTTTTTCCGCCAAAAATATTTCTGATGTGTTTTCGACATTTTCGTTCAAAGATTCGGAATCAGCACGTCGAAATACGTTTGAACACAAGAATTTGAAATTCGAAAAATGAAAAATGAAAAATCTCAGAAAATTGAATTTTCTACCTTGAACACCCTTTTCCGGCTTAATCTTATATCCGAGCACATAAAAATCATACATTTTCGGAAAGAGCATGAAATTTCACGTATACAGTGCAGATTCCAAGTCGATGTGACGACTTAGTATTTTTCATGATTTTGAAGGGTGACCCCTTGCAACTTTTTTCGAGTAATTTTTAATTTTTTCGAATGAACGAAATTCACAGTATATACTAATTCGACCATTCTGAATCGATTGGCGTTCAAAGTATTTGTCTATCTTTAACCGTTTTCGAGTTGGTCAGCTCTAAATCAGTTTTTAGATGTTTTTTTTGCCGCAAAAAATATTTCTGATGTGTTTTCGACATTTTCGTTCAAAGATTCGGAATCAGCACGTCAAAATACGTTTGAGAACAAGAGTTTGAAATTCAAAAATGAAAAATGAAAAATCTCAGATAATTGGATTTTCTACCTTTAACGCCCTTTTCCGGCTGAATCTTATATCTGGGCACATAAAAATCACACATTTTCGGAAAGAGCATGAAATTTTACGATTACAGTGCAAATTCCAAGTCGATGTGACGACTTAGTATTTTTCATGATTTTGAAGGGGGACCCCTTGCAACTTTTTTCGAGTAATTTTTAATTTTTTCGATTGAACGAAATTCACAATATATACTAATTCGACCATTCTGAATCGATTGGCGTTCGCAGAATTTGTCTATCTCTAACCGGTCTCGAGTTGGTCAGCTCTAAATGAGTTTTTAGATGTTTTTTTTGCCGCCAAATATATTTCTGATGTGTTTTCGACATTTTCGTTCAAAGATTCGGAATCAGCACGTCAAAATACGTTTGAACACAGGAATTTGAAATTCAAAAAATGAAAAATGAAAAATCTCAGAAAATTGAATTTTCTACCTTGAACACCCTTTTCCGGCTTAATCTTATATCCGAGCACATAAAAATCATACATTTTCGGAAAAAGCATGAAATTTTACGTTTACAGTGCTAATTCCAAGTCGATGTGATGACTTAGTATTTTTCATGATTTTGAAGGGGGGGACCCCTTGCAACTTTTTTCGAGTAATTTTTAATTTTTTCGAATGAAGGAAATTCACAGTATATACTAATTCGACCATTCTGAATCGATTGGCGTTCAAAGTATTTGTCTATCTCTAACCGTTTTCGAGTTGGTCAGCTCTAAATCAGTTTTTAGATGTTTTTTTTTGCCGCCAAAAATATTTCTGATGTGTTTTCGACATTTTCGTTCAAAGATTCGGAATCAGCACGTCAAAATACGTTTGAAAACAAGAGTTTGAAATTCAAAAATGAAAAATGAAAAATCTCAGATAATTGGATTTTCTACTTTTAACGCTTTTTTGCGGCTGAATCTTATATCCGAGCACATAAAAATCATACATTTTCGGAATGAGCATGAAATTTCACGTATACAGTGCAGATTCCAAGTCGATGTGACGACTTAGTATTTTTCATGATTTTGAAGGGAGACCCCTTGCAACTTTTTCCGAGTAATTTTTAATTTTTTCGATTGAACGAAATTCACAATATATACTAATTCGACCATTCTGAATCGATTGGCGTTCGCAGAATTTGTCTATCTCTAACCGGTCTCGAGTTGGTCAGCTCTAAATCAGTTTTTAGATATATTTTTTTCCGCCAAAAATATTTCTGAAGTGTTTTCGACATTTTCGTTCAAAGATTCGGAATCAGCACGTCAAAATACGTTTGAAGATAAGAATTTGAAATTCGAAAAATGAAAAATGAAAAATCTCAGAAAATTGAATTTTTTACCTTGAACACCCTTTTCCGGCTTAATCTTATATCCGAGCACATAAAAATCATACATTTTCGGAAAGAGCATGAAATTTCACGTATACAGTGCAAATTCCAAGTCGATGTGACGACTTAGTATTTTTCATGATTTTGAACTTGCAACTTTTTTCGAGTAATTTTTAATTTTTTCGAATGAACGAAATTCACAGTATATACTAATTCGACCATTCTGAATCGATTGGCGTTCAAAGAATTTGTCTATCTCTAACCGTTTTCGAGTTGGTCAGCTCTAAATGAGTTTTTAGATGTTTTTTTGCCGCCAAAAATATTTCTGATGTGTTTTCGACATTTTCGTTCAAAGATTCGGAATCAGCACGTCAAAATATGTTTGAGAACAAGAGTTTGAAATTCAAAAATGAAAAATGAAAAATCTCAGATAATCGGATTTTATACCTTAAACGCCCTTTTCCGGCTGAATCTTATATCTGAGCACATAAAAATCATACATTTTCGGAAAGAGCATGAAATTTTACGTTTACAGTGAAAATTCCAAGTCGATGTGACGACTTAGTATTTTTCATGATTTTGAAGGGGGACCCCTTGCAACTTTTTTCGAGTAATTTTTAATTTTTTCGAATGAACGAAATTCACAGTATATACTGATTCGATCATTCTGAATCGATTGGCGATCAAAGAATTTGTCTATCTCTAACCGTTTTCGAGTTGGTCAGCTCTAAATCAGTTTTTAGATGTTTTACTTGCCGCCAAAAATATTTCTGAGGTGTTTTCGACATTTTCGTTCAAAGATTCGGAATCAGCACGTAAAAATACGTTTGAAAACAAGAGTTTGAAATTCAAAAATGAAAAATGAAAAATCTCAGATAATTGGATTTTCTACTTTTAACGCCTTTTTGCGGCTGAATCTTATATCTGAGCACATAAAAATCATACATTTTCGGAATGAGCATGAAATTTCACGTATACAGTGCAGATTCCAAGTCGATGTGACGACTTGGTATTTTTCATGATTTTGAAGGGTGACTGACCCCTTGCAACTTTTTTCGAGTAATTTTTAATTTTTTCGAATGAACGAAATTCACAGTATATACTAATTCGACCATTCTGAATCGATTAGCATTCGCAGAATTTGTCTATCTCTAACCAGTCTCGAGTTGGTCAGCTCTAAATCAGTTTTTAGATATAATTTTTTCCGCCAAAAATATTTCTGAAGTGTTTTCGACATTTTCGTTCAAAGATTCGGAATCAGCACGTCAAAATACGTTTGAAGATAAGAATTTGAAATTCGAAAAATGAAAAATGAAAAATCTCAGAAAATTGAATTTTCTACCTTGAACACCCTTTTCCGGCTTAATCTTATATTCGAGCACATAAAAATCGTACATTTTCGGAAAGAGCATGAAATTTCACGTATACAGTGCAAATTCCAAATCGATGTGACGACTTAGTATTTTTCATGATTTTGAAAGACCCCTTGCAACTTTTTTCGAGTAATTTTTAATTTTTTCGATTGAACGAAATTCACAATATATACTAAATCTACCATTCTGAATCGATTGGCGTTCGCAGAATTTGTCTATCTCTAACCGTTTTCGAGTTGGTCAGCTCTAAATGAGTTTTTAGATGTTTTCTTTGCCGCCAAAAATATTTCTGATGTGTTTTCGACATTTTCGTTCAAATATTCGGAATCAGCACGTCAAAATACGTTTGAGAACAAGAGTTTGATATTCAAAAATGAAAAATGAAAAATCTCAGATAATTGGATTTTCTACCTTTAACGCCCTTTTCCGGCTGAATCTTATATCTGAGCACATAAAAATCATACATTTTCGGAAAGAACATGAAATTTTACGTTCCCAGTGCAAATTCCAAGTCGATGTGACGACTTAGTATTTTTCATGATTTTGAAGGGGGACCACTTGCAACTTTTTTCGAGTAATTTTTAATTTTTTCGAATGAACGAAATTCACAGTATATACTAATTCGACCATTCTGAATCGATTGGCGTTCAAAGTATTTGTCTATCTCTAACCGTTTTCGAGTTGGTCAGCTCTAAATCAGTTTTTAGATGTTTTTTTTGCCGCCAAAAATATTTCTGATGTGTTTTCGACATTTTCGTTCAAAGATTCGGAATCAGCACGTCAAAATACGTTTGAGAACAAGAGTTTGAAATTCAAAAATGAAAAATGAAAAATCTCAGATAATTGGATTTTCTACCTTTAACGCCCTTTTCCGGCTGAATCTTATATCTGGGCACATAAAAATCACACATTTTCGGAAAGAGCATGAAATTTTACGTTTACAGTGCAAATTCCAAGTCGATGTGACGACTTAGTATTTTTCATGATTTTGAAGACCCCTTGCAACTTTTTTCGAGTAATTTTTAATTTTTTCGATTGAACGAAATTCACAATATATACTAATTCGACCATTCTGAATCGATTGGCTTTCGCAGAATTTGTCTATCTCTAACCGGTCTCGAGTTGGTCAGCTCTAAATCAGTTTTTAGATATATTTTTTTCCGCTAAAAATATTTCTGATGTGTTTTCGACATTTTTGTTCAAAGATTCGGAATCATCACGTCGAAAAACGTTTGAACACAAGAATTTGAAATTCGAAATATGAAAAATGAAAAATCTCAGAAAATTGAATTTTCTACCTTGAACACCCTATTCCGGCTTAATCTTATATCCGAGCACATAAAAATCATACATTTTCGGAAAGAGCATGAAATTTTACGTTCTCAGTGCAAAATCCAAGTCGATGTGACGACTTAGTATTTTTCATGATTTTGAAGGGTGACTGACCCCTTGCAACTTTTTTCGAGTAATTTTTAATTTTTTCGAATGAACGAAATTCACAGTATATACTAATTCGACCATTCTGAATCGATTGGCGTTCAAAGTATTTGTCTATCTCTAACCGTTTTCGAGTTGGTCAGCTCTAAATCAGTTTTTAGATGTTTTTTTTTGCCGCCAAAAATATTTCTGATGTGTTTTCGACATTTTCGTTCAAAGATTCGGAATCAGCACGTCTAAATACGTTTGAGAACAAAAGTTTGAAATTCAAAAATGAAAAATGAAAAATCTCAGATAATTGGATTTTCTACCTTTAACGCCCGTTTCCGGCTGAATCTTATATCTGGGCACATAAAAATCACACATTTTCGGAAAGAGCATGAAATTTTACGTTTACAGTGCAAATTCCAAGTCGATGTGACGACTCAGTATTTTTCATGATTTTGAAGGGGGACCCCTTGCAACTTTTTTCGAGTAATTTTTAATTTTTTCGATTGAACGAAATTCACAATATATACTAATTCGACCATTCTGAATCGATTGGCGTTCGCAGAATTTGTCTATCTCTAACCGGTCTCGAGTTGGTCAGCTCTAAATCAGTTTTTAGATATATTTTTTTCCGCCAAAAATATTTCTGATGTGTTTTCGACATTTTCGTTCAAAGATTCGGAATCAGCACGTCGAAATACGTTTGAACACAAGAATTTGAAATTCGAAAAATGAAAAATGAAAAATCTCAGAAAATTGAATTTTCTACCTTGAACACCCTTTTCCGGCTTAATCTTATATCCGAGCACATAAAAATCATACATTTTCGGAAAGAGCATGAAATATCACGTATACAGTGCAGATTCCAAGTCGATGTGACGACTTAGTATTTTTCATGATTTTGAAGGGTGACTGACCCCTTGCAACTTTTTTCGAGTAATTTTTAATTTTTTCGAATGAACGAAATTCACAGTATATACTAATTCGACCATTCTGAATCGATTGGCGTTCAAAGTATTTGTCTATCTCTAACCGTTTTCGAGTTGGTCAGCTCTAAATCAGTTTTTAGATGTTTTTTTTTGCCGCCAAAAATATTTCTGATGTGTTTTCGACATTTTCGTTCAAAGATTCGGAATCAGCACGTCTAAATACGTTTGAGAACAAAAGTTTGAAATTCAAAAATGAAAAATGAAAAATCTCAGATAATTGGATTTTCTACCTTTAACGCCCGTTTCCGGCTGAATCTTATATCTGGGCACATAAAAATCACACATTTTCGGAAAGAGCATGAAATTTCACGTATACAGTGCAAATTCCAAATCGATGTGACGACTTAGTATTTTTCATGATTTTGAAGGGAGACCTCTTGCAACTTTTTTCGAGTAATTTTTAATTTTTTCGATTGAACGAAATTCACAATATATACTAATTCGACCATTCTGAATCGATTGGCGTTCGCAGAATTTGTCTATCTCTAACCGGTCTCGAGTTGGTCAGCTCTAAATCAGTTTTTAGACATATTTTTTTCCGCCAAAAATATTTCTGATGTGTTTTCGACATTTTCGTTCAAAGATTCGGAATCAGCACGTCGAAATACGTTTGAACACAAGAATTTGAAATTCGAAAAATGAAAAATGAAAAATCTCAGAAAATTGAATTTTCTACCTTGAACACCCTTTTCCGGCTTAATCTTATATCCGAGCACATAAAAATCATACATTTTCGGAAAGAGCATGAAATTTCACGTATACAGTGCAAATTCCAAGTCGATGTGACGACTTAGTATTTTTCATGATTTTGAAGGGTGACCCCTTGCAACTTTTTTCGAGTAATTTTTAATTTTTTCGAATGAACGAAATTCACAGTATATACTAATTCAACCATTCTGAATCGATTGGCGTTCAAAGAATTTGTCTATCTCTAACCGTTTTCGAGTTGGTCAGCTCTAAATGAGTTTTTAGATGTTTTTTTGCCGCCAAAAATATTTCTGATGTGTTTTCGACATTTTCGTTCAAAGATTCGGAATCAGCACGTCAAAATACGTTTGAGAACAAGAGTTTGAAATTCAAAAATGAAAAATGAAAAATCTCAGATAATTGGATTTTCTACCTTTAACGCCCTTTTCCGGCTGAATCTTATATCTGGGCACATAAAAATCACACATTTTCGGAAAGAGCATGAAATTTTACGTTTACAGTGCAAATTCCAAGTCGATGTGACAACTTAGTATTTTTCATGATTTTGAAGGGGGACCCCTTGCAACTTTTTTCGAGTAATTTTTAATTTTTTCGAATGAACGAAATTCACAGCTTATACTAATTCGATTATTTTGAATCGATTGACGTTCAAAAAATGTGTCTATCTCTAACCGTTTTCGAGTTGGTCACCTCTAAATCAGTTTTTAGATGTTTTTTTTGCCGCCAAAAATATTTCTGATGTGTTTTCGACATTTTCGTTCAAAGATTCGGAATCAGCACGTCAAAATACGTTTGAAAACAAGAGTTTGAAATTCAAAAATGAAAAATGAAAAATCTCAGATAATTGGATTTTCTACCTTTAACGCATTTTTGCGGCTGAATCTTATATCTGAGCACAAAAAAATCATACATTTTCGGAATGAGCATGAAATTTCACGTATACAGTGCAAATTCCAAATCGATGTGACGACTTAGTATTTTTCATGATTTTGAAAGGGGACCCCTTGCAACTTTTTTCGAGTAATTTTTAATTTTTTCGATTGAACGAAATTCACAATATATACTAATTTGACCATTCTGAATCGATTGGCGTTCGCAGAATTTGTCTATCTCTAACCGTTTTCGAGTTGGTCAGCTCTAAATGAGTTTTTAGATGTTTTTTTTGCCGCCAAAAATATTTCTGATGTGTTTTCGACATTTTCGTTCAAAGATTCGGAATCAGCACGTCAAAATACGTTTGAACACAGGAATTTGAAATTCAAAAAATGAAAAATGAAAAATCTCAGAAAATTGAATTTTCTACCTTTAACGCCCTTTTCCGGCTGAATCTTATATCTGGGCACATAAAAATCACACATTTTCGGAAAGAGCATGAAATTTCACGTATACCGTGCAAAATCCAAGTCGATGTGACGACTTAGTATTTTTCATGATTTTGAAGGGTGACCCCTTGCAACTTTTTTCGAGTAATTTTTAATTTTTTCGAATGAACGAAATTCACAATATATACTAATTCGACCATTCTGAATCGATTGGCGTTCGCAGAATTTGTCTATCTCTAACCGGTCTCGAGTTGGTCAGCTCTAAATCAGTTTTTAGATATATTTTTTTCCGCCAAAAATATTTCTGATGTGTTTTCGACATTTTCGTTCAAAGATTCGGAATCAGCACGTCGAAATACGTTTGAACACAAGAATTTGAAATTCGAAAAATGAAAAATGAAAAATCTCAGAAAATTGAATTTTCTACCTTGAACACCCTTTTGCGGCTTAATCTTATATCCGAGCACATAAAAATCATACATTTTCGGAAAGAACATGAAATTTCACGTATACAGTGCAAATTCCAAGTCGATGTGATGACTTAGTATTTTTCATGATTTTGAAGGGGGACCCCTTGCAACTTTTTTCGAGTAATTTTTAATTTTTTCGAATGAACGAAATTCACAGTATATACTAATTTGACCATTCTGAATCGATTGGCGTTCAAAGAATTTGTCTATCTCTAACTGTTTTCGAGTTGGTCAGCTCTAAATCAGTTTTTAGATGTTTTTTTTGGCGCCAAAAATATTTCTGATGTGTTTTCGACATTTTCGTTCGAAGATTCGGAATCAGCACGTCAAAATACGATTGAAAACAAGAGTTTGAAATTCACCAATGAAAAATGAAAAATCTCAGAAAATTGAATTTTCTACCTTGAACACATTTTTCCGGCTTAATCTTATATCCGAGCACATAAAAATCATACATTTTCGGAAAAAGCATGAAATTTTACGTTTACAGTGCTAATTCCAAGTCGATGTGATGACTTAGTATTTTTCATGATTTTGAAGGGGGACCCCTTGCAACTTTTTTCGAGTAATTTTTAATTTTTTCGAATGAACGAAATTCACAGTATATACTATTTCGAACATTCTGAATCGATTATCGTTCGCAGAATTTGTCTATCTCTAACCGTTTTCGAGTTGGTCAGCTCTAAATCTGTTTTTAGATGTTTATTTTGCCGCCAAAAATATTTCTGATGTGTTTTCGACATTTTCGATCAAAGATTCGGAATCAGCACGTCAAAATACGTTTGAAGATAAGAATTTGAAATTCGAAAAATGAAAAATGAAAAATCTCAGAAAATTGAATTTTCTACCTTGAACACCTTTTTCCGGCTTAATCTTATATCCGAGCACATAAAAATCATACATTTTCGGAAATAGCATGAAATTTCACGTATACAGTGCAAATTCCAAATCGATGTGACGACTTAGTATTTTTCATGATTTTGAAAGGGGACCCCTTGCAACTTTTTTCGAGTAATTTTTAATTTTTTCGAATGAACGAAATTCACAGTATATACTAATTCGACCATTCTGAATCGATTGGCGTTCAAAGTATTTGTCTATCTCTAACCGTTTTCGAGTTGGTCAGCTCTAAATCAGTTTTTAGATGTTTTTTTTGCCGCCAAAAATATTTCTGATGTGTTTTCGACATTTTCTTTCAAAGATTCGGAATCAGCACGTCAAAATACGTTTGAGAACAAGAGTTTGAAATTCAAAAATGAAAAATGAAAAATCTCAGATAATTGGATTTTCTACTTTTAACGCCCTTTTCCGGCTGAATCTTATATCTGGGCACATAAAAATCACACATTTTCGGAAAGAGCATGAAATTTTACGTTTACAGTGCAAATTCCAAGTCGATGTGACGACTTAGTATTTTTCATGATTTTGAAGGGGGACCCCTTGCAACTTTTTTCGAGTAATTTTTAATTTTTTCGATTGAACGAAATTCACAATATATACTAATTCGACCATTCTGAATCGATTGGCGTTCGCAGAATTTGTCTATCTCTAACCGGTCTCGAGTTGGTCAGCTCTAAATCAGTTTTTAGATATATTTTTTTCCGCCAAAAATATTTCTGATGTGTTTTCGACATTTTCGTTCAAAGATTCGGAATCAGCACGTCGAAATACGTTTGAACACAAGAATTTGAAATTCGAAAAATGAAAAATGAAAAATCTCAGAAAATTGAATTTTCTACCTTGAACACCCTTTTGCGGCTTAATCTTATATCCGAGCACATAAAAATCATACATTTTCGGAAAGAACATGAAATTTCACGTATACAGTGCAAATTCCAAGTCGATGTGACGACTTAGTATTTTTCATGATTTTGAAGGGTGACCCCTTGCAACATTTTTCGAGTAATTTTTAATTTTTTCGAATGAACGAAATTCACAGTATATACTAATTCAACCATTCTGAATCGATTGGCGTTCAAAGAATTTGTCTATCTCTAACCGTTTTCGAGTTGGTCAGCTCTAAATGAGTTTTTAGATGTTTTTTTGCCGCCAAAAATATTTCTGATGTGTTTTCGACATTTTCGTTCAAAGATTCGGAATCAGCACGTCAAAATATGTTTGAGAACAAGAGTTTGAAATTCAAACATGAAAAATGAAATATCTCAGATAATTGGATTTTATACCTTAAACGCCCTTTTCCGGCTGAATCTTATATCTGAGCACATAAAAATCATACATTTTCGGAAAGAGCATGAAATTTTACGTTCACAGTGAAAATTCCAAGTCGATGTGACGACTTAGTATTTTTCATGATTTTGAAGGGTGACCCCTTGCAACTTTTTTCGAGTAATTTTTAATTTTTTCGAATGAACGAAATTCACAGTATATACTAATTCGACCATTCTGAATCGATTGGCGTTCGCAGAATTTGTCTATCTCTAACCGGTCTCGAGTTGGTCAGCTCTAAGTCAGTTTTTAGATATATTTTTTTCCGCCAAAAATATTTCTGATGTGTTTTCGACAATTTCGTTCAAAGATTCGGGATCAGCACGTCGAAATACGTTTGAACACAAGAATTTGAAATTCGAAAAATGAAAAATGAAAAATCTCAGAAAATTGAATTTTCTACCTTGAACACCCTTTTCCGGCTTAATCTTATATCCGAGCACATAAAAATCATACATTTTCGGAAAGAGCATGAAATTTCACGTATACAGTGCAAATTCCAAGTCGATGTGACGACTTAGTATTTTTCATGATTTTGAAGGAGACCCCTTGCAACTTTTTTCGAGTAATTTTTAATTTTTTCGAATGAACGAAATTCACAGTATATACTAATTCGACCATTCTGAATCGATTGGCGTTCAAAGTATTTGTCTATCTCTAACCGTTTTCGAGTTGGTCAGCTCTAAATCAGTTTTTAGATGTTTTACTTGCCGCCAAAAATATTTCTGAGGTGTTTTCGACATTTTCGTTCAAAGATTCGGAATCAGCACGTCAAAATACGTTTGAAAACAAGAGTTTGAAATTCAAAAATGAAAAATGAAAAATCTCAGATAACTGGATTTTCTACCTTTAACGCCCTTTTCCGGCTGAATCTTATATCTGGGCACATAAAAATCACACATTTTCGGAAAGAGCATGAAATTTTACGTTTACAGTGCAAATTCCAAGTCGATGTGACGACTTAGTATTTTTCATGATTTTGAAGGGTGACCCCTTGCAACATTTTTCGAGTAATTTTTAATTTTTTCGAATGAACAAAATTCACAGCTTATACTAATTCGACCATTTTGAATCGATTGACGTTCAAAGAATTTGTCTATCTCTAACCGTTTTCGAGTTGGTCACCTCTAAATCAGTTTTTATATGTTTTTTTTGCCGCCAAAAATATTTCTGATGTGTTTTCGACATTTTCGTTCAAAGATTCGGAATCAGCACGTCAAAATATGTTTGAGAACAAGAGTTTGAAATTCAAAAATGAAAAATGAAAAATCTCAGATAATTGGATTTTCTACCTTTAACGCCCTTTTCCGGCTGAATCTTATATCTGGGCACATAAAAATCACACATTTTCGGAAAGAGCATGAAATTTTACGTTTACAGTGCAAATTCCAAGGCGATGTGACGACTTAGTATTTTTCATGATTTTGAAGGGGGGGACCCCTTGCAACTTTTTTCGAGTAATTTTTAATTTTTTCGAATGAAGGAAATTCACAGTATATACTAATTCGACCATTCTGAATCGATTGGCGTTCAAAGTATTTGTCTATCTCTAACCGTTTTCGAGTTGGTCAGCTCTAAATCAGTTTTTAGATGTTTTTTTTGCCGCCAAAAATATTTCTGATGTGTTTTCGACATTTTCGTTCAAAGATTCGGAATCAGCACGTCAAAATACGTTTGAGAACAAGAGTTTGAAATTCAAAAATGAAAAATGAAAAATCTCAGATAATTGGATTTTCTACCTTTAACGCCCTTTTCCGGCTGAATCTTATATCTGGGCACATAAAAATCACACATTTTCGGAAAGAGCATGAAATTTTACGTTTACAGTGCAAATTCCAAGGCGATGTGACGACTTAGTATTTTTCATGATTTTGAAGGGGGACCCCTTTCAACTTTTTTCGAGTAATTTTTAATTTTTTCGAATGAACGAAATTCACAGCTTATACTAATTCGACCATTTTGAATCGATTGACGTTCAAAGAATTTGTCTATCTCTAACCGTTTTCGAGTTGGTCACCTCTAAATCAGTTTTTATATGTTTTTTTTGCCGCCAAAAATATTTCTGATGTGTTTTCGACATTTTCGTTCAAAGATTCGGAATCAGCACGTCAAAATACGTTTGAGAACAAGAGTTTGAAATTCAAAAATGAAAAATGAAAAATCTCAGATAATTGGATTTTCTACCTTTAACGCCCTTTTCCGGCTGAATCTTATATCTAGGCACATAAAAATCACACATTTTCGGAAAGAGCATGAAATTTCACGTATACCGTGCAAAATCCAAGTCGATGTGACGACTTAGTATTTTTCATGATTTTGAAGGGTGACCCCTTGCAACTTTTTTCGAGTAATTTTTAATTTTTTCGAATGAACGAAATTCACAGTATATACTAATTCGAACATTCTGAATCGATTATCGTTCGCATAATTTGTCTATCTCTAACCGTTTTCGAGTTGGTCAGCTCTAAATCTGTTTTTAGATGTTTATTTTGCCGCCAAAAATATTTCTGATGTGTTTTCGACATTTTCGATCAAAGATTCGGAATCAGCACGTCAAAATACGTTTGAAGATAAGAACTTGAAATTCGAAAAATGAAAAATGAAAAATCTCAGAAAATTGAATTTTCTACCTTGAACACCCTTTTCCGGCTTAATCCTATATCCGAGCACATAAAAATCATACATTTTCGAAAAAAGCATGAAATTTTACATTTACAGTGCTAATTCCAAGTCGATGTGATGACTTAGTATTTTTCATGATTTTGAAGGGGGACCCCTTGCAACTTTTTTCGAGTAATTTTTAATTTTTTCGAATGAACGAAATTCACAGTATATACTAATTTGACCATTCTGAATCGATTGGCGTTCAAAGAATTTGTCTATCTCTAACTGTTTTCGAGTTGGTCAGCTCTAAATCAGTTTTTAGATGTTTTTTTTGGCGCCAAAAATATTTCTGATGTGTTTTCGACATTTTCGTTCGAAGATTCGGAATCAGCACGTCAAAATACGTTTGAGAACAAGAGTTTGAAATTCAAAAATGAAAAATGAAAAATCTCAGATACTTAGTTGGATTTTCTACCTTTAACGCCCTTTTCCGGCTGAATCTTATATCTGGGCACATAAAAATCACACATTTTCGGAAAGAGCATGAAATTTCACGTATACCGTGCAAAATCCAAGTCGATGTGACGACTTAGTATTTTTCATGATTTTGAAGGGTGACCCCTTGCAACTTTTTTCGAGTAATTTTTAATTTTTTCGAATGAACGAAATTCACAGCATATACTAATTCGAACATTCTGAATCGATTATCGTTCGCAGAATTTGTCTATCTCTAACCGTTTTCGAGTTGGTCAGCTCTAAATCTGTTTTTAGATGTTTATTTTGCCGCCAAAAATATTTCTGATGTGTTTTCGACATTTTCGATCAAAGATTCGGAATCAGCACGTCAAAATACGTTTGAAGATAAGAATTTGAAATTCGAAAAATGAAAAATGAAAAATCTCAGAAAATTGAATTTTCTACCTTGAACACCTTTTTCCGGCTTAATCTTATATCCGAGCACATAAAAATCATACATTTTCGGAAATAGCATGAAATTTCACGTATACAGTGCAAATTCCAAATCGATGTGACGACTTAGTATTTTTCATGATTTTGAAAGGGGACCCCTTGCAACTTTTTTCGAGTAATTTTTAATTTTTTCGAATGAACGAAATTCACAGTATATACTAATTTGACCATTCTGAATCGATTGGCGTTCAAAGAATTTGTCTATCTCTAACTGTTTTCGAGTTGGTCAGCTCTAAATGAGTTTTTAGATGTTTTTTTTGCCGCCAAAAATATTTCTGATGTGTTTTCGACATTTTCGTTCAAAGATTCGGAATCAGCACGTCAAAATACGTTTGAGAACAAGAGTTTGAAATTCAAAAATGAAAAATGAAAAATCTCAGATAATTGGATTTTCTACCTTTAACGCCCTTTTCCGACTGAATCTTATATCTGAGCACATAAAAATCATACATTTTCGGAAAGAACATGAAATTTTACGTTCCCAGTGCAAATTCCAAGTAGATGTGACGACTTAGTATTTTTCATGATTTTGAAGGGGGACCACTTGCAACTTTTTTCGAGTAATTTTTAATTTTTTCGAATGAACGAAATTCACAGTATATACTAATTCGACCATTCTGAATCGATTGGAGTTCAAAGTATTTGTCTATCTCTAACCGTTTTCGAGTTGGTCAGCTCTAAATCAGTTTTTAGATGTTTTTTTTGCCGCCAAAAATATTTCTGATGTGTTTTCGACATTTTCGTTCAAAGATTCGGAATCAGCACGTCAAAATACGTTTGAGAACAAGAGTTTGAAATTCAAAAATGAAAAATGAAAAATCTCAGATAATTGGATTTTCTACCTTTAACGCCCTTTTCCGGCTGAATCTTATATCTGGGCACATAAAAATCACACATTTTCGGAAAGAGCATGAAATTTTACGTTTACAGTGCAAATTCCAAGTCGATGTGACGACTTAGTATTTTTCATGATTTTGAAGACCCCTTGCAACTTTTTTCGAGTAATTTTTAATTTTTTCGATTGAACGAAATTCACAATATATACTAATTCGACCATTCTGAATCGATTGGCTTTCGCAGAATTTGTCTATCTCTAACCGGTCTCGAGTTGGTCAGCTCTAAATCAGTTTTTAGATATATTTTTTTCCGCTAAAAATATTTCTGATGTGTTTTCGACATTTTTGTTCAAAGATTCGGAATCATCACGTCGAAAAACGTTTGAACACAAGAATTTGAAATTCGAAATATGAAAAATGAAAAATCTCAGAAAATTGAATTTTCTACCTTGAACACCCTATTCCGGCTTAATCTTATATCCGAGCACATAAAAATCATACATTTTCGGAAAGAGCATGAAATTTTACGTTCTCAGTGCAAAATCCAAGTCGATGTGACGACTTAGTATTTTTCATGATTTTGAAGGGTGACTGACCCCTTGCAACTTTTTTCGAGTAATTTTTAATTTTTTCGAATGAACGAAATTCACAGTATATACTAATTCGACCATTCTGAATCGATTGGCGTTCAAAGTATTTGTCTATCTCTAACCGTTTTCGAGTTGGTCAGCTCTAAATCAGTTTTTAGATGTTTTTTTTTGCCGCCAAAAATATTTCTGATGTGTTTTCGACATTTTCGTTCAAAGATTCGGAATCAGCACGTCTAAATACGTTTGAGAACAAAAGTTTGAAATTCAAAAATGAAAAATGAAAAATCTCAGATAATTGGATTTTCTACCTTTAACGCCCGTTTCCGGCTGAATCTTATATCTGGGCACATAAAAATCACACATTTTCGGAAAGAGCATGAAATTTTACGTTTACAGTGCAAATTCCAAGTCGATGTGACGACTCAGTATTTTTCATGATTTTGAAGGGGGACCCCTTGCAACTTTTTTCGAGTAATTTTTAATTTTTTCGATTGAACGAAATTCACAATATATACTAATTCGACCATTCTGAATCGATTGGCGTTCGCAGAATTTGTCTATCTCTAACCGGTCTCGAGTTGGTCAGCTCTAAATCAGTTTTTAGATATATTTTTTTCCGCCAAAAATATTTCTGATGTGTTTTCGACATTTTCGTTCAAAGATTCGGAATCAGCACGTCGAAATACGTTTGAACACAAGAATTTGAAATTCGAAAAATGAAAAATGAAAAATCTCAGAAAATTGAATTTTCTACCTTGAACACCCTTTTCCGGCTTAATCTTATATCCGAGCACATAAAAATCATACATTTTCGGAAAGAGCATGAAATATCACGTATACAGTGCAGATTCCAAGTCGATGTGACGACTTAGTATTTTTCATGATTTTGAAGGGTGACTGACCCCTTGCAACTTTTTTCGAGTAATTTTTAATTTTTTCGAATGAACGAAATTCACAGTATATACTAATTCGACCATTCTGAATCGATTGGCGTTCAAAGTATTTGTCTATCTCTAACCGTTTTCGAGTTGGTCAGCTCTAAATCAGTTTTTAGATGTTTTTTTTTGCCGCCAAAAATATTTCTGATGTGTTTTCGACATTTTCGTTCAAAGATTCGGAATCAGCACGTCTAAATACGTTTGAGAACAAAAGTTTGAAATTCAAAAATGAAAAATGAAAAATCTCAGATAATTGGATTTTCTACCTTTAACGCCCGTTTCCGGCTGAATCTTATATCTGGGCACATAAAAATCACACATTTTCGGAAAGAGCATGAAATTTCACGTATACAGTGCAAATTCCAAATCGATGTGACGACTTAGTATTTTTCATGATTTTGAAGGGAGACCTCTTGCAACTTTTTTCGAGTAATTTTTAATTTTTTCGATTGAACGAAATTCACAATATATACTAATTCGACCATTCTGAATCGATTGGCGTTCGCAGAATTTGTCTATCTCTAACCGGTCTCGAGTTGGTCAGCTCTAAATCAGTTTTTAGACATATTTTTTTCCGCCAAAAATATTTCTGATGTGTTTTCGACATTTTCGTTCAAAGATTCGGAATCAGCACGTCGAAATACGTTTGAACACAAGAATTTGAAATTCGAAAAATGAAAAATGAAAAATCTCAGAAAATTGAATTTTCTACCTTGAACACCCTTTTCCGGCTTAATCTTATATCCGAGCACATAAAAATCATACATTTTCGGAAAGAGCATGAAATTTCACGTATACAGTGCAAATTCCAAGTCGATGTGACGACTTAGTATTTTTCATGATTTTGAAGGGTGACCCCTTGCAACTTTTTTCGAGTAATTTTTAATTTTTTCGAATGAACGAAATTCACAGTATATACTAATTCAACCATTCTGAATCGATTGGCGTTCAAAGAATTTGTCTATCTCTAACCGTTTTCGAGTTGGTCAGCTCTAAATGAGTTTTTAGATGTTTTTTTGCCGCCAAAAATATTTCTGATGTGTTTTCGACATTTTCGTTCAAAGATTCGGAATCAGCACGTCAAAATACGTTTGAGAACAAGAGTTTGAAATTCAAAAATGAAAAATGAAAAATCTCAGATAATTGGATTTTCTACCTTTAACGCCCTTTTCCGGCTGAATCTTATATCTGGGCACATAAAAATCACACATTTTCGGAAAGAGCATGAAATTTTACGTTTACAGTGCAAATTCCAAGTCGATGTGACGACTTAGTATTTTTCATGATTTTGAAGGGGGACCCCTTGCAACTTTTTTCGAGTAATTTTTAATTTTTTCGAATGAACGAAATTCACAGCTTATACTAATTCGATTATTTTGAATCGATTGACGTTCAAAAAATGTGTCTATCTCTAACCGTTTTCGAGTTGGTCACCTCTAAATCAGTTTTTAGATGTTTTTTTTGCCGCCAAAAATATTTCTGATGTGTTTTCGACATTTTCGTTCAAAGATTCGGAATCAGCACGTCAAAATACGTTTGAAAACAAGAGTTTGAAATTCAAAAATGAAAAATGAAAAATCTCAGATAATTGGATTTTCTACCTTTAACGCATTTTTGCGGCTGAATCTTATATCTGAGCACAAAAAAATCATACATTTTCGGAATGAGCATGAAATTTCACGTATACAGTGCAAATTCCAAATCGATGTGACGACTTAGTATTTTTCATGATTTTGAAAGGGGACCCCTTGCAACTTTTTTCGAGTAATTTTTAATTTTTTCGATTGAACGAAATTCACAATATATACTAATTTGACCATTCTGAATCGATTGGCGTTCGCAGAATTTGTCTATCTCTAACCGTTTTCGAGTTGGTCAGCTCTAAATGAGTTTTTAGATGTTTTTTTTGCCGCCAAAAATATTTCTGATGTGTTTTCGACATTTTCGTTCAAAGATTCGGAATCAGCACGTCAAAATACGTTTGAACACAGGAATTTGAAATTCAAAAAATGAAAAATGAAAAATCTCAGAAAATTGAATTTTCTACCTTTAACGCCCTTTTCCGGCTGAATCTTATATCTGGGCACATAAAAATCACACATTTTCGGAAAGAGCATGAAATTTCACGTATACCGTGCAAAATCCAAGTCGATGTGACGACTTAGTATTTTTCATGATTTTGAAGGGTGACCCCTTGCAACTTTTTTCGAGTAATTTTTAATTTTTTCGAATGAACGAAATTCACAATATATACTAATTCGACCATTCTGAATCGATTGGCGTTCGCAGAATTTGTCTATCTCTAACCGGTCTCGAGTTGGTCAGCTCTAAATCAGTTTTTAGATATATTTTTTTCCGCCAAAAATATTTCTGATGTGTTTTCGACATTTTCGTTCAAAGATTCGGAATCAGCACGTCGAAATACGTTTGAACACAAGAATTTGAAATTCGAAAAATGAAAAATGAAAAATCTCAGAAAATTGAATTTTCTACCTTGAACACCCTTTTGCGGCTTAATCTTATATCCGAGCACATAAAAATCATACATTTTCGGAAAGAACATGAAATTTCACGTATACAGTGCAAATTCCAAGTCGATGTGATGACTTAGTATTTTTCATGATTTTGAAGGGGGACCCCTTGCAACTTTTTTCGAGTAATTTTTAATTTTTTCGAATGAACGAAATTCACAGTATATACTAATTTGACCATTCTGAATCGATTGGCGTTCAAAGAATTTGTCTATCTCTAACTGTTTTCGAGTTGGTCAGCTCTAAATCAGTTTTTAGATGTTTTTTTTGGCGCCAAAAATATTTCTGATGTGTTTTCGACATTTTCGTTCGAAGATTCGGAATCAGCACGTCAAAATACGATTGAAAACAAGAGTTTGAAATTCACCAATGAAAAATGAAAAATCTCAGAAAATTGAATTTTCTACCTTGAACACATTTTTCCGGCTTAATCTTATATCCGAGCACATAAAAATCATACATTTTCGGAAAAAGCATGAAATTTTACGTTTACAGTGCTAATTCCAAGTCGATGTGATGACTTAGTATTTTTCATGATTTTGAAGGGGGACCCCTTGCAACTTTTTTCGAGTAATTTTTAATTTTTTCGAATGAACGAAATTCACAGTATATACTATTTCGAACATTCTGAATCGATTATCGTTCGCAGAATTTGTCTATCTCTAACCGTTTTCGAGTTGGTCAGCTCTAAATCTGTTTTTAGATGTTTATTTTGCCGCCAAAAATATTTCTGATGTGTTTTCGACATTTTCGATCAAAGATTCGGAATCAGCACGTCAAAATACGTTTGAAGATAAGAATTTGAAATTCGAAAAATGAAAAATGAAAAATCTCAGAAAATTGAATTTTCTACCTTGAACACCTTTTTCCGGCTTAATCTTATATCCGAGCACATAAAAATCATACATTTTCGGAAATAGCATGAAATTTCACGTATACAGTGCAAATTCCAAATCGATGTGACGACTTAGTATTTTTCATGATTTTGAAAGGGGACCCCTTGCAACTTTTTTCGAGTAATTTTTAATTTTTTCGAATGAACGAAATTCACAGTATATACTAATTCGACCATTCTGAATCGATTGGCGTTCAAAGTATTTGTCTATCTCTAACCGTTTTCGAGTTGGTCAGCTCTAAATCAGTTTTTAGATGTTTTTTTTGCCGCCAAAAATATTTCTGATGTGTTTTCGACATTTTCTTTCAAAGATTCGGAATCAGCACGTCAAAATACGTTTGAGAACAAGAGTTTGAAATTCAAAAATGAAAAATGAAAAATCTCAGATAATTGGATTTTCTACTTTTAACGCCCTTTTCCGGCTGAATCTTATATCTGGGCACATAAAAATCACACATTTTCGGAAAGAGCATGAAATTTTACGTTTACAGTGCAAATTCCAAGTCGATGTGACGACTTAGTATTTTTCATGATTTTGAAGGGGGACCCCTTGCAACTTTTTTCGAGTAATTTTTAATTTTTTCGATTGAACGAAATTCACAATATATACTAATTCGACCATTCTGAATCGATTGGCGTTCGCAGAATTTGTCTATCTCTAACCGGTCTCGAGTTGGTCAGCTCTAAATCAGTTTTTAGATATATTTTTTTCCGCCAAAAATATTTCTGATGTGTTTTCGACATTTTCGTTCAAAGATTCGGAATCAGCACGTCGAAATACGTTTGAACACAAGAATTTGAAATTCGAAAAATGAAAAATGAAAAATCTCAGAAAATTGAATTTTCTACCTTGAACACCCTTTTGCGGCTTAATCTTATATCCGAGCACATAAAAATCATACATTTTCGGAAAGAACATGAAATTTCACGTATACAGTGCAAATTCCAAGTCGATGTGACGACTTAGTATTTTTCATGATTTTGAAGGGTGACCCCTTGCAACATTTTTCGAGTAATTTTTAATTTTTTCGAATGAACGAAATTCACAGTATATACTAATTCAACCATTCTGAATCGATTGGCGTTCAAAGAATTTGTCTATCTCTAACCGTTTTCGAGTTGGTCAGCTCTAAATGAGTTTTTAGATGTTTTTTTGCCGCCAAAAATATTTCTGATGTGTTTTCGACATTTTCGTTCAAAGATTCGGAATCAGCACGTCAAAATATGTTTGAGAACAAGAGTTTGAAATTCAAACATGAAAAATGAAATATCTCAGATAATTGGATTTTATACCTTAAACGCCCTTTTCCGGCTGAATCTTATATCTGAGCACATAAAAATCATACATTTTCGGAAAGAGCATGAAATTTTACGTTCACAGTGAAAATTCCAAGTCGATGTGACGACTTAGTATTTTTCATGATTTTGAAGGGTGACCCCTTGCAACTTTTTTCGAGTAATTTTTAATTTTTTCGAATGAACGAAATTCACAGTATATACTAATTCGACCATTCTGAATCGATTGGCGTTCGCAGAATTTGTCTATCTCTAACCGGTCTCGAGTTGGTCAGCTCTAAGTCAGTTTTTAGATATATTTTTTTCCGCCAAAAATATTTCTGATGTGTTTTCGACAATTTCGTTCAAAGATTCGGGATCAGCACGTCGAAATACGTTTGAACACAAGAATTTGAAATTCGAAAAATGAAAAATGAAAAATCTCAGAAAATTGAATTTTCTACCTTGAACACCCTTTTCCGGCTTAATCTTATATCCGAGCACATAAAAATCATACATTTTCGGAAAGAGCATGAAATTTCACGTATACAGTGCAAATTCCAAGTCGATGTGACGACTTAGTATTTTTCATGATTTTGAAGGAGACCCCTTGCAACTTTTTTCGAGTAATTTTTAATTTTTTCGAATGAACGAAATTCACAGTATATACTAATTCGACCATTCTGAATCGATTGGCGTTCAAAGTATTTGTCTATCTCTAACCGTTTTCGAGTTGGTCAGCTCTAAATCAGTTTTTAGATGTTTTACTTGCCGCCAAAAATATTTCTGAGGTGTTTTCGACATTTTCGTTCAAAGATTCGGAATCAGCACGTCAAAATACGTTTGAAAACAAGAGTTTGAAATTCAAAAATGAAAAATGAAAAATCTCAGATAACTGGATTTTCTACCTTTAACGCCCTTTTCCGGCTGAATCTTATATCTGGGCACATAAAAATCACACATTTTCGGAAAGAGCATGAAATTTTACGTTTACAGTGCAAATTCCAAGTCGATGTGACGACTTAGTATTTTTCATGATTTTGAAGGGTGACCCCTTGCAACATTTTTCGAGTAATTTTTAATTTTTTCGAATGAACAAAATTCACAGCTTATACTAATTCGACCATTTTGAATCGATTGACGTTCAAAGAATTTGTCTATCTCTAACCGTTTTCGAGTTGGTCACCTCTAAATCAGTTTTTATATGTTTTTTTTGCCGCCAAAAATATTTCTGATGTGTTTTCGACATTTTCGTTCAAAGATTCGGAATCAGCACGTCAAAATATGTTTGAGAACAAGAGTTTGAAATTCAAAAATGAAAAATGAAAAATCTCAGATAATTGGATTTTCTACCTTTAACGCCCTTTTCCGGCTGAATCTTATATCTGGGCACATAAAAATCACACATTTTCGGAAAGAGCATGAAATTTTACGTTTACAGTGCAAATTCCAAGGCGATGTGACGACTTAGTATTTTTCATGATTTTGAAGGGGGGGACCCCTTGCAACTTTTTTCGAGTAATTTTTAATTTTTTCGAATGAAGGAAATTCACAGTATATACTAATTCGACCATTCTGAATCGATTGGCGTTCAAAGTATTTGTCTATCTCTAACCGTTTTCGAGTTGGTCAGCTCTAAATCAGTTTTTAGATGTTTTTTTTGCCGCCAAAAATATTTCTGATGTGTTTTCGACATTTTCGTTCAAAGATTCGGAATCAGCACGTCAAAATACGTTTGAGAACAAGAGTTTGAAATTCAAAAATGAAAAATGAAAAATCTCAGATAATTGGATTTTCTACCTTTAACGCCCTTTTCCGGCTGAATCTTATATCTGGGCACATAAAAATCACACATTTTCGGAAAGAGCATGAAATTTTACGTTTACAGTGCAAATTCCAAGGCGATGTGACGACTTAGTATTTTTCATGATTTTGAAGGGGGACCCCTTTCAACTTTTTTCGAGTAATTTTTAATTTTTTCGAATGAACGAAATTCACAGCTTATACTAATTCGACCATTTTGAATCGATTGACGTTCAAAGAATTTGTCTATCTCTAACCGTTTTCGAGTTGGTCACCTCTAAATCAGTTTTTATATGTTTTTTTTGCCGCCAAAAATATTTCTGATGTGTTTTCGACATTTTCGTTCAAAGATTCGGAATCAGCACGTCAAAATACGTTTGAGAACAAGAGTTTGAAATTCAAAAATGAAAAATGAAAAATCTCAGATAATTGGATTTTCTACCTTTAACGCCCTTTTCCGGCTGAATCTTATATCTAGGCACATAAAAATCACACATTTTCGGAAAGAGCATGAAATTTCACGTATACCGTGCAAAATCCAAGTCGATGTGACGACTTAGTATTTTTCATGATTTTGAAGGGTGACCCCTTGCAACTTTTTTCGAGTAATTTTTAATTTTTTCGAATGAACGAAATTCACAGTATATACTAATTCGAACATTCTGAATCGATTATCGTTCGCATAATTTGTCTATCTCTAACCGTTTTCGAGTTGGTCAGCTCTAAATCTGTTTTTAGATGTTTATTTTGCCGCCAAAAATATTTCTGATGTGTTTTCGACATTTTCGATCAAAGATTCGGAATCAGCACGTCAAAATACGTTTGAAGATAAGAACTTGAAATTCGAAAAATGAAAAATGAAAAATCTCAGAAAATTGAATTTTCTACCTTGAACACCCTTTTCCGGCTTAATCCTATATCCGAGCACATAAAAATCATACATTTTCGAAAAAAGCATGAAATTTTACATTTACAGTGCTAATTCCAAGTCGATGTGATGACTTAGTATTTTTCATGATTTTGAAGGGGGACCCCTTGCAACTTTTTTCGAGTAATTTTTAATTTTTTCGAATGAACGAAATTCACAGTATATACTAATTTGACCATTCTGAATCGATTGGCGTTCAAAGAATTTGTCTATCTCTAACTGTTTTCGAGTTGGTCAGCTCTAAATCAGTTTTTAGATGTTTTTTTTGGCGCCAAAAATATTTCTGATGTGTTTTCGACATTTTCGTTCGAAGATTCGGAATCAGCACGTCAAAATACGTTTGAGAACAAGAGTTTGAAATTCAAAAATGAAAAATGAAAAATCTCAGATACTTAGTTGGATTTTCTACCTTTAACGCCCTTTTCCGGCTGAATCTTATATCTGGGCACATAAAAATCACACATTTTCGGAAAGAGCATGAAATTTCACGTATACCGTGCAAAATCCAAGTCGATGTGACGACTTAGTATTTTTCATGATTTTGAAGGGTGACCCCTTGCAACTTTTTTCGAGTAATTTTTAATTTTTTCGAATGAACGAAATTCACAGCATATACTAATTCGAACATTCTGAATCGATTATCGTTCGCAGAATTTGTCTATCTCTAACCGTTTTCGAGTTGGTCAGCTCTAAATCTGTTTTTAGATGTTTATTTTGCCGCCAAAAATATTTCTGATGTGTTTTCGACATTTTCGATCAAAGATTCGGAATCAGCACGTCAAAATACGTTTGAAGATAAGAATTTGAAATTCGAAAAATGAAAAATGAAAAATCTCAGAAAATTGAATTTTCTACCTTGAACACCTTTTTCCGGCTTAATCTTATATCCGAGCACATAAAAATCATACATTTTCGGAAATAGCATGAAATTTCACGTATACAGTGCAAATTCCAAATCGATGTGACGACTTAGTATTTTTCATGATTTTGAAAGGGGACCCCTTGCAACTTTTTTCGAGTAATTTTTAATTTTTTCGAATGAACGAAATTCACAGTATATACTAATTTGACCATTCTGAATCGATTGGCGTTCAAAGAATTTGTCTATCTCTAACTGTTTTCGAGTTGGTCAGCTCTAAATGAGTTTTTAGATGTTTTTTTTGCCGCCAAAAATATTTCTGATGTGTTTTCGACATTTTCGTTCAAAGATTCGGAATCAGCACGTCAAAATACGTTTGAGAACAAGAGTTTGAAATTCAAAAATGAAAAATGAAAAATCTCAGATAATTGGATTTTCTACCTTTAACGCCCTTTTCCGACTGAATCTTATATCTGAGCACATAAAAATCATACATTTTCGGAAAGAACATGAAATTTTACGTTCCCAGTGCAAATTCCAAGTAGATGTGACGACTTAGTATTTTTCATGATTTTGAAGGGGGACCACTTGCAACTTTTTTCGAGTAATTTTTAATTTTTTCGAATGAACGAAATTCACAGTATATACTAATTCGACCATTCTGAATCGATTGGAGTTCAAAGTATTTGTCTATCTCTAACCGTTTTCGAGTTGGTCAGCTCTAAATCAGTTTTTAGATGTTTTTTTTGCCGCCAAAAATATTTCTGATGTGTTTTCGACATTTTCGTTCAAAGATTCGGAATCAGCACGTCAAAATACGTTTGAGAACAAGAGTTTGAAATTCAAAAATGAAAAATGAAAAATCTCAGATAATTGGATTTTCTACTTTTAACGCCCTTTTCCGGCTGAATCTTATATCTGGGCACATAAAAATCACACATTTTCGGAAAGAGCATGAAATTTTACGTTTACAGTGCAAATTCCAAGTCGATGTGACGACTTAGTATTTTTCATGATTTTGAAGGGGGACCCCTTGCAACTTTTTTCGAGTAATTTTTAATTTTTTCGATTGAACGAAATTCACAATATATACTAATTCGACCATTCTGAATCGATTGGCGTTCGCAGAATTTGTCTATCTCTAACCGGTCTCGAGTTGGTCAGCTCTAAATCAGTTTTTAGATATATTTTTTTCCGCCAAAAATATTTCTGATATGTTTTCGACATTTTCGTTCAAAGATTCGGAATCAGCACGTCGAAATACGTTTGAACACAAGAATTTGAAATTCGAAAAATGAAAAATGAAAAATCTCAGAAAATTGAATTTTCTACCTTGAACACCCTTTTGCGGCTTAATCTTATATCCGAGCACATAAAAATCATACATTTTCGGAAAGAACATGAAATTTCACGTATACAGTGCAAATTCCAAGTCGATGTGACGACTTAGTATTTTTCATGATTTTGAAGGGTGACCCCTTGCAACATTTTTCGAGTAATTTTTAATTTTTTCGAATGAACGAAATTCACAGTATATACTAATTCAACCATTCTGAATCGATTGGCGTTCAAAGAATTTGTCTATCTCTAACCGTTTTCGAGTTGGTCAGCTCTAAATGAGTTTTTAGATGTTTTTTTGCCGCCAAAAATATTTCTGATGTGTTTTCGACATTTTCGTTCAAAGATTCGGAATCAGCACGTCAAAATATGTTTGAGAACAAGAGTTTGAAATTCAAACATGAAAAATGAAATATCTCAGATAATTGGATTTTATACCTTAAACGCCCTTTTCCGGCTGAATCTTATATCTGAGCACATAAAAATCATACATTTTCGGAAAGAGCATGAAATTTTACGTTCACAGTGAAAATTCCAAGTCGATGTGACGACTTAGTATTTTTCATGATTTTGAAGGGGGACCCCTTGCAACTTTTTTCGAGTAATTTTTAATTTTTTCGAATGAACGAAATTCACAGTATATACTAATTCGACCATTCTGAATCGATTGGCGTTCGCAGAATTTGTCTATCTCTAACCGGTCTCGAGTTGGTCAGCTCTAAGTCAGTTTTTAGATATATTTTTTTCCGCCAAAAATATTTCTGATGTGTTTTCGACAATTTCGTTCAAAGATTCGGAATCAGCACGTCGAAATACGTTTGAACACAAGAATTTGAAATTCGAAAAATGAAAAATGAAAAATCTCAGAAAATTGAATTTTCTACCTTGAACACCCTTTTCCGGCTTAATCTTATATCCGAGCACATAAAAATCATACATTTTCGGAAAGAGCATGAAATTTCACGTATACAGTGCAAATTCCAAGTCGATGTGACGACTTAGTATTTTTCATGATTTTGAAGGGGGACCACTTGCAACTTTTTTCGAGTAATTTTTAATTTTTTCGAATGAACGAAATTCACAGTATATACTAATTCGACCATTCTGAATCGATTGGCGTTCAAAGTATTTGTCTATCTCTAACCGTTTTCGAGTTGGTCAGCTCTAAATCAGTTTTTAGATGTTTTTTTTGCCGCCAAAAATATTTCTGATGTGTTTTCGACATTTTCGTTCAAAGATTCGGAATCAGCACGTCAAAATACGTTTGAAAACAAGAGTTTGAAATTCAAAAATGAAAAATGAAAAATCTCAGATAATTGGATTTTCTACCTTTAACGCATTTTTGCGGCTGAATCTTATATCTGAGCACAAAAAAATCATACATTTTCGGAATGAGCATGAAATTTCACGTATACAGTGCAAATTCCAAATCGATGTGACGACTTAGTATTTTTCATGATTTTGAAAGGGGACCCCTTGCAACTTTTTTCGAGTAATTTTTAATTTTTTCGATTGAACGAAATTCACAATATATACTAATTTGACCATTCTGAATCGATTGGCGTTCGCAGAATTTGTCTATCTCTAACCGTTTTCGAGTTGGTCAGCTCTAAATGAGTTTTTAGATGTTTTTTTTGCCGCCAAAAATATTTCTGATGTGTTTTCGACATTTTCGTTCAAAGATTCGGAATCAGCACGTCAAAATACGTTTGAACACAGGAATTTGAAATTCAAAAAATGAAAAATGAAAAATCTCAGAAAATTGAATTTTCTACCTTGAACACTCTTTTCCGGCTTAATCTTATATCCGAGCACATAAAAATCATACATTTTCGGAAAAAGCATGAAATTTTACGTTTACAGTGCTAATTCCAAGTCGATGTGATGACTTAGTATTTTTCATGATTTTGACGGGAGACCCCTTGCAACTTTTTTCGAGTAATTTTTAATTTTTTCGAATGAACGAAATTCACAGTATATACTAATTCGACCATTCTGAATCGATTGGCGTTCAAAGTATTTGTCTATCTCTAACCGTTTTCGAGTTGGTCAGCTCTAAATCAGTTTTTAGATGTTTTTTTTGCCGCCAAAAATATTTCTGATGTGTTTTCTACATTTTCGTTCAAAGATTCGGAATCAGCACGTCAAAATACGTTTGAGAACAAGAGTTTGAAATTCAAAAATGAAAAATGAAAAATCTCAGATAACTGGATTTTCTACCTTTAACGCCCTTTTCCGGCTGAATCTTATATCTGGGCACATAAAAATCACACATTTTCGGAAAGAGCATGAAATTTTACGTTTACAGTGCAAATTCCAAGTCGATGTGACGACTTAGTATTTTTCATGATTTTGAAGGGTCCCTTGCAACATTTTTCGAGTAATTTTTAATTTTTTCGAATGAACGAAATTCACAGTATATACTAATTTGACCATTCTGAATCGATTGGCGTTCAAAGAATTTGTCTATCTCTAACTGTTTTCGAGTTGGTCAGCTCTAAATGAGTTTTTAGATGTTTTTTTTGCCGCCAAAAATATTTCTGATGTGTTTTCGACATTTTCGTTCAAAGATTCGGAATCAGCACGTCAAAATACGTTTGAGAACAAGAGTTTGAAATTCAAAAATGAAAAATGAAAAATCTCAGATAATTGGATTTTCTACCTTTAACGCATTTTTGCGGCTGAATCTTATATCTGAGCACAAAAAAATCATACATTTTCGGAATGAGCATGAAATTTCACGTATACAGTGCAAATTCCAAATCGATGTGACGACTTAGTATTTTTCATGATTTTGAAAGGGGACCCCTTGCAACTTTTTTCGAGTAATTTTTAATTTTTTCGATTGAACGAAATTCACAATATATACTAATTTGACCATTCTGAATCGATTAGCGTTCGCAGAATTTGTCTATCTCTAACCGTTTTCGAGTTGGTCAGCTCTAAATGAGTTTTTAGATGTTTTTTTTGCCGCCAAAAATATTTCTGATGTGTTTTCGACATTTTCGTTCAAAGATTCGGAATCAGCACGTCAAAATACGTTTGAACACAGGAATTTGAAATTAAAAAAATGAAAAATGAATAATCTCAGAAAATTGAATTTTCTACCTTGAACACCCTTTTCCGGCTTAATCTTATATCCGGGCACATAAAAATCATACATTTTCGGAAAAAGCATGAAATTTTACGTTTACAGTGCTAATTCCAAGTCGATGTGATGACTTAGTATTTTTCATGATTTTGAAGGGGGGGACCCCTTGCAACTTTTTTCGAGTAATTTTTAATTTTTTCGAATGAAGGAAATTCACAGTATATACTAATTCGACCATTCTGAATAGATTGGCGTTCAAAGTATTTGTCTATCTCTAACCGTTTTCGAGTTGGTCAGCTCTAAATCAGTTTTTAGATGTTTTTTTTGCCGCCAAAAATATTTCTGATGTGTTTTCGACATTTTCGTTCAAAGATTCGGAATCAGCACGTCAAAACACGTTTGAGAACAAGAGTTTGAAATTCAAAAATGAAAAATGAAAAATCTCAGATAATTGGATTTTCTACCTTTAACGCCCTTTTCCGGCTGAATCTTATATCTGGGCACATAAAAATCACACATTTTCGGAAAGAGCATGAAATTTTACGTTTACAGTGCAAATTCCAAGTCGATGTGACGACTTAGTATTTTTCATGATTTTGAAGGGGGACCCCTTGCAACTTTTTTCGAGTAATTTTTAATTTTTTCGAATGAACGAAATTCACAGTATATACTAATTCGAACATTCTGAATCGATTATCGTTCGCATAATTTGTCTATCTCTAACCGTTTTCGAGTTGGTCAGCTCTAAATCTGTTTTTAGATGTTTATTTTGCCGCCAAAAATATTTCTGATGTGTTTTCGACATTTTCGATCAAAGATTCGGAATCAGCACGTCAAAATACGTTTGAAGATAAGAATTTGAAATTCGAAAAATGAAAAATGAAAAATCTCAGAAAATTGAATTTTCTACCTTGAACACCCTTTTCCGGCTTAATCCTATATCCGAGCACATAAAAATCATACATTTTCGGAAAAAGCATGAAATTTCACGTATACAGTGCAAATTCCAAATCGATGTGACGACTTAGTATTTTTCATGATTTTGAAAGGGGGACCCCTTGCAACTTTTTTCGAGTAATTTTTAATTTTTTCGAATGAACGAAATTCACAGTATATACTAATTTGACCATTCTGAATCGATTGGCGTTCAAAGAATTTGTCTATCTCTAACTGTTTTCGAGTTGGTCAGCTCTAAATGAGTTTTTAGATGTTTTTTTTGCCGCCAAAAATATTTCTGATGTGTTTTCGACATTTTCGTTCAAAGATTCGGAATCAGCACGTCAAAATACGTTTGAACACAGGAATTTGAAATTCAAAAAATGAAAAATGAAAAATCTCAGAAAATTGAATTTTCTACCTTGAACACCCTTTTCCGGCTTAATCTTATATCCGAGCACATAAAAATCATACATTTTCGGAAAAAGCATGAAATTTTACGTTTACAGTGCTAATTCCAAGTCGATGTGACGACTTAGTATTTTTCATGATTTTGAAGGGGGACACTTGCAAATTTTTTCGAGTAATTTTTAATTTTTTCGAATGAACGAAATTCACAGTATATACTGATTCGATCATTCTGAATCGATTGGCGATCAAAGAATTTGTCCATCTCTAACCGTTTTCGAGTTGGTCAGCTCTAAATCAGTTTTTAGATGTTTTACTTGCCGCCAAAAATATTTCTGATGTGTTTTCGACATTTTCGTTCGAAGATTCGGAATCAGCACGTCAAAATACGTTTGAAAACAAGAGTTTGAAATTCACCAATGAAAAATGAAAAATCTCAGATAATTGGATTTTCTACCTTTAACGCCTTTTTGCGGCTGAATCTTATATCCGAGCACATAAAAATCATACATTTTCGGAAATAGCATGAAATTTCACGTATACAGTGCAAATTCCAAATCGATGTGACGACTTAGTATTTTTCATGATTTTGAAGGGGGACCCCTTGCAACTTTTTTCGGGTAATTTTTAATTTTTTCGAATGAAGGAAATTCACAGTATATACTAATTCGACCATTCTGAATCGATTGGCGTTCAAAGAATTTGTCTATCTCTAACTGTTTTCGAGTTGGTCAGCTCTAAATGAGTTTTTAGATGTTTTTTTTGCCGCCAAAAATATTTCTGATGTGTTTTCGACATTTTCGTTCAAAGATTCGGAATCAGCACGTCAAAATACGTTTGAACACAGGAATTTGAAATTTAAAAAATGAAAAATGAAAAATCTCAGAAAATTGAATTTTCTACCTTGAACACCCTTTTCCGGCTTAATCTTATATCCGAGCACATAAAAATCAAACATTTTCGGAAAAAGCATGAAATTTTACGTTTACAGTGCTAATTCCAAGTCGATGTGATGACTTAGTATTTTTCATGATTTTGAAGGGGGGGACCCCTTGCAACTTTTTTCGAGTAACTTTTAATTTTTTCGAATGAAGGAAATTCACAGTATATACTAATTCGACCATTCTGAATCGGTTATTTTTCAAATGTTTTTTTTGGCGCCAAAATATTTCTGATGATTTTCGACATTATCGTTCAAAGATTCGAAATCAGCACGTGAAAATTCGTTCTGAGACGGAAATTTGAATTTCGACAAATAAAAAAAAAAGTTCAAAAAATTATGTATCATGATATACTTGATATACTAAATTGGCCATTCTGAATCTATTGGCGGTCGCAGAATGCGTTTATCTCTAACGGTTTTCGAGTTGGTCAGCTCTGAATCAGTTTTCAAAAAATTATCTATCATGATATACTCGACTTTTTTGTCCGTCGAGTTTTTCCTTTCAGACTCTCAGTATATACTAATTTGGTCATCCTGAATCGATTGGCGTTCGCAGAATGCGTTTATCTCTAACCGTCCTCGAGTTGGTCAGCTCTGAATCAGTTTTTAAATAATTATCTATCATGATATATTCGACTTTTTGGTCCGTCAATATTTTTCGTTCAAATTCTTGATATATACTAATTCAACCATTCTGAATCGAACGTCGTTCGCAGAATTTGTCTATCTCTAACCGTTCTCAAGTTGGTGAGCCTGAATCAGTTTTCAAATAATTATCCATAATATGATATACTCGACTTTTTTGTCAGTAGATTTTTTCGTTGAAATGTTCACTATATATTAATTTAACCATTCTGAATCGATTGGCGTTTGCAGCATTTATATGTCTTTGACCGTTCTCGAGTTGGTCAGGTTTGAATCAGTTTTCAAAAAATAATCTCTTAGGATATACTCGACTCGTTTGTCCGTAGATTTTTTTTCGTTCAAATGCTCAGTATATACTAATTCGGCCATTCCGAATCGATTGACATTTGCAGAATTTATGTATCTCTCACTGTTCTCGAGTTGGTCAGCCTGAATCAGTTTTCAAATAATTATCTATCATGCTATACCCGACTTTTTTGTCCGTCAATTTTTTTCGTTATAATTCTTATTATATTATAATTCGGTCATTCTGAATCGTAGAATTTGTCTATTTCTAACCGTTCTCAAGTCGGTCAGCTCTGAAACAATTTTCAAAAAATTATTTTCAATTGAATGAATGAATGAATGTGATATAATTCAGAGGTTCAGACTATACTGAAGAATGGTGTTATCCAATGGGACTTATCGTCAACCCGACCAAGATTACCCTATATCAGTCACTTAAATAATTTGAAAAATATTTTCCGAAGTTTTGGTCCTCCAAATTTCATACACACATTCCCATTTTCCAGCTTGCATTATAAAATACGACTTTCCATCCGGTGTCGCATATTCTTCCATTACACGACAACCTACATAACTCTCAAATTAGAGCTTGAACAACGTAATCAGACAACACGTACACAATCTGTTGCAAAGCATTTAAATCAAGATTATGCAGCTCCAAAACGTCCCCTTGTTGCGAGAACATGGCATATACGAAATTCACTTGTGCCATATGAAAATATATACTAGGTGGAAATGAGGAGAAACAAGTGGCGCCAAGGGATGCAACGCTGGTCCGTCGGGCGCTTTATTTGTATAACCTGACTCTCTGCTCACTTTACATTATATCATAACATATCGTTAGGGTTGTATTTCATGTGCAGACCGAGAACGGAGCTCCTGAAAAATTACCCGGCCCGAAGGACCAGAAAACATAAGTTTATTTTCGGTGATATATCGCGTCGAGTGGAAGGCCATTTTTAACGGGATAACGAAGGCCGAAATTCGGAGAAATGTTCCGCAGATATCCATATAATGAATGCAGTCGACCAGAATAGTATATTATGCAATGAGCACACAATGGCCATTTTGTTGCGAGTTGCATACTATACTTTTTCTATGACAACATATCGTTCACGTTTAATACATGCATACATTGCAAAAACTTTGAAAGAAATAAACTGATGATATTTCATTACTCCGAATTCGCCGCTAATGGGCTTTTTATCAGAATTAAAATATAAATTGAAAAAATATGTAAATATTTTCTTTATTGCTATTTCTAATAGGTACACAGAAATAAAAGTCTACAACTGTATGTGTGTATCTATTTGAAGTTGAATGTGCAATTATTGAATGTCATATTTGGAGAGCTTTATTGCTGAATACTCAATTCTTTTCGAAATTGATAATTTGTCGACGTTGAAATAGACGGCTTCTCGCGATTTTCCGTTTCTAAATTCGTTGGTATGCCTGATGGTATGTTCTGTATTGCATTTGCAATTTTATTCATGTCAAGATTACTTTTCTTCGATTCATCAATATATCCCTCAGCGACTGTAGTAGATTTCCAGCCACCGTGGCGTTTTAACGTGGTTATGTCACCTCCAGCATCAACAAGAATTGTTGCGGAGGATCGTCGAAAGCAGTGCCCAGTATATAATTCGTAATTTGGCAATTTTAAATACTTGGCAATGTCTTTTCCCATAGTTCCAAACTTATTCAGACCTATTCTCTGAATGGTACACTTTCCTTTTTGATAATTAATGAAAAACCATAGACCATTAGCATTTGGAGGGCGAAGATTTGCGTATTTTTTATAAATTTCGTAGAATTTGCCAATTACAGTAAAATTTCGTATTATTTTGGTTCTACTGTCTGGTATTGTTACTAAAACAGCTGAACCAAGATCATTGAAATGAGTAATTTTCATTTGATGTAATTCATGTCTTCTACATGCACCCATTACTCCCATAACTAATGCAACCTACAATATAAATTAGTTTACTTAAAAATATTTTTCATCAAATGGAAATATAAAACTTACTTTTGTTGCCAAATATATTTCATCTGGAGCCTGTTCAATGAAATTATCGATGTCATTTGCTGTAAAGATCTTTGAGTTTTTGGGTTTGTAGCCGTCAGACTGTCGCTTGAGGAATGCTTTCAGTTTTAAATATTTGGCAATATCTATATTATTATAGATACTAAGAGTCGTTCTCAGCATTGAGAAGTGTGACCACAAAGTGGAACTTTTAAATTTTTTGGCTAAGTCGCCAAAATAAGCCATTAAAACGTTCTCAGAAAATGATTTTGGGTAAAAATTTGGTTTACTGGAAATCTGTTATGAAAAAAAAAATTGAACATCGCGATTCTGTGGCATTAGGCGATTCATATGGTACCATTTTTGTTTTGCGGAAATGCGCTGTTGCCAAGTTGACCTCTTCGGATTACTGGAAATCTGATATGAAAAAAACAATTGAACGTCGCCATTGTGGACCCTCAACTAATTCTAGTGGTACTATTTTTGTTTTGCGGAAATGCGCTGTTGCCAAGTTTTGGACACTTTGGAGATGTGGAAATCTGATATGAAAAAAACAATTGAACGTCGCGATTGTGGACTCTCAACTAATTCTAATGGTACTATTTTGTTTTTGCGGAAATGCGCTGTTGCCAGGTTAGTCAATTCGGATTACTAGCAACCTGGAAATTTGTATTGATATGGATAAGTGGGCAATATTCTATTCAATCAAATGCGAGTCAGTCGAGAATGCATGAAATCGTTTTTCGCTCGCGATTGACACACAAACCTAACCTGAGCAAGCTAACCTAGCTTGCGAGTCAGTCGAGAATGCATGAAATCATTTTTCGCTCGCAATTGACACACAAACCGAACCTGAGCAAGCTTACCTAGCTTGCGAGTCAGTCGAGAATGCATGAAATCGTTTTTCGCTCGCAATTGACACACAAACCCAAGCTAACCTAGCTTGCGAGTCAGTCGAGAATGCATGAATTAGTTTTTCGTTCGCAATTGACACACAAACCTAATCTGAGCAAGCTAACCTAGCTTGCGAGTCAGTCGAGAATTCATGAAATCGTTTTTCGCTCGCGATTGACACACAAATCTAACCTGAACAAGCTAACCTAGCTTGCGAGTCAGTCGAGAATTCATGAAATCGTTTTTCGCTCGCAATTGACACACAAACCTAACCTGAGCAAGCTAACCGAGCTTGCGAGTCAGTCGAGAATGCATGAAATCGTTTTTCGCTCGCAATTGACACACAAACCTAACCTGAGCAAGCTAACTTAGCTTGCGAGTCAGTCGAGAATGCATGAATTAGTTTTTCGTTCGCAATTGACACACAAACCTAATCTAATCTGAGCAAGCTAACCTAGCTTGCAAGTCATTCAAACTTGGCAACAGCGCATTTCCGCAAAACAAAAATAGTATCACTAGAATTAGTTGGGGGTCCACAATGGCGACGTTCAATTGTTTTTTTTATATCAGATTTCCAGTAATCCGAAGAGGTCAACTTGGCAACAGCGCATTTCCGCAAAACAAAAATGGTGCCGTTACAATTGGCTGAGGGCCCACAATCGTGACGTTTAATTGTTTTTTCCATATCAGATTTCCAGTAAACCAAAGTTCAGCCTGATTTTGTCTTTTGATCTACCTTCCATTCCAAAAAAAGGTTATAAGCGCATTGATACATACTCTTCGACGTTTCCGGTAATAAATTCAGTGTTGTTACCGTCGCTGCTTCTATTATGTTCGGAGGTGTCAACTCTAAGTCATATCACTATCAGTTTCCATTTTAATGAATAGTTTTTATAGAAAAGAACTATGAAATTACTCGTTACCTACTAAAACTTTGACAGAAACGATCTGCTGACATTTCAACAATTTGTCGCTGGATGTCGTAATTTGACAAGCCGTAGTCGTCGTGATTTTAGAGTGAACCTAGACCTAACACGAAATATTCCATTTGGCATTTGTTGCTTAGCAACTTGCCTAGCAACCGATGCAAAAATGAAATTCTGTACAAAATGTGCTTGTTTATGATTGAAGTTACAGTTATAAAATGAACATTTATCGAGGTTGTCGTAGAAAAAATATTGTTTGGATGAACATCAGCAGAAGAAAACCATACATTGAATAAAAATATGATTCTTGTAAACACATTCATTATGGAATTGTGTGGGTTGGAAAAGTAGTAATATTGATAAACGTCCCTGTTTTTCCCATACTTCTACCAAAAATTTTTTGCAGCACTACTCTTCTAATTGAAGTGGTTTTCCGTTCTGCTTAGAGGGGGTCTTCATACACTGCAACATATAATCCTTTCTTGATACGCAGCCACTAAGGGGGTCTCAACAACAAGGGCAGTTCTCTCAGTCCTATGACTTTCAAAAAGTTTGGATGTTGCATGGCATCACGTTAGGTGGATCCTTCTCTCTATTTGGTATTCTCCGAGGTACTTCACCCTCGGGTTTTGCAAGGTAATGCATTTTGCGATAACGTGGATAGAGGTTTTGTCACCTCTCTCGCGAAATCTGCATTCTCGTTCTTCGACTGATCTAAATTTCTTTTCTTCTTAAGTTCTTAAGTTGCCCTCTCAACCGGCAGTGCCCTGTTATTATTCCTATTGGCTTGTTTTTACTCTTGCTGGTGAAGTCATTTGATCTCTTCTGGTTTCAGTTTCCTAGTAGGATCTTGGCCTGTCTCATTCCTTGTGATTCTATCCAATATTGAAATGTTCCGTTACGTTTTTCTTTTTCGAGTTCATAAACAATTGTGCTGGTACTTATTTCGCAGAAAGGTTCAGGACCAGCCCTTTTTTTGCCAGTACGTCTGTTGTTTCATTATTCATTCCACTCCAGTGTGTCCCAGAACCCGTAGAAGGGTAACAGTTTGTTCTTACCTGGTTCATTGACTTTCTGTAGGTACTCCCACACCATCTTGGAGTTGATTACATACCAATGGTTCCTTGGCTATCTGACCTGATAATTCCTTGTCTGCGAAGAATTTATGTCTATATTGAAATGGATGCATTTTCAGATGGCGTACATTTTCGATTGGAAAATGCTAGGCGATTTGCCTACAGTTTCGTAATATTTTGTTCTACGTCCATATACTCTCATTCCAGATCCTTTTGTTGTTCTGAATCCATCTGTGTATCATTTCACGGCACAGCTCTCGAGTCTTGGGATGGTGTCTTTGTCCCATTCACTTTCACTACTCAGTTTTGCGTTGAATCATTTCAATAAGCTTAATTTTTTGCCATGTCATCTTGGTATCCAGGCTATCAGCAGTTTCATCAATGACTTTAGATTTTACACCACTTTTCTGTATGATGGAACCTCATACACCTAGTCTCATTCTTAGGGCAAGTTTTTTCAACAAACAGCAAGTATTTGGAACTAATTGCTCAGAGAGTTTTTTCCTGAGAAGAACAACCTTCATACTTTTTAGAAAAACACTAAACTAATCATTCAATCCATATTCCTATTTTATTGGAATTCAGCAATTCTTTTTCAAAATAGTATATTATGTTAACAGAGTTATAAACGTTATTTCAGTAACGTGTTTTTTATTCACGAGTGCAGCGTTGCGGAACGACTGTTTAAAAAGCAATAATTGTCTCGAGGAGTTCATTAATGCTTTACATATACCGTACTTTTTTTACGAATTCATATTATAACCACAAAATTGTATATTTCTAAGTTGATATCTTTTTTATCATAACAGTTTCAATTGACACTACTCTCTCAGGGTTTTTAACCAATGAAATCAAACAGTTATGATAATACTTTAAAAAAAATTCTATAAATGCAGATTACGGAATATCTAATTACTTGATCATTCATCGTGGTACGCTGAAAGAAATTGACTCGGTTGTTACTTGATGGAAATCTATAACACTTCTTAGACTGTTAGAAACGTGAGTTAGTGAAACTTGATTTAACACGATCAGATTTCAACAAATGCTATTTAATCGAAACATGTTTCGCTACACTGTAGTTTTCCAAGCGGTTAATATAATAACTGTTTGAAAAAGCGATAGTGTAGCGAAACATGTCGCAATGTATTATTATTTGTGAAATCTTACGTGCTTGATTAAGTTTCAGTAAATTAAGTATCTAACAGTCTGAACAGTGCTTAGTGCTTAGTGCTCTCTGACTGGAATTACTTTTCGAAAGTGCTTAGTAATCGCGAGCATTTCGTGAATAAAAGTGCTTGGTGCTCGAGATTTCGGAGCACTTTTCAAGAGTGCTTAGAGCTTAGTGCTCGAAGCACTTTTTGTCAGTGCTCGGCACAGCTCTGAACCCTAGTACAGAGATTACTAACCTTTACCTACTATGTCTATGTTCTTACAATCTTCAATGAACATTATCAGGCTATCCGTTTCGTCTGAACCAGGAAATAAAAATAAAATACATTCAACAGCAAATACATCTACAAATAAAAAATATACAGCCGGTATAATAAAACAGAAACGGTCGCCTATCCTACTATTATCAATTCGAATATTGACAATGATGAAGTCAAAGGTCAAACAAACAATTTATCTTGATCATTAGAGTCGATTCCAATTCACAGTTTATACTTTTAAATTGATCGTATTGATGGTGTCTTCCCTGATGATTGTTTAATGTATTCATGATAGGTTGGGGACGGGTGGGAGAGGCAATTTGTTATTGAAATTAATAGTGGAAGGTTGAGTTCATATTTCAACGATTGGAGATCTCAAGTGATAATCGGTATTTTATTTATAGTTCTTAGAGTGAGTACGAATTGATAATTTTTTTAGAATACAGGGGACTGAAAGGAACCTGGGCGAAGCTTACGAAATGCAGATATGTTTTTCTCACAAACTAACAAGAAATGGTTTGAAATGGATCTGCCTGCATTTCCAATATCATCAGTTTTTTGGGAGCGCCTTTGTAACGTTTCAATCACTTGACATCTTTGAGAAGGAAAACCTTGTTTCACTTCAATTCCGTTCATTTCGGTAATAACGTTTGCAAATTGAACTTTCAAAAACGCGTGTTTTTTAATGGTAACTTATACAGCAATAACTCGAGAACAGTGAAGTCTGAATGACAATATTATGATTATTGATCTGACAGGAGTACCTTGTAACGTCAAATGAAATATTACAAACAAATGCAAAAATTTTATTCAAACATTAACGAAAGGTATACTGATGTCACATCACGAATTCAACCATTTTACATCATAAGTTCTTATTTCCATCACTTGTAATAATGAAACCAGTATTTATGATTTCAAAGTGCACCAAATGAAAAAATAACGTAAAGTATAACTGATCTTTCAAACACGCTCTATTTCGAGTACTCCGGCTGTTCCTCTTCCTCTTCCTCTTCCTCTTCCTCTTCCTCTTCCTCTTCCTCTTCCTCTTCCTCTTCCTCTTCCTCTTCCTCTTCCTCTTCCTCTTCCTCTTCCTCTTCCTCTTCCTCTTCCTCTTCCTCTTCCTCTTCCTCTTCCTCTTCCTCTTCCTCTTCCTCTTCCTCTTCCTCTTCCTCTTCCTCTTCCTCTTCCTCTTCCTCTTCCTCTTCCTCTTCCTCTCTTACCGTAATGATAATGAAATCTCCCCGAGTAGAATACTTCGGAAGCATAATTATTCTCCATTAGGATTGCCTGGAAAGAGGTACTCGAGGTAACACCAGCAAGGTCCACATGCTTTGTCCTAGATGTAAGTAATTTGGTGCCACCATTTTATTTTTCTGCATATTTTATACTGTCCATATTGCTCTCGTATATTTTAATTCAAACATGCCAACTAATGGTTGGTTCCATCACAAAGAAAAAAAATATAGGTATATAAATTAGTCCAAGTTGGCCAAATACCAATTTGGTCGCTTTAACTAAAAATGGAGCAAGGTTCATCAATTTGCATCCGACTCCGTACGAACTTTTCCAAACTCCCATACTAGTTTTCAGCCCGCCCTCTCCGACCCCCCCGAGTTGTATCCCATTTACATCACAATCACAACAAAACTTTCCGGGACGATAATATTCCTCCTCTAAACTTCGACCTATGACCCTTCGTAGTACGGCAAACTTCTCCCGAAGTTACAACTACATTGCCAAGGCCTTCTGGATGTGCAAGATCACGATTCGCAACGATATTCTCACCAGGCCACGTTGTGCAGCACTGAGAAAAGTCGCGGGAGTCGCTGCTGCCGCCTGCAGCAGGAGAAATTAATTGCAACTCGACAATCACGTTTTCCTGCGAACGCTGATGAATTGCATACGAACTGAAACTCAGCCTTCGCCTCCGGATATTATACGCTGAATCTAGGTAGCAGAGGCGTTTCTGGATGGGCGCGGATCAACTGCACCGAACAAATTAACTAACACTTAATCGAAATATTTTTGTCCGATAGGCAAAAATATGAGGAGGAGGAAGTTTTGAAAATGTATCATGATACAGTTGCTAATTTCAATATTAGTCATCCTTAAAGGATAAATATGAATACAATAATGAATAGTTCATGTTATTCATTTCATTGATTCATTATCGAAAATAATTATCGAAAACGCACCGATTCTGTAGATAAATAACGTGTCAAATACAAAACAGAGAACTGTTAGTGACGTAATTTGACAGTTCTCAAACAAGACTGCGCGTGTCCTTTTAGTGGATTTTCTGCAAAAAAATTTAAAAACACGTTCTTGGCATTTTAGTGAGTATTAAATCATTGGGTATAGTCTGAATTGAGTGCATAAGTCTGTAGAGGTGTTATAAATATGGATTTTCCAATTCAGAAATACGTTGTCATGGTGATAGGTATCATACAAAAAGTTTTTCTACTTTAGATTTGAGGAAAATCATGAAGACTTATGCTGTTATGGGTTGTTATAACCGATCCGATCCAGGCCAGCACGTGAAATTTCCAATTTTTTTTCTATACAAACAAGACAGAGACAGGTAGAAACTACTGGAGTACAGAGACATACTAGTCAGATCGTTCCGAAAATGCGGACCATGAACCTACCCAAAATACAAACAAAAAAAAACGCTGGGAATTTACAGTTAGTATTGAAGTCAACATTGGAGGATGTCATAAAAGACGGAAAGTTAGACGGAAGTTAGTAGATATTTAATGTCAAAGATCGCAAATCTAACAGCGAAGTTATTAGTAAAATTATACGATTTCTCATCTGAAACAATAGTGTTTTGAAATATTACCAAATAATGGGATCACTCTTGATGATTTTATAAAATCCATCTAGCACCATTCCCTTATATACATAGAAAGAAAAAGTGGTCTAAATATAATGAAAAAAGGCATCACGACAATGTATTTGTACATTAATTTTCAGCCGATGCCCTATGTGATCACTATAAGGTTCAGTTGTTGATTGTCTTCATCAGAAACTTAAAAAAAAATGAAGGGATTCCAGCGGAATCTTATATATAACTGAATAATACCTACCAAAATGGCAATTGATCTTGTTTGGCGGTGAGCACCTTTCTGATGTTTTGGTTTGATGATTGAGGTTTCACATGAAATGCATTAGAGAGCGTGTTTGAAAGACGTATGTGAGTTTTTCTCTTGTTTGTAAGATAGTATTCCTGAATTTGAAATATACTGAATTCGTCACCATTCCTATACATTCACCAATTTCTCAGTAGGAAACTTCTCAAGGATTTCCATCTCCAAACTGTTTTTCAACACACAAAACTTCAAACTATATAAAGTTACTAAAATATGAGAGATATAAACTTCTCAAGGATTTCCATCTCCAAACTGTTTTTCAACACAAAAAACTTCAAACTATATAAAGTTACTAAAATATGAGAGATATAAAGTTGTTTCATTCAAAAATATTAATATATAATATATTTCAAGAATTACCAATATTTTAGGAATAACTCATTTATACGACCACTCAGTTTATACTGATATCGAAAATCATCATCCTTTTTTTCGTTAAAAATATCGTTGAAATTGTTATTTCCGTCAACCGGCTGCCCCCTCACGAGCAACCCTCAGAAGTCCTCAAGAGACTTGTGCGAGCTAGGGAAGACGCACCCCGTATCTTTTAACGTGTGATGCCATGCACGAGATCAGTTGACGGCGCGCTGAATCGAACCCGCGTAGTTTGGATTAGCAAGCGGACATACTACATACGCGCTACCAAGGTCCATCTCAATAGTATATATTTAACTGACAGTAGGAAAATTCAAATCTGTAATACATTTATCAATGAAAATAGATGGAAAACAACTCTAACTTCCATAAAAACCGACTCGATAAGGTATTTTTATAGTTTGGAATTTATTTATTGATTTTTCGCCTATCGCGTATTTAAATCATGAGCAGTTCGTCCACATCCACCCGCAGAATCCTCTTTACAAAAGATCATGTGGATTTACAGCGAACTTCCGTATATATGACACAGCTGAAATGAGTTTCACCCTCAATGCAAAACACAGTTGGTCGTATCTTTGCTGAGCAGAGAAGCTTTTGTACAGACGTGTTATTTAGACGTGTTATTTATTTATTATTTTGGTTTCTTGCGTGAATCGCGGTTCCTAATGATCACGAAATCAGTCGAAATGAAGTACATTATTGATTTTTTTTTCCTATGATTATCAACCAATCAGAATGTCCAATTTAGTTAAGTTACCTCGTATAATTTCGATAATACCTGATTATACATAGAGTAGCTCCACCAATCGAAAATTTAAAAATAATTTCATTTTCATAGTAACCACATCGACATCAATATACAACAAACAGAACTGTCAAATTGTGACGTTTATCAAAAATTGTTCAAAAATGAGTCGATTCGGAGATTTATCATCAAATGCAATAGACGAAAGTATACAAAATACTGAGCCTCTTAATGCAGTGAAAACAAAAAAGTACGTATGGAAACAATGTCTTACGTTTTGCAGTGAAAGAAACTATGTGCTGAATGAATCAATTTCCACTGAAATGATAGCGTCCATTTTGAAAGATTGGGCTTTCAATATGCGAAAATGTAATGGAGAAAATTATAAAGAAAATGTGGTTAAAACGATGTAAAACATTACGGCAAAACAAGTACAAGAAAAATATATGAAGGAGTTTAATAGAGTAATTGATCCATTCTCTAGTCCCATATTTTTAGCCGCACGAAACGCAAGAAATACAAAAAGAAGGGAACTTCAAATTTTACCGGACAAGAGAAAGGTTAGTGCATCAGCATTTAAAGATAACGAGTACATAGCAATGATAGAAGCGTGGAATGAAAATACACCGGAAGAATTACAAATAAAATTTTTGCTAATTGCTTCTGTAGAACTTGCGTGGAGAGGAAATGAAGGAGCGTCATGCTTGACTCATTATTTCCAAAAAGAAACTGGAAATGATGATACTCCAAGTGGTAGAATACAATATAATTCTATTTTTACCAAAACCACACAGGGAGGAGCAAAACCATGTGCTAATAATAAATGGCTTGTACCTAACCATAATGAAGTAAGTCGTTGTCAGTGAGACTTCTAGATAAGCTAATGATGAAAAGAAGCGAAAACATCAATATTAAAACAGATAGGTTTTCTGACAGTAAATCCCAACTGGAGAAAAGAAAAAACCCTTGGCTGGTACAAAAATATGCCAATTGGAGTGCATGAAATTAGTAACTGGACCAAAAATTCTACAGAATTGGCAAATTTGAATATGACAAACAAAATATTTTCAAATCATTCTCACCGAGCCACTGCTGTTTCACAATTGGCAAAAGCAGGTGTATCGGAACAAGAACTTATTAAAATAACAGGACATGGTAATAGCAATTCTATCAAACCCTACCTACAGATAGATGAACAACATCACCAAAACATAATAAATAAGATGAGATCCAATTTTAAAAACGCTGCAGGTTCAAGTAATAACACCTTCAGTATTTCCAGCACTTCAATGAGCATTGGCCACGTTTCTTGCGCCGAAAATAACTCAGTTAAAAAAAACGTAGTATATAATAATTGTAACTTTCGTTGCACCAATTTGTATTTAAATTAATAAATTGTTTATATATTTACTTAATTTACTCAAAAAATAATCGTATCAAATACAATACGTACTTCAAAATAAATACGGTTATACATCTCAAACTCACAGACAGTTTGACAGAATAATCCTCCCGCTTCGCGGTCGGATTATTTAAACTGTCAAACTGACACTCTTTATAATTATGCAACAAGTTATCGATGTATAACCTGATTATTTTGAAGTACTTATAGTATTACTACTGATTATTTTTTTCGTATGATTTTCAACCAATAGGAACGTCCAATTGAGTCAAGTTACCTCGGGTAATTTTGGTAATACCTGATTATACTAATCGCTATTATAATAAACTAATAGCGTTGTATCACAACTGATTGACCGAGCAAAGTCATTGATAATAAAGCAATAATAGTTATTTATGTATCAAGGGCATAAAGTAGTCGTTTATGGCCTGTAGCGTGGATTATGGCCCGATGGCGTCAGCCGAGGGCCTTTATGATGAGATGAGAAAGATGTTATAAATAAATTATAGGTTTGGATAGTTGACATGAGATCTTTCTGCCTAGAATACCAGTTACGGGGATGGATTTGTTTCGTCTCCGTCTGTGTTCTGTGTGTTTGGTTCTCATGTCATTGTTCCATGTCAATTTTGTCATTTAGTTGTCTTGACAGCAGATCCCTTCTTCTCAATCATAAATGTCATTCTCTCTTCAGTCGTTGATGTGCTCAGTCAATTTGATTTCGATGTTAATTGTCAATACTGACAAAAGTTTTAGGGATAAAGGCTCATAGCCTCCCTTATTAATGTTTCCCGCTCCAAAAATGGGGTAGAGGTTTCAAGCCTCCTCCTTTTTTGAAATTTTTAATAATTTAATTTTTAATTTTTCTTCAATAAAACACATGTTTTCTGTGCTCACATAACCCCGAGTGGGAACATGTGGTGACACATTTCCAATTTAATTTATTAAAGTTTCAATTCAACAATTTTCTCTCCATGTAAGTAATATTATACTGTATTACATTACTGATAGTTACACTGTTCTTCTTTTATTGTAGAATTTATACTTAGCTGATGATGAACCTATATAGGTTCGAAACATGTACTACTACGATACAATTGAACTGATCAATATTTTTTGATAGTTCTACCAATACAACATCTGGTTGTTATATTAAATTGTGGAGATGACTTTGAGTTTTACTGCATCTTAAATTATTGTGATCCGATCTGTTGCTCGTGTTTTGTTGCCTTAGAAGTCCCATTCTTGCCTTTCCCATGATTGCGTGATTTCACCTTGAAGGTGAATATATATTATCTCAAAAATCTCTTGAACTATTTAATCTGTTTTTCTAGAGAGAATTTTGATGGACTCAGAACTGCGCAATTTCGACATTACTGAACGATCTTTTCTATTTTAAAAATGATGTGTGAAGGGATTTTTAGTTTAATATAAATCGAGGTCAAAGTTTCCCTGTGAATTTCCATTATTAATTCAAGAGGCATTAAACAATTAAAATGTTCTAATCAAAACGGATGATGTTCAGTCATGTTTTCTTGACAGTTTCGTATCTAGGATATACGTGATTCACAAACACAGTAGCATGCTAGATTCCCCAGGAATAGATTCAGGTGCCATCAAACAGAACATAAAATCGTTGCCATCACTCTAACAAAATGAAAACTAAGTTTTATCGTCTACATCACGAGACCGTTAGTGTTATTCGATTTAAATGAGAAATATACCTGACAGAAATAGGCTTAAAATTTAGTGTAATCTTCAACGTTGAAAGAATACGTTATAAAGATGTGTTTTCAACGTTACTTCCTCAACAAGTCGTTAAATATACGTTTAACAATCGTTATGTTAATTCAAAAAGAATTTTTAATCAAACTCGCTTTATGCGATTCATTTATCAATGTTTATGATACCTTCTTTAACCTTTTATTTGGCCAAAACAATGTTGTTTTATTGAGTATCTTCGATGTTCAAAAAACCTGAATGAAAACGGAAATAAATCGATAATTATTAAGCAATTAGTTTAATATTACGTTGTTTCACACGACATTTTTTCCTTGAAAAAACTTTCGGTTTTCAGCCATTTCACAACGTTATTTCAACGTCCTTGTGCCCATTGGGAGCGATCCTTGCTTCAATGAAACGAACGATTTCGGTAAGCGATATTTTTGAATAACATTCTCCCTATCTTATTTATTTAATGAATTTTCAATGAAAACTAGAGATAATTTAAAAAACCAACTAACTGAACGAAAATGCGAATTTTCACTTCCAAATTGTTCTTTTCAGTTAAAGTTTTTTCACAACATCTAGCAGATGTAGTTCAATGTCCAGCGTGGCTTTAGCCAAGGAAGTAGTTGTTTACTGTTAGATATGAATGTTCCCCTTTTCAACATGAATACCTCCCAAGAGGTTATCTTGAATAGCGACTAAAGTTTGTCTTTCAGCCGCAGATGATTCCACAACTGATACCGAGGAAAGAAATCTAAAGTTTTATCAAGGGATGATATAAATGAATTTATTCAAGATGCTGATAACGAAACAAATTCACTTTATAAGGTACAGATATAGTCATAATTTTGTAAGACTAGTACTAATTTCAATATTTTTTATTTGTAGGTTGTCCTTAAATTGCGATTGCTGAATTGCATATTCATTAAACATGATGAGAATATGGGTCAGCAAATTGCAAACAGAGTACCCCATTCATGGATAATGTTACTGATGAGAAACACTCTGCCAGTAGGAGGTAACATGAATGAGAATTACTATGTATTCTAGTAGAAACCACTGTGCATTAATGTAACACATGAACGACTGTTGAAAGGAGTGTAAAGAGAAAATGATTACTTCAACAGATTAGCTCGAAATATCTGAGTTTCATATTTGCATATAATAATGCAATATAGCAAATTCTCCGCTAAAATTTAGTCTTTTGCGTTTGTTCATAAATGCCAACTCACAGAGGCGTAGCCAGAAATGTATAAAGGGGGATGAATGGACAATTTGAATTCGTTGAACTTTTTTCATTCAGTGGGATGATTTTTTGAATTCAATGACTGATACAAAAGGAGAAAGACACTATTGCCAGGGAGTTGAGCCACACTGGAAAGTCATTCAGTATGACATTGTAACTAGTCTAGTCTAGTCTAGTCTAGTCGAGGCTTGACAAAATATCGGTAGGAGATGTCACTGCCACATCATCTCCTGCCAATAAAGCAATGTAGATATCAAGCCTTCTATTAAATTGAGATATATTTTGCTGTGAAAATTGTCCTGCTATGGTAACAATTAATCTTGCTAATGAGAAACAGAATTGACCCGAATATGTTATAGTGAAAGCTGATACCGATAGTGATATCTTGAATCTACCCATTTATCCTGGATTTTATCTTCAGTCAAATTTTTCTGAAACTCATAAAATACGCACATGAAATATGCACCAAATAAAAAATTCTTGATTTTCGCAGTTTCGTTAAAAAAATACCATTACTTTTTTAACCGTTGGTAACAATGGATGGTTGGTATTGTCGCATGACAATATGGCGATGGTGAATATGGTTAATTCTGAGTTATGACTTATGACGTTTGATTAGATGTTGAAATTTGATTTTAACTCTTGTCTATGGACGTTTGTTGTTTGTTTATATTTATTATTTATATTTCATGTTTGTCATAAATTATTATTATTATACTGACATAGCACTTCAACTATGAGCTAGGGCTGCAAAAAAGTGAAAAAGTTTTTAGTTTCAAAGATAAATTGAAACATTACATTTATAAGGTTAGGTTGTTGCATTCGACCATCATAAACTCATCATAATGCAAAAACAACTAGAATCCGCTTTAGAGTCCATCATCCAAAGAGTGAATGACTTAAAACAGTCGATATCTTCAATGATCATGAAAATAGAGAACGAATACGAGACTATGAATTGGCCCTCATTACTAGATAATTATGCACTGATATCAGGCCAGGTAAATGTCATCCATGTTCGTTCACCTATTTATTTTAGGAGGGTCTTTTGTAGCTCACCTCTCTGTCCAAAGTAATGAGCCATGACAAATGCCCAGTGCTGAGGAATTTAACTGTCCTGCCGCTCATATTATCTCCCGAAAGAGACGAACAGCTAACACAGTTGACTGAACATAGAGTAACAACATTTGCACACGATTTGGTGCCGGACTACTTGAGGACAAAACTGGAACCTCTAGCAGAAACTAAAATGATGCAGTTGGAAACAAAGGCACCAGGCCTACAGTATGATAATGCAGAGGTGAATTATTAATTTGGCAATTGAAACGATTCTAAATGAGTTCTTGTTGTTGTCTAATGAATTTTTGTTTTGAAACATCTTCAGAAACAAATAGCAACATATCAAAAGGTCGTGTCCCACGTATGGGACATAGTGAGCAAGGCACGAGAAGAATGAGAAGTTGAATCTTCACCTAGGGGAAACACGCAACAAAATTCGAGTGTTGCAGACACCCATCTTTTAGTTGCCGCAGTAGGAATGGGAAAAGGACTGAAGGTAGTTATTGAAACTAAATTCGTCTCTTTTTTGTCAGTTATATTCGTTATTTTCAGATGGGACCCAATCCAAATGGTCAACCAAATCCCAAATCGGGTGGGATGATGGTTGCTCCTCAAGGAAGACCTGGGGGCCCTCCTGGCCAAGGGCAAGTTCCATCCAGCTCCCAATCAATGGCTATGAACAAAGCCCCATCAGCCATCAAGACGAATATAAAAAGATCTGCACAAATGCATCCTTATGCTCGTAAATTATCTCATAAATGTACATAAATTAAAATTAAATTATTTAGGAAACTGGATGTATTAATATGCATAACGAGCCATTTTACAGAGTAATTGAGTTTAGACAAAAATAGCTGAATCGGCTAGAAACAGGGAATTTTCCGACCTTGCTGTGAAGATTGAAATGAAAGATGACTCAGGAGTGTCAAATCCGCCTTCAGTAATGGTCAATGACCCCAACAAGAGCGAACAAATACAACCATGGCAGTTGATAAATGGTTGAAAATTTAGAAAAAGAATTTGTCACAAAAAAACGTCCCAGTCATGGATGACTTATAATTCTAAAAAGTTGATACATTAGAAAAATAAAGCTTTTCATAAATAACCATAACTCGTATAAATAAGGCTGAAGATGGATTATTGCTGAATCCGAAACACTTTCCCCCTCAGAAATTGATATTTGTTAGTTTAAAGTTGTGGAGATGATTTTGTGATATTTCTTCCCGTTTAGTCTACACCACTCCACTTTGAGCAAAATGGACTTTTTCCAAAGAACGTTATTCAGTTACTTTTTCCGAAACTTCAACTTCAGTTTACCGCGTCTCTACACTCAAATGACAACGACTAATCAGTGGATGCCTGATTGTTTACAGATTCGCAACTACCTTGTGACTTGTGATCATTGAACCCACATAAATTTTCTTTACTCTCAATCAACACCAGCCCGAGGTAACACAACACGATTTCGTTTGAATTATCAATCGGTGTATTAACACCCCTGCTCGTAATGCCTGCGAGACATTCAACAGCTTCAGTAAGAGGGTGGGTGCATTCGAACCTGTAATTAAATCGTCAAAACTGTCCAGTGATTTCAACCAGAGGGACCTGCCTGCGAATACGTAAAATTTCATACTAGTCCAGTCGTTAAGAGTTTATTTTCTCTAACAGGAACCAAAGTTGATGAAATTTGGCTAACTACTAGTAGTTTATGTGTCGTTGAATCGAGAAATCGAAGAATCCTTGATGAGAAATGTTGGAAATGAGGTGAAATTAATCCCTGAACTTTCAAACGCCATTTTATTCATGAAGGGGTAGTTTTTTTTCTCTGAACAATGGTGCCGCCATTCAAAAGAACAAAAAATTCCACGATAGAAATGATTATTCATATATCTAAGGCATTTGTCTTCTATAATTGAGGAATTTTTACTAATATATTCTCGCGAATGCGCGCGAAATTCAAAAATTTCCTGCCGCACTGAAACTGGGTTTTTGAAATAACGTGGAAGAATATCTGAAAAGAAATATACCAATCTAAAGAACAAGTCTGATCCTCCACTCGGTGCACAATAACACCAGCAAAATCGTTAATATAAAAAAAAATGATAGAATTGGAAAGTAAGCAATTATACACATCAAAGATGGAAATGTTGGAAATATTTCTTCTGCGGTAAAACTTTGAAAGTTATTTTTTGACATAGACCTGTTATGGGTATTGTATTTTGATTTTTGTTCGAACATATAAATAGGATATCCATAAAGTCTGTTGTGGAATCATCTGCGGCTTATACACAAACTTTAGTCGCTATTTTCCATCGTTCAAGATAACCTCTTGGGAGGTATTCATGTTGAAAAGGGAAACATTCTCCATGAAAAGTGAAAAATGAAGAATGTGATTTATTTGTTATATCTAACAGAAAACAATTACTTTTGAGTTAATTTTTTTAATATTCTCTAATTTTCATTGGAAATTCATTAAATAAATTAGATAGGGAGAATGTTATTGAAAAATATCACTCACAGAAATCGTTTATTTCATTGAAGCAAGGTTAGCTTCTCTCGCATTTAATCCCCAATACATTTTTGTCGACGAAAATCTATCTCGCTTTGCCAAGCTCATCAGGGATGCGAGAGAAGCGAACCTTGCGTCAATAAAATGAACGATTTCTATGAGTGATATTTTTTAATAACATTCGCCCCATCTCATTCATTCAATGGATTTTCAATGAAAACTAAAGATAATCAAAAAAAAAATCAACTATCTGAATGAAAATGCGTATTTTCACTTTCAAATTTTTTCTTTTCACTTAGAGTCACAATATCTATCAGTTGTAGTTCAATGTCCAGCGTGGCTTCAGCCGGGGAAGTAGTTGTGTCCTGTTGGATATTACAAAAAAAAACACATTTTTTATTTTCAATTTTCATGGAGAAGTGCCAATTCGAAAATGGATGTTCGGACCTTTGGGGTGAATGAAATTCAAGAAATAGAAGTTACCCAAAACACCTAAATTACATCACTTTCACTCGTAGGTTTGGTGTTTTATACTAAATACTACATTTGCACCTAATTTCAGAAACTCTGGACTCGGTTAGAAGTAGAGAGAAATTTTGGTCTCTAACGACTGGAGTATAAGGGATTCTACTCATTGGGGAATATATCTATTTTCGGACCCAATAAAAGAAATCATAAACGTCATAGTAGGGTGTGGTTCAGCAGCTGTATAGCAACACCGAGCTGGTCAGTTTCAATAAAGGGTGATAAAAATATAGCAGGCACAGGTTGCAACTAATACAGATTAAATTGATATTGATTGTGCGTGCCCTTTATGAAGGACCTAAGGGTTGGAAGAGTCGTTGTTTTGGCCACAATGGAACATTCATTTCGAATAATGGCCAATTCAAATTTCCAGTTTTTAAAAGTGATTTATCAACCATTTCGATCACCACCATGTATTTCATAGAATATAAATTCATTCATACTGAACAACAGAATGCTTTCCCCCTACATGATGTATATTCTTTTGAAGTTTCTTAATTCATATTCATTAAATACAATAATATAGTTGAAACAATATACAATAAAATGACACAGGCTCATTTTAGCATAAGATCCCAGGTAGCACATCATGTTGGCAAAATTTTGTTTTCATATTGGGCCAATATGGATATATTGTAAATGTAAAAATAATATTGAACCAATATGGGTTCATATTGGAAAAACAATATTTCATTAATAATATTGGTGGAATATTGGCTCAACCTGTTCTGAATGTATATTGTTTCATAAAATATTGGGTCAATATTGGTTCAATAATTTTCACCAATATCGATAGAGCGATATTGCCTGCATATTGTTTCCAGCATCTAGCTCCAATATTGCGGTTTCAATATTACTCTCATATCGATTTTAGAGATAAAAAACAATATTGTATATCCAAGTTTGATAGTACATAGGTGGAATATTATTTAATCCATATTCTAAAAATTTATTGACCCTATATTGATTGAGATTGTTACGAAAACCTTAAGCCAATATTTGAACGGCAATATTGATAAAATATTACAAAATACATTTATCACTAGGATTGATATTTGAATATTGGCCGAATATTCAATAAACAATATTGAAATGAATCATGATTAAACTTGGGTAAGAAACCGCTAGGTGGTCCCACATATGGAACAACAGCTGAATCATAGTAACATATATTAAATAAGGCTTCTCACAATGAGTTTACAAGTCAATCTACTCAGTGGTAAATTGAAGTAGAAACGAAATTGTAGAAATTTTAAATTATTCGACATATCCTGGAAATATTTCATCAATGTTTCCAAGGCAACATATTCACTTTGAATATTTCATCAATATATGCAAATGATATTGTACCAATATCCCTAAATATTTTGAGGCCACTATTGCTTCGAGAATATTAGAGCAATAATATTTTTTAAATATTGGACCAATATCGCCGAAAGTTCACATTTTTTTTCTCGCCAATATTAGTATTTGAATATTTTGCCAATATGTTCACAATATTGTACCAATATTGTCCCAATATGGGTTTGCAACTTGGGGAATGAGTTGCTCCCCTATAATACTGAATAAATCTGGTTTTTCTCACCTATTCGTTGTTGAAGTGGAAACAATAAGATACGTAATAGGTTGTTTTTTCTCAGTCTGGATATGTCAATTTCCCAAAAAATTGTCAGAATGGATGTAACCGAAATAATGAATGGGTGGATAATCTGAAAGATCTGTTTGTATTGCAGAGGTTTCATCCAACATTGATTAATGTTTATAAAGAAGCAAAGAAAAATCATAGTGCTCTATTAGAAGAAAAAACGTAAAACATATTTCAAGAAACGCATTCAGAATGCAGAAAATAACACGTGAGCTTTGTGGCAACTGAGAAAAAAAAACTCTATCAAATAAAAATATATCCCTCAATAACCTCTTCATATGTTGTTACCTTTCCTAGAAAGGTATCAAATTTTAATCAAAAAACAACATGGTTTTCGTTCGGGAATGTGAACAACCACAGCAATGTCTTCATTCTATAATAAAATAATACACATGATTGATATAGGCGAGTGCCCTGCTAATGTGTTGATCATGAAAATCTTTCATTGATTTTAGAAACATATGGTTTACAAGGTCTGACTCTTGAATGGATCTTATTTTTCTTAGAAAATCGAAAACGAATAGTAAGTTTACATTTCCAACATGAGAAAAAAACGAATATCATTCAGTGAGATACTGCAAACTCAATAAGAGGTTTCCCACAAGGGTCGGTATTAGAGCCCATTCTATTTATTCCATATGTGTCATATGGATCAAGTCATCGGTAAAGAACATTACACTGCATACGCAGATGACTTTTCATTGATCATATATCCGGATAAAAACAATTGGAAGCAAAATATAAAGACACCATTGAGAAAGTAGCAAAATTCTTCAATGGACGCGATCTCTTTTTCACACGAACCAGCGAAAATTTCAGGAATTTATCTGGATGAATATTTGAATTGGAAACCTCAGTGCCAGCAAGTAATTTCAAGCTTGCGTTCACTGAAATATATATTCATTAATCTACTTATTGTAGGAGAAACATGAGCTGTTGAATCTACACTATGCTCAATTGAATCTAGACTGAAATATGGCATTTTCTTTACGGAGCTTCCGAAACCAAAACGAAATCACTCTGAATTATCAATACCTTACGGCAAAGACAATGATAATGAAAAATAACTTGTGACATCTGGTTGAAACTTAATTAATTTTATAAATATATTTGAATTATGCCTATATGTTTTTCAAAACAAGAGTGAATTCTTCTTGAATATGAATATTCACGAACATAATACAAGGCAGAAAGAAGACATCCAAGTAGAAAAAACAAAGTTGAACATTTCTTTATTAGCACCTAATTTTATTGGACAATTTTTTTTTAACAATCTTCCGAAGGAAATAAAATTTCCCTAGAAATGCTTTGAGGTTATTTATTACCCTATTTGTTACCCTCGCCGTTCTATTCGATAAAACGACCCTGTCACTGAGATACTAAGTCAAATGATCTCGAGATGGTTATCATGTAAGTTATCTTTATCCGATGGAAAGTATTAGGCCACAGTCCCCACCACATTAACACGTGTGCAAGTAGATAAATTAAGCTTTATAGATCCGTTGTGCACCCTATCGCGTTGTTTTATCAATCCCACGTGAAAGAAAAACAAAACACCACGTTCGCTCTAATGAATATTAAAGCATTATCCAGTGGAATGGAAATTTCATTAACCATATTTTACTTTAATACGTGCTCTCTTTACTTCATTGTGTTTGGAACATCAATTATTTGCTGGGAAAATAGGAAGCCATTCGGTCTAGTTTACATCGAAAATGGGAGTATTTCCGGAATTTGTGAAGAGGATCTGTTAGTTCCATCTAGTTTCACGAAATTTGACATGCAGGTGTAATGATGAGTATTATTCTTGACCCTTTATACGTTTTTTTGAGTCATCATGTATGTTCACGTTTTACTCAGGAAGTTGTGAGATATTCCTTCTGTTTATTTTGCTTATTGAAATTTTCAGATCAAGAAAGGTCTTACTACAATTCGATAATGTATTCATTTATTTATTTATTTATTACAGAAAACAAACAGGTTTACACCTCATTATATTATGTTCTCTACCAACTGACTAACATAAAGTGTATCAACTATTTACTGACTATATGTGTAGTAATAATAGTGAGTAATAACCAATGAAAGATAAATTCAGTGAGTGATGAAAGAGCATTGCTCATAAGTTCAGTCAATACCTCTATTTGAAAGTGCAAGGGTTTCTTCCCAGGTAGCACCGCATATTGGCTGTAAATGTAAAAATAATATTGAACCAATATGGATGCATATTGGAAAAACAATATTTCATTAATAATATTGGTGAAATATTGGCCTGCTCTGAATGTACATTGTTTCATAAAATATTGGGTCAATATTGGTTGAATCATTTTCACCAATATCGATAGGGCGATATTGCCTACATATTGTTTCCAGCATCTAGCTTCAATATTGCGATTTCAATATTCCTCTCATATAGATTTTAGAGATAAGAAACAATACTTTATATCCAATTTTGATAGCATATTGGTGGAATATTATTTCATCTTGATTTTAGTTCGAAAATATGAATAGGACATTCATAAAATCTGTTGTGGAATCATCTGCGACTGAAAGACAAACTTTAGTCGCTATTTTCCATCGTTCAAGATACCTCTTAGGAGATATTCACGTTGAAAAGGGGAACATTCTCCATGAAAATTGAAAAATGAAAAATGTAATTTTAATTTGTAATATCTAAAAGAAAACAACTACTTTCCCGGAACAAGCGAAGCTGGACATTGAACTACATCTGATAGATATTGTGAAAAGGCTCTAACTGAAAAGGGAAGAAAAAATCTGAAAGTGAAAATTCGCATTTTCATTCAGATAGCTGATTTTTTTTTTAATTCTCTCTAGTTTTCATTGACAAAATCATTAAATAAATTAAATAAGGATAATATTATTAGAAAATATCACTCACAGAAATCGTTCATTTCATTGAAGCAAGGTTCGCTTCTCTCGCATTTGATTCCCAATACATTTTGGTCGACGAATGCTCTGTTACATAGGATTTTTGAAGTTAAAGTCACTACCCTAGATCTTTTGAACTATTAATGCGGCTAATAATATATTCATCGTCCATTTTGTAGATGTATTCGATTTTGTGTTCTGGCGAGTGGAATATGTCATGACACTACATTTCTCTAAATTGAAATGCAACTTATTATCATTTGACTATTTGATAATATTGTCAATGTCGAATTGTAAGTCTAAAAAATCGTTTATATTTATGTTTGCTTTGAAAAGCCCAAAGTCGTCCGCGAATAACAAAATATCCGATGATACTTTCTCTAATAAATTGTTCAAAAAAATTGTGAATAAGAGGGGGCCCAGGTTTGACCCTTGCGGTACACCCGATCCCGCCTGAAAGTTCTTCGATTTCTAACCCATATAATTAACAAATTGTGTTCTTTCTTTCAGATACGAAACCATAAGAAAAAAGTTTCGTTATCAATATAGCGAAGTCGGTACCTATCGGTCTCGAATCGACTACCGCTATGCTGAAGTTTCGAACGGCCTGCGCCTTAGATAGATAGATGGATAGATAGACTTTATTGAATCTTTCAATTTACAAAGTTGAAAAAACTCAGGTCATGAATACAAAATTACAAATAAATCCTATATACCGTGCTAGTCTAAAGTCCGTTTCCCCCTACTAATTTTTGAACCACCTGGTAGGTTTTTATCTCATATTTGAGCCTTCCAAATTTCGTTGCGATATACCAGGTGGTTCAAAAATTAGTAGGGGGGAAACGGACTTTAGACTAGCACTGTGTATAAATATATAGAAATTTTCTACAAAAGTACAATTTCTAAACTTAACTTTCACTAGAATTGAATATTTGATAAACATATCACAGTCAAAAGAATTTAGATAGAATATTAGTAATTATTAGTGATTAAAAAATATTTTTCATAGAATTCTTGTAATGAATACGGTTTGATATCACACAATAGATCAAAGAGCTGTTTTTTGAAAGTGTTTCTTTCAAGGGTGTATGATTAAAAAATGTATTATAGCTGCATAGTGCGTTCCTTTCTTGGTGTTTTTCAATCTGTCCCTACGTGTAAATAGATTAGATTTTTGCCTGGTGATTTATTTGATTTATGATTCAATTTCATTTACAAAAAGAACACATACGTAAATATAGATATCATATACGGTGAGCATTTTGCCACGACAAGGGTGTGTGTTTTTCATGTTCAACATGGTTTTTATGATTTTTTTTTGCGCGACAAAGATATATACCTTAGACCGCCAAGCTACCGACCACCCTTGAATTGAACCATGATATAGTAAAGCCGAATTGCGTGAATTTTTCTTCAGAATCCATGTTAGATCATATTCAAGATAGATATGCACTAAAAGCATCAAAATTCGATTTACACACAAAATGAAAAAAAAAATTAAATAAAATTAAACGTTATTTCGTTTTTGACAAATCGATATATGTGGTTAATTTCACATTCATGTATAAATCTGGATGTGGGAGTTACACCAAAAAAAATAATTTTCAGATGCAACTCATGTCTTTTCATAAAGCACGGTTATAGTTTCGACTTCAGTGCACGTATATCCTCACACCAATTTTCATTTCCATTTAAAATTTCCGCGGTTCGCAAGTGATCCGGAATTAAATTGTACACGTATATCGGCTTTTCCATCAGTGCTCAGCCAAACTGATTGATTCGAGAATCGAATCAAAAGTAAGATGAAAACGGAAAGAAATCCGCAGACAACGCAGACAATCAAGTGGGCCCGCAGGACTCGTTCAACTGTTTTGTAGGCTTCAAACGCCGTCTCGGCGCACAATGGCGCAAACGAACCTGAAGCATAATAGTTGAATCTGTCCTAGTTGACTAGATGTCAGACGCTCCGCTCCGTGCACCGACCGTTGAAATTTCGACAACATTTGGATTCGATTGGGAGATGGAGAATTGATTGAAAGTTTGATTTTGTGGAGGAATAATACCAAAATATTATTGAGAGAATCAAATCAAGAAAAAAGAAAGTTGAAGGAAACTGCGTGCATTCTTTTATCGAACAACTGCTTCTCAACCAATTCCATCGAAATGGACCGCACCTGGTTACCCCTCCTCAGAGATGAAATAAGAACTAATAAAATGGTGATTCATTGATAACGAACACCCTATGTATCAAGATACCAAATGTCAATCAAAAGAATGTATGACAGATTTCATTTGACTCTGTCAAAGAAAGATCTTATTTCCAAAACCGCAATTCAAATTCAGTTTTTTCAGCGTCTTTCCAAGAAGTTTTGATAACGGAGGCAGATATAGCCTCCGAAACGTCAACAGTTTTCAAAAAAAGAGAAGTATTCTTTGTTAATTCGATCTCATTTTTTCAGATAGGCAAATTCGTTGTAGGGTACGTTACTGACAAAAATTAATTTCTTTCAAGACAGCAGTCTTGTGAACGCAGTAACTTATCGGGCAAATTAATTAATTTGCCCTTCTACACTTGTACAGATTTCTTTGGATTAAAAAAAATTTTTTCATTTTCAGATTGTGGAAGGTCATAAACCCAAAAAATCACTACCACTTTTGACAAACAAACTTAAAACTATGTATTTAAGCGTTGCTTTGTTGAAACTCATATTCCATATTTGTTTTTTGTTACTTGTTATAATTTATGATCTATTGTAATATTTCAATTCTTACAAACTACCCCTTAGCACAGATTTTTAACAACATGAAATTGTAAATTTTCATTTATGATGAATTGAAATATGTCCTCACTACTCACATTTTTATTTCTGATATAAATATATGTGTCTGATGTATTCATGAATACATCAAAAATGTTGAGAATAAAACAGTTTACATGGTCCAAAACTTTCACGAAAAAATTTATGATTTTTTTATCAATACCTAGTTAATTTTAAAGATGTATTATTACTCAAAAAAATATATTGAATTTTTTACGTATCTTCCCTTGTTTTGAGTTATTGTTCAAATGAAATGATATTTTCAAAATTTTCAAAAATCATTTTGTTAGGAGTTTTAACTCGCTACCAATAAGAACTGTAATTCTTCATTAACTTGTTTACTAATTAAAGCCAAGTACTAGGAATCGCACTTTAAAAGGTAAGACCTCGTTAATCCACAAGTTTCGACTTTTGAGGGCTGCCGTTCGTAAGTGGACGACAGCAGGTTAACGGAAAAAACAATTTTAAACAATTTTTAAACTTTCAACCAAAACTGTATTAACATTTATTAATATACAGAAAATGAAGTTGACAGACACATTTCTTCATTGCAAGTTCTTATTTATATTTTTAACAAAAAAAACCGCTACGAATAATCAAAGCCAACTGCATTCTATTACTGTCTCTGTTTGAGCCAAGGGTGAGTTTGCGGCGTTGTCAGATTCATAAATTGTCTTTATACCTATAATTTCAACACATTTCTAAATTGAATAAATTTTATTTCAATCAAAGCATTTGAAATCATTCAGACTTCTAGAACATATTGTGATAACCTCAATAAAGCTATTTGTAAATAATGTATTGCTCATAATTTTAAATCATGCGGATATAAGCCATTGGCTTATTTTTCACTTCTTACATGATGAATTAGTTATTTTTTAGATCACCAAAGTATTTCGCGACCGAGATGCAAACAATTTTTTTTTCTACAAACGTCAAAAAATAAAATTAAGTAGTATAACATTTTGTCACAATTCAAAAAGTGTTGAAAAGCCTTAGTCAATTATTGTTTAACATTCAGAATAAATGATGTCTTGGATTTTTGCTTGATTGAGGATAATATAGGTTAGAATATGAAAATCCTATATAGTTTTCATGCAGTGTGCGAAATAGGTATTTCGCACATTACTTCGCGCACGGTGTCATGGTAACGAAGGAACATGAAAAAAAGTGTCTCTTCGCATATTGTTGTCAATGCGAGAACCTTGTAATTTTTTGACGTTTGTAGAAAAAAGTATTTTTAAGAAGCTTTACCTGAAGAATTTCTAGTTCATCAACATATTTAGTGTATTTTGTATACCCAAAGGATCAATTCAGCACTCCAATAAAAAAAAATGTATTCATCCTGTCCATTCCTGATACTCATTACTCAGTATATATCTGCTCTCTTCCATTCAACAACCCAAGTCGTGGCATTAAAAAGGACAATTTCAATACTTTTTCGGTATTCCACAACAGCCCTATAAGCAATTCAGTTGGTGAAACGAAAAAGAATTCCATTCACGTTTCGCTATCTCGCCGGGAATCTTTTAAAGTTCTCCACGATAAACTATTCGATTACCGTAATTGATGACTATAATTGGTGCTTTAATATTGCAAGGAATGTTTTGTTTTATCTACTCTTTGTTCGATTGTAATTCTTCAAGCTCACACCTGCAGCGGGAAGCACAATACACTTATCAGATATCTGATGAAAACCATTTTTCTTGTTGAGTCTGCGCTCTGTGTGGAATAAAAAAAATGAGTTGGCCCAGAGCGCAACGACCAATTATAATAGCCCTCCTTTTCATGCCCAGTCTCAGTGAAGAAAATAGGATATTTCATATGATTTTGACAAGATGATTAACCACAGACCATAGGCAGATTCAAACGCCCAAGTAGCACACTAATATTGGGAAAATATTGGTACAATATTGTGAAAATATTCAAATAACAATATTGGCGAGAACATTCGGCGATATTGGTCCCATATTTTAAAAATAATATTGGTATAATATTCTCGAAGCAATATTGGCCTCAAAATATTAAGCGATAATGGTACAATATTACTTGGATATTATACTAATAATATCAGTTAAATATTGTGGAAGCAATATTGTCCTAAAAATATTTATCATTTGTTTATATTCGTAAAATATTAAAATTAAATATGTTGCCTTGGAATGGAAACATTAATGAAATATTTCCAGAAAATGTCGAATAATTTGAATATTCTACAATTTCGTTTCTACTTCAATTTACCACTGAGTAGATTGACTTGTAAACGCATTGTGAGAAGCCTTATTTAATATATGTTACTATGATTCAGCTGTCGTTCCATATGTGGGGCCACCTACCGGTTTCTTACCCAAGGGTAATCATAATTTTTTTCAATATTGTTTATTGAATATTCGGCCAATATTGAAATTTCGATGACAGTGATAAATTTATTTTGTAATATTGCATCAAATATTGGCGTGAGGTTTCCATAACAATCTCAATCGATATAGGGTCAATATAATTTTTCTAATATGGATAAAATAATATTCCACAAACGTGGTATCAAATTTGGATATACAATATTGTTTTTTATCTCTAAAATCGATATAAGAGGAATATTGAAACCGCAATATTGGAGCTAGATGCTGGAAACAATATATAGCCAATATCGTTCTATGGATATTGGTGAAAATTATTGAACCAATATTGACCAACATTTTATGAAACAATGTACATTCAGAACAGGTTGAGCCAATATTCCACCAATATTATTGATGAAATATTGTTTTTCCAATATGCACCCATATTGGTTCAATATTATTTTTACATTTACAATATCTCCATATTGGCCCAATATGAAAACAAGATTCAGCCAATATGAGGTGCTACATGGGCTAGTATGAACTATCCGGTTTCCACATGAGTTGTACACTATACTTTTGCGACGATCTACATGAAAAACGCATGTATGTCGGAACCTTCACAATTAATGCAGATGTTACATGATTTAAATCGCACATTTTTACACTGGCCAATTTATCTCGTCTCAGAGCTCTGCTTATAGCGAATGCTAAGGCAACCTAGAAGGATTAAAATAAACATTTGTTTCTTCTCTAGTAGTGAGCACTGTATCTTGACTAACATTTTATTCCAGAGAATTTCGATGAAATATCTACGATAAAATCACCCTATAAGTCACCTGATTATTACTCTTCATTCAATAAACATTAAAAAAGTAAAAATGAAAAAAAAATCACTCAACAGGAAGTTGAATCTACACTTTTTATTATCTGTCTGTGTGTTTTTGTCTCTACATCGACCCGTTGAGATACTCAAGAATATTACTATAATTTATTCTTCAAAAACAGCGATTTGTTGATACAAACCATTTATCGTGATGCAGTAGGATATCAAAGAATACTGTTTTATCATCGGATGACATTGCAGGAAAAAATATTTTGAACAAATTATACAATTCGGTATTTACTTAAGAGGCAACATCAGCGCGTCATCACGAAACTCAAATTTTATCATTTCGCCGCACATGTTGGGTGTATGGGGATATATTTTTCAAGAGCGATAGTGGAGGTAACGAAGCACTTGTCCGTAAAAAAACTACGTAGCTGGGAGCGCCAATAAGGTAGATAGCTTCTAATCGTAGAATCGGTTTTGCGTCAAAACTAATGATTTTATACAATTTTTTTTCTTCCTCCGAGTCTATAATCTCCTTAAGAATTCGGAAATTTGCCTATTATTTTCATTTGTCAAACCAAAAAAAATTTTTCTCTTCAAAATCATCAAAACCAAAAATCAGTTAGATTCCCGAATTCCCAGAAACGAATTGAATCATTTGATCCAACAAAATTTTCACAAAAAAATAAAACTGAACGCCCAAAACCGAATCCCATTTCATCAAGGGTATGGTTTGCTCTTAATAAATACTGACACTAGGATGTTATGAACTTGAATTTATTTGTAGATATGTCATTGTAGCAACTACCTATAACTCAGTAGAAATAAGAGTATAGTATTGATTGAAAGTTTGATTTTGTGGAGGAAATCCGATTCTTGGCATGATTTTTTGGGTTTCTGACCTTCCACAATCTGAAAATGAAAAAAAATTCAATCCAAAGAAATCTATATTTGGTAATCGTACCAACCGCAGAGAGAAGAGACTGAGCGCAATATTTCATTTTGCACCAGTGCGAAATAAAATATTTTACACTAGTGCGAAATACCTAATTTTATGCACTAGTTTACAGTACGAAATGATACTTATTTCAAGTAGGTGGTCGGAAAAAGAATGTTGAGGAAAATTACTCTTATTTAATCATTACTGAAAACAAGACCGATTTTAATTATTTTTAGATCATTTGAAATATTCCTGTTTGGCGTCGAATTACCAGGCAGGTACACTAAAACATATTTTTAGTTAATGCACGCTAATTCAGATATCGAGTTATTTCTGAAAGCACACAGAGGTCTCTTAAATTTCAGTGCCAAAACTGATTAAATGGTAATGTTCAAAGCAGTTTCGTGGGTAATTTATTACTATTGAACACGTGCACGATTTCGAATTAAGAGATTTGAGGAAAATGATGTAACGAGTTTAGTTCATACAATAACACATATGATCGTTAATATAAGTGAAGAAGATGCAGTTGTAACCTAACAAACTTTATTTCATAATTCAATAGTTAAATGGACACACTCGAGTTGTTTAGAAAACATATACAGTATCGGAAAGTTTTCATCTTGGGTATGGTGATTTCATGAGAGCGTAAAGAATAGCTTGCTATTATGTTGAGAGAGCATTACAATTTCTCCTCGACTCGCTCGAGGAAAGGATATCGACGAGAGCTGTGTGTGGTGTGTTGCATTGCCACGTGCTCCGTGAATGCTTTGGGTGGGGTAACAGGGGAGGCGCATAGTTACTCATAGGTGTATATCTCAGGCGCCAAACTCATATACTTCCATTATGATACTATCAACGTTTCCTGAAAATGGTTTCATTATTTTTCCAATAGTTTTTTAGTGCAATATTTGTATATATATATATATATTTATATATATCCAAAATAACTTTCAGTATGATTCAATCGAAGAAAATTAATAAACAAATGCATCAATTATTGCAAAGCAATTATAAATAATTCAAATCTCCAAGGTAAATTACGATCACTTCAGTCATGAAGTATAGAACAAAAAAGTTTGTAGTATAGGTGTACTTACTTTGAAAAATCAAATGCAATTTTTCTGTAGTGTACCAATTTTTTTCAGACAGTTATAAAATTTTCTGACATGATATGATGTGGTGAAAACTTTTTGAAACTCACTGTATATACAATAATAATTAAAAATTATTAAATCCCTCCTTCATTTGATTCGAGTGACTGAATCTAATTCACATGATGGAGTCCAATTATAATTTACGATGTTATACCTTGAAAGTGTACTTTAATTATCTAGTGGGTGAAGCTAATCAATTAATTACCTAAGTGCTGACATCGGATCAAGATATTAATCTTCGAGTTGAGGTGAGCTAAGTATATTACGCATATCAGAAATGCTGAAGTTATCTGCGGAGTTTGATAGAGACGAACCTAAGTGAACTGAACTGTATTATCCCTTCTAACTAACTATGCATTCGCCATATTTCTAAACTGTTTGAACGATACTCAACAGTAAACAATTAACAGAAGAAAAGTCCTATCTTATATAACTATATTTTCGAAACATATCGAGGCAAATCTAAATTTTAAAGTATAGAAGTAGAAAAAGTTGATTTTTGTTGAAGTGACATAAGTACCTATACTTCAAATTTTATATCACTGTCAGTCCAATATTTCTATTTTATATACTTCCTTTTTTGATATTTTTGTCGAGGCTCATCTATTTTTCACTCACACTATTTGAGTAGATTCAATAAGGTTCATCGGTTGCAATCTCTTTTCTTTAGATGTCCTGAGGAAGGAAATGAAAATTTCCGAAAGCTTGTCAAAATAATAAAGAGTTTTCTTTGAGAGCACAGCAGGCTGTAACCTCACTAAGAAACTACTTCATATATTTCTCTCTCCCTCTCTCTTCATCATTCATTGTCCCTTTTACTATTCTCACATCGCCATATGGACATCCCTAGTTGCGAAAAATATCCGTTGTCATCCCGCCTCTATCCGGTATAGACATCGAGGTTCCAAGGTATGTTTTGCTTGAAGCGACTATTGCGATGATCATCGTGGACACTGCGTTCTATGTTTTGTACGTTTTCCTTTGAGCAATTGGTCCGAAAGCAGGTATAATCGCATTTTTTCAATTATGGTTCCTACGAATAGAAAAATCATACATTGTTTAGAGGACTTCGAGAGAGCCGAGGGAAAGTAAAGGAAATTTGAACTCTGAACGATATTTATCACTTTTACAACAGCATATCATTCCAGAGCTCAAATGATTATTCCCAAATAACAACAATCCCAATGCCGGCAGAACAAATATAGTTTCAACAAGATAGGGCTCCTCCACGTTCTGGACGTGTGATACGGGCATATCTACATGAAACTTTTCCTGATAAATGGATTGGACGCAGGGGAACAATAATTGAATGGCCAGCTAGGTCTCCCGATATGACCCCACTTGACTTTTTGATATGGGGTCACATAAAAAATGTAGTCTACCAAAATAGGCCACCAAATATTGAACAGTTGCAAGAAAGAATAAGGCATGAAATTTCTACCATTTCTCCTCGCATGCTTTTAGATTCACTACAAAATTTTGTTCAGCGAGTTCATTACTCGGGAGGTAAATGGTAAACAGTTTGAGCACCTTATTAAATAGAATTCCAAAAAAAATTTGTTGTCTATTAAAACTTGTTTTCTCTCTTTTTCTCCTGGCATGATTATTGTTTGTGACTTTCATAATAAATATCCATCATTCCATGCTTTTTCTTAAATAAATTTGAGAATAGTAAAAAGTTATTTTCAAAAATCGATATCTCAAAAACGGTTGGATTTAGGAAATGATGTGCTATATCAATTTTGTTCAGAACTTGAAGCAGAATTGAAATATGTAATAATATACAGGGTGTCCCATTAGAGAAAAAGCAACTTTGTTTCTTCCTGACTTTGTGACTGATCTTGTATACTTAATTTTTCGTTAATATAATGGATTTTGAAGAACCCTGTTACTTTTGTATCTTAATATTTTTCGCCAGCTATCTTACCCTGTATAGTCATAACACACTAATATCAATCCTTATATGAAAAAACGCTACCCATTCTTGGGTATGCTCTAGGCTATGAACAAGCTTTATGCTCGAATGGAGCCTGGGGAGAATGCATTTGATCACAATATATCCATTTACTTTGAATTTGTTGGGTCGGTAGCACTGGCAAAGGCCTTGTTCCATGCCGGTAGCTTTCCGAATAATATATAAAGCTATGATTTAATATCAGGCTGTTATTGTGTTTACTTCAAGATCAGACAGGACATATGAGATCCTGGTAGTAGTAGTTTCCGTAGAAAAAGACTCTGCCAGAGACGTATCTAACAAGGAAGAGGCGACTTATAGTCCAGGAGGCAATGCATTTTTTCTCACCTATTTTATTATGTTCAGTCATCCGTTGTTTGGAGTACCTACCTGTTTGCCCTATCATCATTGAGTTTTTTCTCCTGTATTTTGATAACATTGATTCTAAGTTGAAATATTGAATAAAATTCTACTTGCGATTTTTGATGTTCATGCTCCAATGAGAACTGTAATAATAAGCAGACCGCATGCTCCGTGGATTACTGAGGTTGATAAAAAAATGATGTCGCTCAGAGATAAATCATTCAGTAGATATAAGCGCACAAGGCGCACAGAACACTGGAACTATTACAGTCTTAAAAAATGAACTAAATATGTCATCTTTCGCGAGAAACAAGCTTATTTTTAGTTTAGAGTCAACAACAACAGAAACAACCAGCAGTTCTGGAGGGAGCTCAATAATCTCGGTTTTCATAACAAAAACTTTTCTCATGATATTCCCGATCACCTGAAGAATGTCTCCAACATCAACTCTTATTTCGTGAATTTCTCCCGTAACGATCTTCCTCTTGACCTCAATACTTTAAACTATTATTGCAACCGTTTACGACCAGCCGTTAGCAACTTCTTTTTCTCTCCTACTAGAGAATCTGAAATATTCAAAACACTTTTTTCCATCAAGTCATATGCAACTGGTGTCGATCAAATAAATATAACAATGCTATTGCATTGCTGTCCTGTTATTCCATATGGAAAAAGTCATTCGCTCTTCCACGGCCCAAAGTAGCTAATCCCGATGATATGAATCGCTTCGACCAACAAGCATTCTGTGCATAGTTTCAGAAGCATTTGAAAGAAATATATTTCTCCAAATGCAAACTCACTTTGAAGCGTTCAATATCATATCTTCATGCCAATCCGTTTTAGGCCTCAGCATAGCTGCGTGATCGCTATCCTCAAAGTTACAAATGACATATCCTCTGCTATGGACCGAAACCAATTGACGGCATTGGCTATGCTTGATTATACAAAAGCGTTCGACAGTATCAAACATCAACTTTAATTTGCTATTTCACATTTCATCGGATTTTGTACAGATGCAGTATCAATACTTAAGTCCTATTCATCTAATAGAATGCAAGCGGTTATGATGGAAAGGGATGTCTCTGAGTTTTTGACTGGAGAATAGGCTTCCTCAGGGATCGATTTATACTCATGAATTCCGCAATCATATACATTTCAGCAAGTGTCACTTTTATGCCGACGACACGCAAATTTATCAGTCATTTCCAGAGACTGGTCTAATGGAAGCAAATTCTTAATTGAACACAGATTTAGAATCAATCATATCAATTTCTGAGAAGTTTTGTCTCTCAATAAATCCTAGAAAGTCTGTGGTAATGTTGTTAGGTAGAAAAGTGACCAGATCTCGTTGTCATGATGCCTTGAAGATCATTGGATTCCTCTTTGAAATTCACTAATCATGTTAACTTTGTGCTAAGACGAGCATTTTGCAATCCGAAATTGATATACGCCAAGAGTAAAGTTCTCGATAAACATGCTGAAATATCCTTATGCGAATCCTTAGTCCTGTCGCACTTGTACTATGGTGATATAGTCTACGGACTCACTATCACGAAAATACTCTCAACGAATCCAGCTAGTTCAGAACTCATGTATTCGTCTGATCTGTGAATTAGGCAGGCGAGCTCATTTATCTCAAACTCTAAATGAGTTGGGATGGCTAAATATTGAGAAGAGAAGGATTCTGCATGCCTGTATCTTATTTCATAAGATAGTCACGACCTAAAAACCACCATCCAAAATGTCAATGAACGATTTAAATCTCTGCTCACGCCATTCATTCACACCTTAGCTCAATATCGGTCATTTTTCTCATACACAAATACCAAGCTTCACAACTGGATTCCAGAAGCCCTGAAGGTAATGAATATACTAAGTTTAAAAAAAAAAAAAAATATCCTTCGTACCTGTGATGCGAATTTCTGATAGGTATTGTCCTGAAATGAGCTATTCTAATTGGTTTGTTATTATTACTAACTCAGGCGTTACTTCTTGTATTAACCTAGGCTCAATTATTGAATTGTATTAGTATATTATTATATTTGTATTTCTTTTTTTTTTGTTTTTTTCTTTGTTCATTTTTACTTTCAAGGTTGAGTGGTAGAAAGCACTTGCCTGACCTATGGGTCAGTCAAAAGCTAACTCTGCCTTTTGGTAGATTTATATATTTCAATGTAATTGCTTGTTTTACTCGGTCGTACTCATGTTGATAGCGAATTCAGTACATCGGTACCTTCCTAATGATTTCTTAGAATTTACTTGCAACATGAAAACCCAGACTGTAGCTGGAAATAAACACAAGGTTGAAGAAACAAATACGGAAATTACTCGAAAACTTTCTCTTTCTACTTCTGATCAAGAAATTTTATACTGTCGTGAATGTAAACGAAGTAATTCAAGAAGGGAAATAATTATAAAACCATTGTGGTCGCGGAATAAAAAGCGTCTCGAAATGAGGTTTCTTTTATGGCACTGCCTTCTGTAATAACAATAATAAAAACACTCAGTGCGTTAATGCGTAAAGAAAAGTGGCAGTCTTTTTTACCTCGGCATCGATCATTAGCGTACCATAAATTGTAGACAACAACAAGCTGATCCACCTGGGAAACATTATAACGGACAATATCTGTAAAATAAATTCTGAGTTTTTGTGCTTTTCATTTTCTTCCCATGCTTGCAATTTAATTGACTCTCTACAAGTATCCAGCCGATGGCTTTGTAACAGTGAACACTGCCATGTATTGATGGTATACCATGTATAATTTCGGTAATATATTTATATTCAGGAAAATATTATTGTGCAGTAGCATTTCCGTTCGAAATAACTAAGGGTATATTTTAAATGAGTACCTAAATAATTATTGTGCTTTAACATTACGTGCCAAATTTTTTTACTCTGTCTCCAAAATAATATTTGGCCACCAAAGGCACCAAACAAACACCAAAGAGCCTCTACCACAAATACCGTATGTAATAATACATAAACGCCAAACACATTAAATAATCTCTCACGCATTTTCAACATGCAAGCTAGGTTAGCTGGCGCAGGTTGGGTTTCTGTGTCAAGCGCGAGCAAAATACTAATTCACGCATTCTTGACTCTCAAGCTAGGTTAGCTGGCTTAGGTTAGCTTTTTGTGGCAAGCGCGAACTAAAAACTAATTCACGCATTTTCGACTCTAACGCTAGGTTAGCTGGCTCAGGTTGGACGAGTTCGAAAACTGATAAATCATTCTGCAAAAGCAATATGAACTGAAGAATATTGAAGAACTTATTTTTGTTTAGGATGATTCGAAACGGCCCATGGAAAAGAGTCTATATGAATTTGGGATGAGCATTATTAATCCAGTAACGACAGACAAACTCTAGCAAAGTGAAGAATAAATTGTAGCACTCTGTCATGTATCATTAGAAAAAAAATTGTTCACCGAAAAATCAGGGGTGGAACGTAAAAAAAATTTCATTTGAAAAATATATATATATTTTTTGTTGTAATTTCAGAAAATATAAGATTTATCAAAAAACGATATCGATAGGTTGAGAGATAATTCAATTCTCCTCAAGAAAGATATTCAGTAATACCTTATGAAATACGCTCGTTTTCTCAAAAAAACGTGGTTTAACGCCGACGTCAGATTTCATGCTCGCGCAAACCCGCCACTGCAAGTTCAGGCAGGGCCGAAAATTAGATTTGTCATAACTTTGCTGGACACCTTCTTATTGGTAGCAAATCGAAGCTAATCTCAAATAACCAACTCAACATTGAGATTGAACAGACAGCGATAGATACATTCGGTTGGATGTATTGTAAAAGCCTTGCTAATGTCGACATTCTAAAAGTGTTTTTCCAAAATTCTATGGACTCAGGATTTCCAGAAGTCTACTTGGGGCAGAAAACGTGTTATATCGTTCATATTTTGACCTAGTATAACTGAGGTCGCCTGAACATGACGAGTGTCGTGAAGACTTGGCGACAGCTAGGTGATAAACAAATTAATTTGAATGTGTTCTTTTTCTATTTTCCTCTTTCTTTCAATCTCTCTGGTGAATATTTATACTCCTCATCTTTGATTACTGGAATTACTGGGATCACTCAGAAACGAACAAAGCCGAGTTGATCTTCATTATTTATTAACATTCAACCTTGAAAAAAAGCACTTAGTATAGTTGCTCCCCGACAAAAAAAATAATTTTCCTCTTTCTAGAAGCTCGATGTGAAAAAATCGAAAAAGATGTGTAATATTCCGCGAGTAAGAGCCTGGAAGAATATACGTCCACTTCCAGCTATACGATATTTTATTACATTTTCAATAGAGAGTGACAAGAGAGCCAGAAATAAATTATGGTTTCTTCAAAGAAATATATTCCATTCGACGTGATATACAGTATTATTTACATGAGATTTTAATTTGAAATTTATTTTTCTTTCTGAACGGACGGTTTTGTGGTGCTTCGCAATTTATGGCATATAAATTTTCTTTCAGCGAATTGAAACGGCAGTGGCAGTGTTCTGAAGTATGGACTTATTGGCTCAATTATTCCGGCTCTAGTTGGGTTTCCTGTGTAGCAATGGAATGAATTTTTGATATCTTCCATCGCCTCACTTGATCTCAGTTCAGGCAAGAATATTCTGATGGTGGGTGATATTGAATTTGTTAAAAGATGGGACTCCATTTGATAAGTGAAAAGTATAGTTAGTTCAGTAACCACAGACAAATGTAAGCAACAAGTGAAGAATGAATCGTAGCACTTTGAAACTCGGCACATGACTTCTTGACATCATATATTATGGAACCCAAAAGAAAGTTTTATTTAAAAAAAAAACTGGAATTTTGGTAAACAATTTTGTTTCGTGTTTTTCATGGTTCCAACTACTAGCATATCCAGTTTGGTAGTGCTACAATCGATTCTTGTCTCAAAACCCAATCGTACTGGATTGGTACTGATTTGAAATAAAAATAATAGTCCCGTACGCAGGCGGTATATACGTTGTACGGTTGTGGTCATTTATATTGTCATAATTGGGGCATATTTTGACGTGATTACATCAACAGATGTGAACATAGATGTTCAATATAATCACATCTGTTGATTTTAAATATGTTTCAATCATGATAAGATAAATATTACCACAACCCTATACTGCCGTCCTAACTTAAGTATCTCACAAATTGGTACTTCCGAGAAAATGCGCATGAAAGTATTTATATCTGTGCCACTGCATGGTGCTTATGCTTTTTCTTATAGATCTATATTTTTCATTGCTTTTTAGCTTCGTATGATGATAGATATAGTCATAATGAACACACCAAGTGAATTAACTGCAAACGGGCTAGAAGTGGAGATACTGCTCTTTAAGTTAGGACGGTAGTATAGCCTACTGCATGCGTACGGCCAGTTATTTATGTTGAATCAATTATGTTCTGTGATAAATGATAAATTATAGTGATAGAAAGTTGGCTGTGGACTCAACCCCAACCAAGTTTGTGTCACTGTGATAAATTCATTTTTTATTTGTATGTTATATGAATCGGTTCTTCAGACAAGTATATTTCCACATTAGGCAAAATAACACAGATATTACTCAGGTAGGTATTAGAATAATTGATATTCCTTATATGGTACTCACTCAAAACCCGACTTGAAGATGTCTATCAGTATCCACTCACCTGCAACAACAAAAAATGTCAAATAATAATAATAATAATAATAATAATTTTTATTTGTAAATAGGTAACAGCATAATATAACGATTAAGTAAATGATAAAATAATATATAGCAACACAATTATAAAGATTTTTACACAAGTGATGGACTTCTTGAATTTATTTACAAATAAACCAGGAACCACAAAGTCAGAGACTGTCCGTGGTGTGAGTTGAATTGAAATAATTATTCAAGCCATATAGGAAGTAGATATAGATATATATACATATATATGTATTTTTTTTCCACATTCGAAAAAAAGTTTTAAAATAAGCGACGTTGGAACAGTATGGAGATTATGTGATTATAATTTATGAAAGTATAAATAGTAATAGATAATAAAAATAATCATACTTGATCTATAAAAATGGCATAGGTTTTGTGTCTGGCGGTGATAATTATGTTTCATTGGACATATCGAACTCTTTAATTACCCTTTGAGTCAATCAAATTGCTCACCCGCATTCTATCTTCAGACAATAAGAATTTCTTCACACCATTTTTGAATTTATAGCGGGAGAAGCTTGTTCTTATTTCCTGGGGTAGGAAGTTGAATACTCTCGGAGCCAAAAACATGTGGCATCTTTGACCAACAGTTTTAAATGATGATGGAATGATGAGGTCATTGTTTATGTTTCTTCGTGTCTGGTACTGGTGTGAAATATGTTGAAATTTCGGTTTATTTTTGAAACAGAACAACGCAATTTTATTGAAAAATATTTGCCTGGGGTCTAGTACTCTCAACTCATTGAATAGGAGGTCACTGGAGTAGCTTCTTTCTTTTTTGTATATAATTTTCAAGATAAGTTTTTGTATAACTTCAAGTTTATCTAAGTACGTGTTAGTGATCCCTCCCCATCCTAGAATTCCATAGGAAATACGTGATTCAACAAGTGCGTGATAAATCATTTTTAAATGCGGTAAGTTTAATATTTTTGAGAGATATTTGAATTTGTGAATCATTGTTCTGATGGTGTTGCAGATTTTGCTGATATGGTGATCCCAACGTAAATGACTATCAATTGTAATACCTAAGTATTTTGCATATTTTGTTGACTTGATTGATATTATTTTTCCTTTAGTCATAATTTCTAGAAGACTAAAGTTTGGAAGTTTATTTTTGTAGTTTGCTAATGGAAGGAACATCGTTTTATCAACATTTATAGTTAATAATTTATAATTGAACCACTCAAATATCTTACTGAGATCAGTTTCCGCATTCTCTTTTAGGCTTTCCCAAGTATTTGAGGAGTAAATGATTGCAGTGTCATCAGCAAAGCTGAATATTTCCCCACTGGTTTTCATTGTTAGTAAGTTATTGATATAAATAATGAAGAGAATAGGGCCCAATACAGTTCCTTGAGGTACCCCACATTTGAGGATTCGTTCATTACTGTATTCTTTATTGATTTTAACTATTTGCTTTCTACTGGTTAAGTAACTTTGAAGGAGAGAAAATATATTACCCCTAAAACCCATATCTTGCAAAGTTTCTAATAACTGTTTGTGATCCACGGTATCGAAGGCCTTTGCAAGGTCAACGAATACACATAATGATGGTTTACTTTTGTCTAAGGCATCATACATTCTTGTCGTTACAGCAGATATTGCATCTTCGGTGGATCGACCTAATTGAAATCCGAACTGATTTTTTGACAGCAAGTTATATTTTTCAATAAACGATTCCATTCGTTTCTTCAAAAGTTTCTCGAATATTTTTGCCAGATTGCTTATAATTGATATTGGCCTATAATTAGAAGTGATTTTTTTGTCCCCGGTTTTGTGTAAAGGTTTGATAATAGCAATCTTGAATATATCATTTCAGTGACGAATTATTTTTGATAATTCCTGAGGTAAATATAAAGATTACATTTTGTTCATTGTGAATCTGGTCAACTAATAAATGTCATAAGAAATTGTTCAACTTGGCCAATAAAAGTGCAATAACTATGAAATCCCCTAAACCTTTCAACACCTAGAGTTCGTTGGTATTTTAAAAGATTCACGAGCTCTATAATTATGTCAACAATGATATCTCGTACATCCTGTGTATGGTCCAAGCTAAGGATTAAATATTTAACAAACGATAACACAACTTTAGTTGTCGTCGAGGCCATTTATTAAAACGGTTACTTGGAGATGATAAAAAATAAAAATGGTCTTCTAGTATGCTATGCTATGTTTCTTATAGCTGTTCTATTGTTAACTATGAAAATAAGAAGTAATTTTTATTATTTATTATTCATTAGAAGTGTGTATTTCCTTTTCTTGTTCAGTTTTAGTAATAGTAATTCATTTCATATACATTTACATGTGTAGATATGAAAAGTGCGTATGATTTATTTTATATTCTAACATGATTTGTTCATAAAAAAAATTAACAGTAGCCAGCTTCTGAACTTTTTCATTCTATGATTTCCTAACCCATATTTTTATTTGATGAAAAGGATTAGTGATAAAAATGTAAGTACTATAATTCACACTGCAGCTACGTTTCGACTGAAAACACAAACGTTAAATTTTTTCCAATTTCACAGACTGGAATAATCAATGATTTAAACGTATCCATAGCCCTATACAGGGTGACCCAGGGTTGAACCGCCAAACGATTAGTATCGGTTTTTTAGATAAAAATAAGACTTTTCTTTATATGAACTTGTGTCCCAACTTGCTTTGTTTTCTTTGTTTTCGAGATACAGGGTGTCAAAGTTTTTTATTCATTACTCAAAAGCTTTGTGGATGATTTTGATAAAATTTGGCATGCTTATTTGCGGCAATAAAAGGCTTATTTGAATGTACTCAATATAAAAAATCATATATTTTTTGTATAAATTTTGACACCCTGTATCTTGAAAACGAAGCAAGTTGGGACACATGCTTATATGAAGAAAAACCTAAAAAACCGACACTCAACGTTTGGCGGTTTAAACCTGGGTCACCCTGTATATTGAATAAATGTAAGTCAAAATGAAAAAAAATGGTTACAAAAAGTGAAAAATGACACATGATTGTAATCAAATTGTAATATGGAAACAAACGAAGTAAAAATATACCAGAGGTATTATTTAAACAATTGAAGTTAATGTCACATCTGGTATACCGTAAGTTGCATAAAGGTGACCCAAGAAGCAAGCGTATGTCATAATGACGTACTTAATTAGTGATTTTATGACGGTCGACGTCATTGACGCAAAAATGACGTAGGTATACTGGATGTCATTTAGTGGACGTTACTATGTCGTAAATTCTCGTCACCAATGTAACACAAAAAATGGAGGAACTTTTTAAATAAAAAATCTAACCAATTAAATATGTCCCATAAAATGCTTTATAGCAGATTTTTCTTCGAGCTACACGAGCTACTCTTTCTGCCCTTCCCCCCGTAAACACGCCACTGGAGACTATGAGTAGGTAATTTTTGTCGTTGCATTTTTTGCTGCATAACCCCAAATTAACTTAAAAAGTACGACTCAATGACGATGTTTATAACGTTTAAGTGACGTCATATGCACGTTTTGTAAATGACCTAACAGGTCATATACAAGCTATATGTAACGTCAAAATGACGCCATGTACTGACGTCATAATGACGCTGACATTTGACCATCATTAAGACGTCCGAATGACGTAAACTCTGCGGTCAATATGATGTCTGCCATGACCTATTTGGTACGTTATTGTACGCTTGCTGATTGGGGAGTCATTTATAAAAAAATGCAGTTTCATTTCGAATACAGATGTCCACCTGTCATTACATTAACTTCAAAAACAAAAAAGTTACATTGATTGATGATTCGTTCTTTGCAATAGGTACGGAAAAAAACTTGATTTTTTTTGTTCGACACATATGTTAACTGTTGATGTAAATAACAAAAAAATTTATTATTAAAAAAAACTCTCGATGGAAATTACCAAAATCTTAATGATTTTAATTGAAGAAGAAAAGGGGAACATTCTCCATGAAAATTGAAAAATTAAAAATTTAATTTTTTTGTTATATCTAATAGAAACCAACTGCTTTCCCTGCTAAAGCCACGCTGGGCATTGAACTACATCCGAATAAAGTTATCTTCCTATTCATATTTTCAAACAAAAATCAAAATTGAAGAAGAATTCGTTGACGGCTGAACAAAATAAAAAAAAATCATTCCAGTTTTTAAATGTTCACAAATTGTAAAATACAACCTGAACAGTTTTCATCTTACAATGAAAACACGTAAACATGTCCACTTTGCCTATCTAAACACATCCGACTACGATGTTCAGTGCCAGATCATGAATCTTGCTTGATTTCCACATAAACAATGTGGATTGTTTCATGTCATAATTCCAGTCTCTATGCTTGAAAGCATACACATTCCATGTTCCTTGGTAGGTAATAGAGTGAAGTACTTTCAGTAAATGCACAGTCGGTTATCCAACTTGTTGATTCAGAAGTATTTTGGAAATGTGAAAATAAACGGACAAGAATTGTTAGTAATAGGTTGAATCAGTTCATTTTCATTGAGTCAATCGAAATAATTTATCGAATAAAATGATATCAGTAATCAAATCAATTGAGAGCTGAAACATAAAAACTGGCATTTTACATATCAATCACTCGTTATTTGAGATCAATCAAATATGAATATGATTAACAATTCTGAAAGCCTCCTCATAGCCAGTGTTTGAAAAAGAATCGCTTGGCAAACGATATTATTAATTCACTAATTAAACGCATTTCGGTTGATCATGTACGTCAATTACTGAGTGATCCTACGTTGAAAATAGTTATTTACCTAACAAATGCGGAAAGTAGTACTTTTCCGCACGCGACAGCAGTTGCACGAACGACGCGGAGCGGAGTTCGGGCAAGCCGGTAAGGGCGGAATAGTTATTAACCTAACAAGTGCGGAAGGTGGTACTTTTCCGCACGCGACGGCAGTTGCACGAACGATGTGGAGCGGAGTTCATGCAAGCCGTTAAGTGCGGAAATAGTTATTTACCTAACAAGTGCGGAAAGTAGTACTTTTCCGAACGCGACGGCAGTTGCACGAACGACGCGGAGCGAAGTTCGAGCGGAGTTCGGGCAAGCCTGTAAGGGCGGAATAGTTATTTACCAAACAAGTGCGGAAGGTAGTACTTTTCCGCACGCGACGGCAGTTGCACGAACGATGTGGAGCGGAGTTCATGCAAGCCGTTAAGGCTGGAAATGGTTATTTACCTAACAAGTGCGAAAAGTAGTACTTTTCCGCACGTGACGGCAGTTGCACGAACGACGCGGAGCGGAGTTCGGGCAAGCCGGTAAGGGCGGAATAGTTATTTACCTAACAAGTGCGGAAGGTAGTACTTTTCCGCACGCGATGGCAGTTGCACCAACGATGTGGAGCGGAGTTCATGCAAGCCGTTAAGGCTGGGAATAGTTATTTACCTAACAAGTGCGGAAAGTAGTACTTTTCCGCACGCGACGGCAGTTGCACGAACGACGCGGAGCGGAGTTCGGGCAAGCCGGTAGGGGCGGAAAAGACATTTTTCGTAAGAGTTAGGTACAATATTTTTCGTACGACTGTTTTTGTCCATTTATTTATGAAAAAACAAGGTTTTTAATGAACAATTTTTTATAATAATGCTATAAAATGACTAATAAGACAGAATAGTTACATCCATCATTTAGTTAGTCCTAAATATCCTCATTTTCAACAATACAGAAATCGTGCGAAAAAGTAAAAATCGTACGGAAAAGTAAAAATCGTGCGGAAAAGTAACTTTTCCGCACGCTCGTAGGAAAAGACATTTTCCGTAAGAGTTAGGTACAATATTTTTCCTACGAGTGTTTTTGTCCATCTTATTCAAGAAAAAAAAAGGTTTTTAATAAACAAGTTTTTATAATAATGCAACAAAATGACTCATAAGACAGAATAGTTACATACATCATTTAGTTAGTCCTAAATATCCTCATGTTCAACAATACAAAAATCGTGCGGAAAAGTAAAAATCGTACGGAAAAGTACAACTTTCAAAACAAAAAATCGTGCGGAAAAGTAACTTTTCCGCACGCTCGTAGGAAAATATAATATCAGTAACTACCATAGGCATTAACGCGACAAAACATGAAGAGAAATATGATCGAATATATTTAAACGTTACTGTCTTTTCCAATAATTATTGAGTACGTTTTGAGGTTCAAGGCCGAATATTCTAATGGACGAAAGGAAAATATAAACGAAGAATGGAATTCGCGTCTGTGATAGAAATATATCGAAGAAAAATCAGCGATATACAGAAAAAATTTAGAATTCCAGAAGAGGTTATGGGTTGCTGCTTCAGTATAATAATTCCATATTTACTAAATTATTCATGATTTCCGGATCATCCGCAAACATCTCCGTGAAGTGCGACAAAACATATTTCAGGTACACAAATACTCGCATATTGTATTTGCATGAGAAGGTAGGAGTCTTCAGAAACGATATGAACCCTTTCTTTTCCTTCTCAGATCATTTTCAGCAGAGTCTCAAATATTCGGCTCCGCCAGAACTTTCAGCGGCGGGTCAGGGTAAGCCTGAAATTTCATGTCACGTTCAATCACGTTTATTTATATATTTTTAAACAAAAAAAAAGTTCTACCCCTGGAATTTTGTTATACAATTTTGTTTCGTGTTTATTATGATTCCAACTACTAGCATACCAAATTTGGTGGTGCTACAATCGATTCTTGTCTCAAAACTCAATCGTACTGGATTACAACTCGAAAGAACATTTTCTTGGACTCCATCAATGAATAACGACTTCAATCTCCTCGAATATAATTTTATTATTGGTCTCGAACTGGGTTATAATTCAATCAAAAAAATTCAATTTATCAAACTCGATCATATCAGCAGTAAAACGTAAGTGCTCCATCAAAGTCATTTGTTTTGGTTTCCAAACCGCATAAAAAGAAAGAATCCATATAAAAGTTCGCTCCTAATGAAAACCTGCATGTCACCCTTAAACCATAGGCGTAACAGGAAGGCCTCGCTTCGTTAGAAAACGAGTTTTCAAAAATTTCATTTTTGATACTCCTAATATCATCTCATTATTATCGATGTTGAATAAGTCTATTTTTTTTCACCCCGATATGTTGTTGCAGGAGGAATGAGAAAATGAGGCTTAATGATAAGAATATAATAAGAAAACCTAGAGGAAGTCAAAGAAGATCATGGAGTTAGCTACATAAAAAAAACATTAATAATGGATGAGTCTATAATTTGACGAATTAGTTTTTGAGAAAAAATCTGCCGGTCTTTTCTTAATAGATAGTATCAGTGGCGCAACCAGGATTTCAGTTTGGAGGGGGGGCTATACATACAATTTATCAGTTACCAGAGCTTTTTTTTTTCGTCAGCCAGATGTTATGAATAACACCTACAAGCGAACTGTTAGGCCATCAAACGATAACATCCTCTTGAGGAACATTTTTTTAGCTTTCTTTCTAAATACCTATGTATTAAACGAATGTGTCTCCATATGGTCGCAAAATGTGATAAATGTAAAAGGTGCGCTAGGATCCGGCATCCTAGTACATAAAACCGCCAACGAAAAATACTTCCCAGAACTCTAGAATTTTTTCAATATTTTTCCCGTATTCTACGCCATCAATTCTATATGACACAGTATCCGCAATATAAAAAATAATAAATTTAAAAATCGGTCCAACTCAAAGGGCACACGTTCGTAAAAACGCCTACCAAATCTATGTTCGACTTGCAATGAATTTCAAATTCGGTCAGCGTATAGAAAAAAGATTAAGTTAACCGAATATAATATAGAAAAAAATTAGAAAAATGTTTGGCTGGAAAATGGATAAGGCAACCTCTAGATAACATTTTCATCCGACGACAGAATCGAGATAGAGCAATTCGGCAAACGCCAATCGATTCAACATGCCGAAATTAGTATATGCTGTGATTTTCCAGTCGATCGGCACAAAATGAATTTTCAGTCGAAAAAACATCAAAGGGTACCTTCAAAATGGCCAAAAATCCAAAGACATCAGATTCACTCGAAATTAACACCGATATACTCAAAATTTTATGCTGATTCCGAAAATGTATGATTTGAATATGTTTGGATACACGGTGTACCATAAAACAAAGGTAAATGTGCAACAAGAATTGTATCGCACGAATCCGGCATCCTATATAGCAGACAAAACCACCTATAACACCTACAAGCGAACTGTTAGGCCAGCAAACAATAACATCCTTTCGTAAGAAATTTTCTTAGCTTTTTTTCTATATACATATGTATTTAACGAATGTGACTGGTTATGGTCACAAAATGCGAAAAATGTAAAAAGTTCGCTAGGATCCGGCATCCTAGCACATAAAATCGCCAACGAAAAATACTTTTAAAAATTCTAGAATTTTTTCAATATTTTTTCCGTATTCAACGCCATCAATTCAACATGACACAATATTCGAAATATGAAAAATAATAAATTTAAAAATCGGTCCAACTCAAAGGGCACACATTCGTAAAAACGCCTACCAAATCTATGTTCGACTAGCAATCAATTTTAAATTTGGTCAGCGTATAGAAAAAAGATTGAGTTTACCGAATATAACACTGAAAAAAATAACAAAAATGTTTGGTGGGAAAATAGCTCCTGTAACCTCTAGATAACATTTTCGTCCGACAACAGAATCGAGATAGAGCAATTCTGCAAACGCCAATCGATTCAGCATGCCAAAATTAGTATATGCTGTGATTTTCGAGTCGATTGGCACAAAATGAATCTTCAGCCGAAAAAACATCAAAGGGGTTCCATGTATTTAATGAATGTGTCTCGTTATGGTCGCAAAATGCGAAATATGTAAAAGGTGTACTAGGATCCGGCATCCTAGTACACCCGTATTTAAAAATGGCCAAAAATCCAAAGTCATCAGATTCACCCAAAATTAACACCGATATACCCAAAATTTTATGCTGCTTCCGAAAATGTATGATTTGAATATGTTCGGATACACGGTGTACCATAAAACAAAGATAAATGTGCAACAAAAATGTTTCGCACGAATCCGGCATCCTAGCACACAAAACCACCTATAACACCTACAAGCGAACTGTTAGGCCAGCAAACAATAAGATCCTCTTGTAGGAAATTATTTTAGCTTTCTTTCTATATACCTATGTATTTAACGAATGTGTCTCGTCATGGTCGCAAAATGCGATAAATATAAAAGGTGCGCTAGGATCTTAATCCTAGCACATTAAACCGCCAACGAAAAATACTTCCGAAAGTTCTAGAATTTTTTCAATATTTTTCCCGTTGCTCCGTCCTCGCTTATTTAGTTGTTAAGTTAGTTTACATAAAATATTATTTTACCATTCCCAACGATTTTGGGAAAAATAAATCTTTCATTTCTACGCATTCAATATTTATTATTATTATTGTTATTTTGTTATTGCAGAAGTTTACTAACTTCTGTACTTGGGAAATTAGGCATGTGATGTAAGCTGCACTTCTTTAGTAGGAATGGCCTTGCTATTTTCTAAACGTATTTAATCTTTTAAAGTTTCGCGCATTTATGCCTTGACAATTCGGTAATTTCGTCTTGTTGTTTTTCCTGCTCAACACCCGTACATGAACATCCCTTTTTATCTATCACTTTCCTTGCTGAACGTCAACCTACAAAAAAACCACACTCGAAGAAAGAGAACTCATTCATGCAGACAGACCGAAACTGCTGGCTACTACGGCGGCTCGCCTTCTCGTAAAACCATTTTTACCGGTATTTGGTGAAATATATAAAAATTTTCGTTCGACGGATTTGATGCATTTTCAATATGAACTTCCATCGTGTGATCGAGTGTTGATCATTAGGATTATAGCAGTTACGTCATCCTGTCAACCTCATCCTGAAGATTTTGGTAAGTCAAGGCATATTCATCTGTTTACGTGATTTATTCAAAATCGCATTGCTTATTTTATTACATTTACATTACAAAATAGTTCATCATACAAAAAAGAGGCGAGATTGAGCGAATCAGAATGATCCTATAATTACAGTCGGTTGGTTGATAAATTTTTCCTTAAGGTTTATTACGTAACTAATCACCCGTATTCTCCGCCATCACTTTAATAGTCATTTGGTGACTAATTGGTAATGAGTGCAATCAATCATTCAGATAAGTAGTAAAAAAATATAGAATTTTAATAGGGTTAACTAGTTTAGCTCATAGCTCTTGAGGATGCCAACTTTGTTGGCGAAACGCTCGTCGAGTGAAAGTGACGTTGTTATGGTTTTTTGGGTAGCTGCTTTTTCTTGAATTGTATTCACACCAAAGGTTTCAAATATTCATTTTCGATAAAATAGAAATGTAAATAAAGAAAGAAGGTAACAAGTAACAGTTTACAAAGCCAGGCATATTTTTTACAAATTATATACAGCTTATTCTATACAAAACTTTGATCATATACAACAAAATATCGAATCATAATAATATATGTGTATCAGGAATTACACGACCGACAAGAAATGTCACCATTTTACACATTCCTGCATTGCAGGTCTGTCTCTAATATCCTCCAAATATCCCACCGGTTCGTTCATCACCTCGTAAGACCAAGAAAATCTTCTGGGCAAATCATTCACAGCCACTCGAGAACTTTTATAGCTCCCAAATTATTCACGGATTCTCCAAACCAATGAAATAACAAGGATATGCCAGGAACAAATCAGCCGATATCGCTGACCAAGTCGTAAAAGTGGCACTATTGCCCATTGTTGCAGTAAATTTTGTGCTCGTTCGACGTTTTCTTGCAGTTTGGCCACCGGTGAAAGACATTTTCGAGTACTTCGATATTACTTTGACTTATGGAGGAGAGAATTCCGTATTAGTCCAAGAGCCAGAGTCGAAAATTTCCTCTGAGTATATTAAAGCTGATTTTTCATTAATTTGTTATACAGTATCTGAAAGTTTTCATCTTGGGTATGGTGGTTCCATGAGAGCGTAAATAATAGCTTGCTATATGTTGAGAGAGCATGAGAATTTTTAATAATAATAATAATAATAATAATAATAAAATTAAGACACATAGTATTCAAAGACATATCGATGATGAAAAAGCCGAAGATCAGCGGTATTGGTTGTATCTACAGGTAGATACGCACAATTGCTGCTTTTCATCTTGAGCTGTGCGAAAAACAAACAGAAAAAAAAAGAAAAAAAAAGTAAAAAATTCCATGATGATTCCAGGATAAAATTGCTATCAGACGAACACAATACAAAGAGAAGATTTTTTTTCTTTAACTTAGTCTAGCGCGGCATTTGGATGAAAACAGACGAGGTTAATACCTCTAGAAAGGATTGTTTTGGGCTTGCAGTAATATTTTTTTATATTCTTTTTTAAATTTTTGTGTTGGTAGAGATTTGATTTTTTTTTTTGGAGGCCACTATGTATTTTCATAATTTGAAACGTGAAAGTTTTTTTGAATGATTCTGTGAGGATATTAGATTATTAGAACTAGCACGAGTATTCAACCCGTGGACTCCAGATCTGAAACAAATTGTTTCATAGAGATAGGCAGGAGATTTGTTTTTTAAATTTTTTTGGAAAAGACAGCAAGTGAGAAGATTTCTTCTGTTAGCCATATTGAGCCATTCTGTTTCAATCAATGTGTGGGATATATGGTGCCTTCTTCGGATGCCGTATAATAATCTCAGGCACGAATTCTGCAGGACTTGTATTCTTCTGATGTTGTTACTTCTGAGAAATGGTCCATAGACACTGGCGCAGAAGTTGAAACGCGAGAGCACCAGCGAATCGCAGAGTAGAATTTTATGTTTCTTTGAGAGGTACTGACGTGAACGATACAACATTTTCAGGTTAGCGTAGGCCACACCTAAACAGCTATTTACATGTTTTTCAAATTTCAGTGTATGGTCAATTGTTAAGCCGAGGTTCTTTTCATTGTCTTTTATTGGTATAGGGATACCGCTAACTAGTATCTCAACCGAATTTAAGATGAGATTTCGTTTTTTAATTGGTCCGAAAACCAGCGCTGAACTTTTTTGTGGATTTATAAGAAGAGAATGCTTATTTGCCACGCTTATCAGATTGGAAATATCTTTATTAGTGAGCTGGAGATTAGGAAGTAGATTATTAGCATTGAAAGAATGATAAATCTGCGTATCGTCTGCGTAGAAATGAGAGTTACAAGTTGTCAGACAGTCAGCAAAGGAAGAGGTGTATATGGTGAACAAGAGAGGTCCCAGAATCGAACCTTGGGGTACCCCGGAGGATAGTGTCAGTGGGAGAGAGATTGTGTCTTCGATTTTGACTACCTGGGATCTGGAGTGGTAATAGTTTTTAAAAAGCGATAGCGCAGCATCTCCAAAGCCAATGTGCTTCAAAATCGCACACATCAAGTCATGGTTGATAGTGTCGAACGCCTTGGAAAAATTTAAAAGCGTTAAGACTGTAACTTGCTTTTTATCATTAGCTCTTAGAATATCGTCAGTGATATTTAGAAGTGCAGTTTCACAACTATGCTTTGGTTTGAAGCCCGACTGTTTGGTAGGAATTAGATTATGTCCATTCACATAGTGGCGTATTTGATTTTCTACTCGCTCGAGGAAGGGATATCGACGTGGTCCGTTAATGCGTCGGGTGGGGTAACAGGAGAGGCGCGCGGTAGTGCATCTCTCTTATTTAATAGGTATTATCATATCATTGCGTTCCTTGTTGCTCGCGTAGAATTCTCACCACAGATGAAAAGTTTCCGATACACTGGGCAGCGACGCTCGAGAAGGAATGGGCAAATATGGCGGTACCATCAGCATATATCGCCGTGCCCATATCCCTTCTCTCGCACTGAGGAAAATCGTACGTATTTAGAGAAGACTAATTAAACAGGTAGAATTTGAAGCAATCGAGTATAACGAAACATATAATGAATACGCATTGATATAAATCATAAATAAGATGCATTTACACAACAGTTCATCTCAAAATTAGTATTGAACCTTTGCCTATATTACTAACACGTTTTTTCAATCCATTTTCCATAAATGAATTTTACATTCGGTTGAAACGCAATAAATCTCATTAAACAATAAAACCCGACTGGATTTATACTCGTTCGTATGCAATCACTTAGAGCCCAGCCCTATAGGCAGAGAACCGTGATTGTGTAATTCAATATAAAAAGCACACTCATGCATATAATTCGTTTCTCTGTAATTTCATTGAATACAGCACGGAATGATGTAATTTTTCGCAAACGTACCCATTTCACAAAACGTCATGTACCTCTTGTGTGTGTCAGAGTATATGCTGACATCGGATTAAATCCATTTGCCACTGACTCAAAGATATATTGGACTAGGAGTCCTCATGAATACTCTGGTTTTAGTCACCATATAACAGTATGCATGGCTGAGCTGGGAAGTACTCAGTACAAATACCCGAATACTGTACTCGTGAGTACATTTCTGGTACTCTGTACCCGTTACCCAGTTATATGTTAGATGTTACGAGGGAACTGGCCCCTTGGCCTAATCCACTGCGACCTGTTCAGATATATTGTGGAGGCTCCGATTGCTTATAGCACATCATCTAGCTTCGTCCATTTCATCAGACTGAGCAAATTTGATAATGGCCTTTCGAGATAGCTTTCCGCTCTTGGCTTTTCATCTCCAAGTTGTAGAAACCGCACCCTTGCTAGTCCTTAGCACTGGCACATTACATGTATTGCGGTTTCCTCTTCTTCCTGGCAGAGCCTGCAGATTGCTTCTTCCGCCAGACCTATAATATTCATATGTCTGTTAAGACTACAATGGCCTGTCAGCAGACCTACTACTTGTCTGACGATCCTCCTTTTATAACTGAGGAGTTCCGTCGTGAATTTTGGCGAGCGTCTTTTGATGAACTCCTTGGCCTGTCTCAATCCTGGTCGGGTTTCCCACCACTCTTGAGATTTGTTTTGTACCCACTGTTTGGTGTGGGCTTTTGTGGTGGATTTTGCTACGCCGCAGAAGGGTTCCGGCCCAATGAGCGCTGCCGAAGAGCCTTCTCTGGCTAGTGTGTCGGCCCGCTCATTGCCCAGGTGTCCCTCGTGGCCTGGCACCCAAGCTAGGGTCACATTGTTACGACTACCCAGCTCGGTCAGATCACACAAACAGTCCCAGACTAGTCTTGATTTGACTTGGTGGGAACCGATTGCCTTGAACGCAGCTTGACTGTCGGAGTAGATGGCCACTGTTTTGTTCCTTATCTCTCGTCTCAGTATTTTTCCGACAAAGTGTTGTATAGCCGTTACCTCTGCCTGAAACACTGTGGCGTATTTTCCAAGGCTAAGCTGGATGTTAATCCTTGGCTTTGCCCCGTAAACTCCAGCGCCGACTCCGTTATCTGTCTTTGACCCGTCTGTATACCAGACCCGTTGCCCAGTAAATATTATGGATGAGTTCGACTTGCCAACACTATTCGAACTTTTTACTCTAAATGTTCTTCAATCGTTCGGTTTCATTGAAGAACATTTAGAGTAAAACGATCGAATAGTGTTGGCAAGTCGAACTCACCCTATATAAAGTACTCGGTACTTGTACGTGTACATATCGGGTAAATTTATCCGATACCCGCGCTTCTGTTTAGAGTACATTTTTACGAGTACTTTTTTATGCAACGCGTCTACTTACGCCCGGCTATGTCTGTCCAGTCCAGCATGCCGCACCCAGCAACCTCAAAACTCCAAAGGCTTTATAAATCATCAAAATTAGTTATTATGAAGCCAATCCTGGCAAACAGAATCAACCAGTTATGCCATTATTCAATTATTATTTTTTCTGCAAACGTCAAAAAATGACAAGGATCGTGCATTGACAACAATATGCGAAGTGACAATTTTTCGTTACCACGACAACGTGCTCGCAGTAATGTGCGAAATACCTATTTCGCACACTGCATGTAAACTATATGGGATTTTCATATTCTAACCTATCCTCCTCAATCAAGCAAAAATTCAAGACATAATTTATTTTTAATTGTATGGTCCTCAATCAAGCGAAAATCCAAGAAATCATTTATTTCTGAACGTTCAACAATAATTAAATAAGGCTTTTTTTAACACTTTTCAAATTGAGACAAAATTTTATATCGCCTATAACTTTTTGACGTTTGTAGAAAAAAATGTGTTTGCATTCGAAAAAAGTCGAGATAGTCGAGCATTTCGCGCACTAGATACAAAAATAACTACTGTTTTTATCATTATTACCGTTAATTTTATCCCTTATGGACTGAAAACTACAAAATAGTTTAGTCATTAGTGATTTGATAGTTCATGGTTATTTATAGGGTGCCAAAAGTGGTGAAGGTATAATGCAAGACTCAGAGAAAACCCATTGGGTGGATATAGGTTTCAATTATTTTTGGACTTGCTACATACAACTTGATGAGAAGTGTTTGCAAAAAGTACTCTTAAAATTCGAGTACTTTTACTCGGAGTACTGTACTCGAAAGCATGTGTAATGAGTAAAGTACTTGGTACTCTGTACTCGTTCATCAATTATTGGAAGTACCCGGTACCCAGTACTCGAGTACAATTTATCAGTACCCGGCGCAGCTCTAGAGCATGGCAATATGAACAAAACACCAACTGAGTTCCTGATGAATATAACTTACAATGCTTTTGTGGATAAATTCTTATACAGCTCGAATTACCTTGCTGAATACTCCACCAAGGCTGGATAATTAAATATTTAATAAAATCAATAATAATGTTTGTTTATTTGGTATGCTCAACTGTCAAAGTCACGTTCAAATTATTTGAAATCTTCTCAACATTTCATAGATAGTCAATTCTTCTTCTTTTTTTATTTGGTTCGAGCAATTACCCAGTTCCGACGAAATATGAGAATTCCGTCCAAACCACAGATGTAAATTATAACCATCACTCAGAGAGAGATAGTATAATTGGAGCTTTCATGCCTAGGCAAGATGTTGGCTTCATTGTGTCTAAATATGAGCCAGCAGTTAATGAGCTGTTCTTTTATAATGTGACAATTGGTAACACTGTTAACATTGATGTGAGGAGGGGATTAAATTTTTGAAATTCCGTTTATCCTCCATTTCGTCCATTTCTGCGTCTGGTCTCGCTTGAAGAAGTCGCTGATGATTTGAATTTTTATTTAAGTGGACTTTTTTTGACAGTTGTAGAAAAACATTATTATAGATTTTATTAAATATATAATTTCCAGCTTTTGTATTCAGCGAAGTAAGTTGAGCTGTGTAAGAATTTATCAACAAGAACTTTGTAAGTCATATTCAGGAACTTATAAATCAGTTGGTGTTTTATTCATATTGCCATGCTCCACGGTGAAAATGAAAAAATTAATGTTTATAGAAATCCAACCGTTATAGCAAAAGCCCCAAGTTCCTGGAAGGGACCTTCCTGATGCCCTCCAACATCAGGAAATTAGCTCTTGGGGAACTGATACCCGGCAAACTAAGATCAGAATCTCGGGACACTCATGAACTGTACAACACCCCTCTAAACTACAAATCCTCAATTTACTCCTTCCACATCAGAATTTTTGAAATAAAATCATGAAGTTTCCGGTTTTCGATTCATTTATTAGATTAATAACATTGTAACTGAAGTTGTGTCAAGATTTCAAGTAATCCGTCACCGGTTTTTTCACAAGAATAATTACCGTTTTTATTGCTGTTTGATTAATTGTTAATGCTAATGAGAATTTTGCGTGCGCTCAATTGCATGTCGAGCGAGTCTAAACATTTATTTCAGTAGACAATTAACTGGGGATGAATTTGTCACTGGAAGGCGATAAAGAACGAATTAAAACCTCGGGGGTTATTAATTATAATTCGAAAGTGAGACGTTGAGAAGTTCAATGGTGTTCTGGAGTAATTGGACAAAACAAGTGGCTTTCGTCGGAATTAATTTTATTAGCGGGTATGGAATAAGTTACAATAATCCAGTACGATTGGGTTTTGAGACGACTATCGATTGTAGGACCACCAAACTTGGTATGCTAGTAGTTGGAACCATGATAACACGAAAAAAAATTGTTTACCAAAATTCCAGGGGTCGACTTTTTTTTTTTTCATTTAAAAATAAATAATTTTTTTCTGTAATCTTGGAAAGTACATGATTTATCGATAGAACAACTGAACAAGGTAGAAGACAATTCAATTCTACACAAAAATGATTCCTAGTAACTTTTTATGAAATGCGCTCATTTTCTCAAAAAACGTGATTGAACGCCGATATCAAATTTCAGGTTCACGCTGACCCGCCGCTGGAAGTTCTGGCGGAGTCGAATATTTGATTGGACATAACTCTGGCTATAAAAATGATCGAAGAAGGAAAAGGAAAAATTCATATCGTTTCTGAAGACTCCCACCTTCTCACGCAAATATAATATTCGAGTATTTGAGTACCTGAAATGTGTTTTGTCGCACTTCACGGAGATGTTGGCGGTTGATACGAAAATCATGTATAATTTAGTAAATATGGAATACTAAAGCAGCAACCCATACCCTCTTTGGACTATATGCAACATTTTAGAGTAGTGTGACAGGTCCCACTTATAAATATCAAAAAAACTTTGTGTTACTTCTGCCTCATTTTCAACTTATACCCATAAATCCGGCATTCTCTTCAGTAAATGTTGAAAATAATCGCTTATTCATATCCTGCATATATGTTTAACATAACACTATTGTGAAGAGAAAACCTCAAGCTTGAAATCACATACTGACTTTTTTATGTAGGATGTGTATGAGCGGTTATTTTCAACATTTACTGAAGAAGTTGCCGGGATTATGGGTGAGTTTAAAGCTGAGGCAGGAGTAAAACCCAGTTTTTTCTCTGGCATGTATAAGTGAAACTAGTCTCACTAGTCTAAAATCGTTACATATGGTCCAAAGAGGGTGCTGATTCCTGTTTCAGTATGATTATTTCATATCAACTAAAATAGCCATGGCTTCTGGATCCTTCGTAAATATCGTATAGGAGGAGTACATGTGTGAACTCTCATAAATGATTACTCTTGAGTAGGTTTTCTAGTTATAATATCTGATCGAAGTGTTTCTACTAGAGGGATCCATATTATTGAGTATCCATCATCTCATCTGTCATTTTACTTTTAACACTAGTGTTAAAAGTGATTATGTGAAATGGTTAGTTTTTAGTTCATATGTCAATGAATTAGAAACGTAGTTTTTAATGACAGTTGTACCAAAGCATTATTTTGATACTTTTCCGACGAGAGCGGGAAAAGTAACTTTTTCGCACGATTTTTCGTTTTGAAAGTTGTACTTTTCTGTACGATTTAAAATCGTTCGGAAAAGTTACTTTTCCGCACGATTTTCACTTTTCCGTACGATTTTTACTTTTCCGCAAGATTTTTGTATTGTTGAAAATGATGATATTTAGGACTAACTAAATGATCTATGTAACTATTCTGCCTTATTAGTCATTTTGTAGCATTATTATAAAAACTTGTTTATTAAAAATCTCGTTTTTTCATAAATAATATGGATAAAATATATTATAAACGTTTCGTTTGAAACTGGTTCGTTTCCGGATGACTTGAAAGAATCAATTGTGATACCCATTCCCAAAGGAGGTGATGTAACTGAACGTTCGAATTTGAGACCTATTTCATTATTACCAGCCTTATCAAAAATTATCGAGAAACTTGTCAAAAAAAGACTGGAGTCGTACATTAAAAAAAACAAATTATTAACTGCACAACAGTTTGGCTTTCAACATCAAAAAAACATTATCGACGCGATGTTCCACTTTTTGGAAGTAGTATATGTCAACTTAAATAATGGTGAGGTGACTGCAACGGTCTTTTGTGATTTGGCAAAGGCTTTTGACTGTGTCAACCATGAAAGGTTGTTGCAAAAGCTTCACGCGTATGGCTGTAGAGGACCTGCTTATAATTGGTTCAAATCCTTCCTGAGTAATCGAAGTCAACTGGTGAAAATAGGGAAGGCATCCTCTGATCTTCAACTAGTGTCCTGCGGAGTGCCACAAGGCTCAGTCCTGGGCCCCTTACTCTTTTTATTGTACATCAATGATATGGTTAACATAGACATTGAAGGAACTATCACACTATTTGCAGACGATGCGACTATCACATGGCACAATAAAGATGTGCATGCCCTACAAAAGACAATTGAAGCGAATCTACGAGTCGTTAAAGCCTGGTGCGATTTGAACTCTTTATCTATCAACTTCGAAAAAACAAATATGATTTCCTTCAAAAATACCATTGAAAATATCTGTGTAGATGATTTCTGGATTCATAAAATTGATAACAAAAAATTTCTAGGCTTAAATGTTGATCATTATCTGAAATTCGACACACATATTATAACACTAGGAAAAAGAATATCTTCCGGGTGTTTTGCAGTCAGAGTTGTCGCCAGCGAGTTAGGCTTCAAAATCGCTAGAAATGTTTACTTCTCACTGGTGGAGACTCATCTAAGATACGGCATTGTTTTCTGGGGCAACTGTACTCTTCAGCTTTTCCATATGCTGTTCGCGCTACAGAAACGTGCGGTGAAATATATTTTTAAAGTGGACGCAAAAACATCATGTAAGCCCTTATTCGTGAAGGGCAAGATTCTTACATTACCTTGTCTTTATATATTGGAAACCGTGTGTCTCATTCATAAACATCAGTATCACTTATATAGACAAAAAATCCAGTCAATACAAGACTTCGTCAAATTCCCTTGCCCCTGCCGAGATCACAACTAGTAAAAAGTTCTTTTATTTACAATGGAGGGAAGATGTTTAATCACCTTCCACTTTCGGTGAAGAATATAGGAGCCTATGTTCGATTCAGGAAAGCTGTTAAAGAATTTTTACTTTGTAGACCATACTATGAGATTCGAGAATATTTTGAGGGAAGAATATGAGATGTTTTCTGATTTTATAAATGTTTATATTCGGTGTATTTGTATTGTTTGACTTTTATTTTAAGACTTCATTCTGTACTACTTTTGTATTGTTTGTCCTTTTGGCACTTAGTTTTATACTCGCTTTGTCCACAAGATGTATCAATCTTTGACAATAAAGTATATTTGATTGATTGATTGATTGATTGATTGAAAAACACTCGTAGGAAAAATATTGTACCTAACTCTTACGGAAAATGTCTTTTCCGCCCTTAACGGCTTGCCCGAACTCCGCTCCGCGTCGTTCGTGCAACTGCCGTCGCGTGCGGAAAAGTACTACTTTCCGCACTTATTAGGTAAATAACTATTGTCACACTATTCTGAATACTCAATCTTTTGAAATTAATGCGAATACAGTGCAATTTCGCTTTTAGTATATTAATCGACAGATTATGGAATCGACGGTGAAAATCACTTTTTAATACCCAACATGTTTGCACTCAGTCTCCATTAGAGCAAAATTTGGCAATTGAGTACTCGGGCAAATTAATTCACGAAATTGAGCATGCACTTCGCAGTTCACAGCGAATTAACGTGAAAATTCGCAAGATTTATACTGATGACCAATCGAAAACAGATTTAAATCAATCACTATTCCGGTTTGGAAAAACAGGAAATTAACGAAAACACCGTCGTCGCGTCGGATAGAACGTTTGAAACGATTACTCAACGAAATATGCCGATTATAATGTTTTCCATTCGGCAACTGAGCGAAGCTGATTTTCAAATTATAAACGAACATAATTTGGATGGCACAAATATAGCCAGTTAGGAATGATATAGGGTAGAAAACGGAATTGATTTGGAAGATATTATTCAATCAGTTTCATTAAACACATTGACAATGGTTTCTGGTACCGACTTCGACATAGTCATTTGAATATTGGTAACATGTACCAAACGTTTCGTCTGAGCTTATCCAAATGAATTCTTGGAAAAAACCATTAATGAAATTGAAAATAGTACTACGCACTTCACAATCGAACAACACAACACACAGACATGCGACATGTCCATACACATCCAACAAACAACATTATACCTTATGTCCCTGGACTGTCTGAAAAGATAAAACGGATTGGCCATAGGTATGATGTAGGAACAATATTTAAAACAACCAATACATTAAGATCAATACTCACACATACAAAACCCAAAAACGCTGGTGAATGTTCAAAAAATTGTGTTCACAACATACCTTGTTCGTGTGGTAAGAGTTATATAGGTCAAACATCAAGACCATTGATTGTGCGCCAGGAAGAACATAAAAGTTACATCAGAAATCGAAAAATAACGGGTTCGAAAATATCCGAACATATTCTAACATCTGATGGCGATCATATGATGGAATGGAATAATACAAAAATTTTATTGAGAAAATCAAATCAAGAAAAAAGAAAGTTAAAGGAAACTGCGTGCATTCTTTTATGGAACAACTGCTTTTCAACCAATTCCATCGAAATGGACCGCACCTGGTTACCTCTCCTCAGAGATGAAATAAGAACAAATAGAATGGTGATTGATTGATACCGAACACCCTATGTATCAAGATATCAAATGTCAATCAAAAGAATGTATGACAAAGAAAGATCTTATTTCCAAAACCGCAATTCATATTCAGTTTCTTCAGCGTCTTTCCAAGAAGTTTTGATAACGGAGGCAGATACAGCCTCCGAAACGTCAATAATTTTCAAAAAAAGAGAAGTATTCTTGGTTAATTTGATCTCATTTTTTCAGATAGGCAAATTCAGTGTAGGGTACGTTACTGACAAAAATTAATTTCTTTCAAGGCAGCAGTCTTGTGAACGCAGTAACTTATCGGGCAAATTAATTAATTTGTCCTTCTACACTTGTACAGATTTCTTTGGATTAACATTTTTTCATTTTCAGATTGTGGAAGGTCATAAACCCAAAAAATCATGTCAAGAATCGGATTTCCTCCAAAAAATCAAACTTTCAATCAATATCCTTGGTATTGTTGGTATTTGTCTTCGGACTGAACTTGAATGTACACGAGACTTTTTATATAATTTTGAACATAATTTTTTTATTCATTTATTTAGTCTAAGAGAGGTCGACCTTCACCATTCTGTTTAACGGATGAAATTCACTTCTTATGAAGTTTCATAAAGCCACGCTGGCAATTGAACTAAATCTGATAGATATTGTGAAATGAATACCTCCCAAGAGGTTATCTTGAACGATGGAAAATAGCGACTAAAGTTTGTCTTTCAGCCGCAGATGATTTTTAACAAATCATAATGATATACCTATTTATTCACTCTTTATTGCGTTTTTGTAATAAGTAATTAATTAATATTATAAAGAATCAGAGTCCATTAAATTTTTCTGTACGTTACTCTTATCATGATACAGTTATCGCTGACCAGTGTGAAAGCAATCCAGCACATTATACCCAATTCAGCTAGTTAATCAGCAGTATGCGCTCTTCGCAGGAACAACAAGAAGTTGCGGCAAGAATTTGTCCGCCCTACCAGCATCTTCAAATTGGAAATGCTGTGTCGGCGGCTGCAATGCGACATATTGAAGCATGGCTGCCCCTGTTATCGGCGGAGAAAATGCATCGAGTGGAAAAGCGATGTCTAGATTGGTTTGTTATGCACTTTGGTAGTAACGGCGGATTCCGAATATCCGAAATAACGCTAGGTACACTTTTCGGTAGACTAAGACCAGTGGCGCGGCTCAGGTATTCGAAATAGGCGATGATGAAATATGGTTTCCGTTCATACTGAATCCTTGTATATAAGAAGTCAAAAAACAGATGAAGCAAAATTGACATTTTGTTAAAACACTGACTGAAAAAATTCTCCATATTTAATAATTTTCTTAAGGTAGGTACAAGTAATTGATATTTGTGATTGACTCAGTCGTTACTTGATGAATCTTTATAGCAACTGTACAAACTTCATAGAAAACGATTCGACTTTATTTTGAATAATACGACATATTTCGCTAACACAGTAGCTTTTTCAAGTAAATATAAAACAAACTGAATACACACATTTATATACTACGAAAGCGCAGGAGGGCCACAAAAGTTTTTTTTTCATCAGTTCGACATTAATGATGAAATTTCAACATTAATGTGGAAATTTCGGAATTTTTCTCGAAATTTCGACTTTATTCCATTCATTGTAACGAAACAGGTACTAATTATTAATACCAAAAGAATACCTCCTATAATATATATATATATATATATATATATATATATATATATATATATATATATATATATATATATATATATATACAGTGACCGCCAAAAAGTATGTACCATATGGAAAAAAAGTTAGTATTGGAAAACAGATTCTTGGGAAAAGTTTGTGATCAATCAAAATCTGAGAGATGAAAATTCTGCCAAATAATTTGAATATTTTCAAGTTTTAGTAAACATTTTCAACATTTTCAGTTCCTGATGGCATAAAAGGGGATGTAGATAAATAAGATTTGGTAGGTGAATTTATATTATAGACCCTATATGAAACACCATAATCAGAAGAACAAGTAAGTAGTTCAGAGACCAAGAACTTTTCGTAATACAAAAATTTCCATTGGAAATTATGATCTCGATTTGTGTCAACAGTTTAGTTATTCTTAATATTTGGTGATGAAATTGATGCATATATTATTTGAAGATGAGATTGAGCTCATGAATCAATTACTATTAACGCTGAGGTATTAGGCAACTAGTGCATACCAAAAAGTTTCTGGGGATTGTTTTGTTGTTGTTGTTGAAATTGTTTTTTCCGTTAACCAGCTGTCGTCCCCTTACGAACGGCAGACTTCAAAAGTCGAAACTTGTGCGAGTCAAGGATTAACGAGGTCTTACCTTTCAACGTGCGATTCATAGCAATTTCTCGGGCCATCAGATAAAAATCTGTAGTCGCTAGGAATCGAACCTAGTCGACCAGCAGTCAATGGTTTTGAACGCGACAGTCTCAACCACTGAGCTGCTTGGGGATGGTTTTAATATACATACAATCAACGATTAGTATCCATGCTTCTCTTTTTCTCTTAATGGATATGCTGTCTGATCTTTTGCATTCCACATTACATCCGATAAATTAAAATGGAAAATCGGTTCCTTGTAGCTAGTTATTGCAATAATTCAACAAAAACTATACTATTAATTTTTTACAATCTTCAGTTATATTGTTTTCTCTACCTCTATACAATTGGATTCTGTTGTTCTTAGAACTAGTTTTCACTACCATTCATCTCAGATGAATAGTGTAATCGAATAAATGATACAAATGATGCAGTTTTATTTATTTATTTATCGACATGGCCGTTACTTGATGGAAATCCATAGATATGACAATAAGGTAAAACACGATTAATATTTTCACAAAATGTATTGTCTTTGCGACATGTTTTGATGCTCGGTATATTTTTTTACTTCAAGAAGTAGTTAATCTCTATATAAACAGATGCTCTGTTTGAAAAAAATGAAAAAAGAGTATGTTGCAGTTAATTTTAAAAAAAAGTAGTGTTCACACTATTTGAAATTTGTTGCTTCTGTCAAGATAAAGTTGAAAAATCATTTGTGAAGATAGTGTTTGCAATAACACCATAACCTTGATAATTGCAATACAGGATATTTTAATAAAAATAAAAAAACTAAGTAAACTTTTCACACTGCACTTAAATTTCTAACAATGTATATTCTGTGCTGCGGATCATAAGTAATATTCGTATTTCATTTCGATAAGTGACGATATCGTAATCAATTATTTCCATTTCTGTTCTAATTTAAGGTTTGATTACAAACTTCATTGAATATTAAAAGGTTTCCTCTCTATAAACTCAATCGACGCTCAGCCGTTGGAGCTAAATGTGACCTAATATTTTCGATATGAACCATTTACTAAATTACATGCACAGACAGTGGAGCAGGTTGTGGATTACAACCGGCTAGAACGGATATTTACGAAGCCTGAAAAACGACAGGTGTTATTTTTCATTATCATTATTGAACCGTGGAATGTATTTGCCTGAGAAGATACGGAATGAATAATTCAAGAAATAGAAGCTACCTAAAACACCTTCAAACCTTCAAACAGCTTCTATTTCTTGAATTGTATTCACACCAAAGATTCCAAACATCCATTTTTGGACGGGATGAATAGTTCCTTTGAAATTTATTTCGGTATTTTTTGCCTATGGAGCACTTTTGATTAATTCAACATCCACCAAATTATTTGTGAAAGATTGATTTGTAAATAATTTCATTGTTTCTTTTATTGACAATTTCACTCACTATATGAAAGTCGCGTCTCCTGCGGTATGAGGACCAATCAGAATGGGATTTCGCGAAAATAAACGCTTCCTTTCGCTTCCTTTCTTTCCGATCCGGAAAGACCACGTCGTCAAGTCAACCACAAATATCAACAGCAATGATACATCTTGTAATCTAATATGACATAAACGTCAGGTTGACAGACTTCATGTTTATTATTCATTAGTTGCAACTATTGAAGAATTCACTTTGTTCACTCGATCAAATTTCAAATAATAACTTGGTTGGTTCGTGAAATTATCTCAATAAATACGACTCGTGCTCACAATACAATCGATAATTCTGTCAGAAATCAACGAGATCAAATTGCTTGGTAACACCACGAGTCCCGTAGGGACGAGTAATAATAATAATAATAATAATAATAATACCTTTTTATTCCATTGGACAATTGAAAATTGTATGGGATTCGTCAATACAAGTGGGTAAAATAGAACAAAAGTGAACACACAAATAACTTAAGACTAAACGGTTACATCTAAAAGACAAACACAAAAAGAAAAAAGAAAAAAAAAGAACGTGGATAAAGTTTTAAGTTTGTAAATATTCCTCTACAGAATAGAAACATTGTATCACTAAAAATTCCTTCAATTTTTTTTTGAAACTATAGAGTGTTTCACACTTTTTTATTTCATCTTGCAATGAATTGTAAATTCGAGGAGCCATAGCTCTAGTAGAATTGTAATGAATTTTTGTACAGCTGAAAGGAATATAAAAGTGATCTTTTTGGCGTGTTTTGTATTCGTACCTGGAATTGTTCAGTTTAAAGTTACTACGATATTTATATACATATATGCCAAATTAAAAAATTAACAGTGACGGGAGCGTAAGGATTTTTAGATTCTTAAAGTGATCTCTACAGGATGAGCGTTTCGAAATTCCAACCAGAGTACGTATAATGCGTTTCTGCGCAATGAAAACCTCTGATGATGCGGTGGATAGGCCCCAGAAACGCACCCCGTATCTTAGCCTGGAATCTATTTGTGCATAATATAATTTCAGGAGCTGATCCTCGTTAAGAACGAGTTTAAGATTTCTGAATTGATATGAGTAGGAATTCAATTTGGATTGTAGTGTTCGACAGTGATTGTTCCATGTGAGACACTCATCCACTTCAAGGCCTAAAAACTTGACTTGTTGTACAATTTCAACACTATCGCAATTTTCTGTTGATATTAACCCATCGGAACAGTTTTTCTGACGACTATGGAATCTAATGGATTTCGTTTTATCCATGTTCAGGTGAAGACGGTTTGCACTGAACCAATCCTTTACTTTTGAAAAAATTTCATTGCATTTATCTGACAGAAATTTGTCTGATTTATCTGATATGATCAGTGACGTATCATCTGTGTACATAGTGAGAGAAGACTGAACTGGTGAGTCATCCAAATCATTCAGATATAATATAAAAAGAATAGGTCCCAAGACTGAGCCTTGAGGGACTCCAATTGAGACTGCTCGTTTTGAAGATGTAATATTGCCGATAGAAACGTACTGGCTTCTCGAATCGAGGAAGTTGTGCAACCAATAGTAGGGAATACCCCTTATTCCATATCTCTGAAGTTTGTTCAGTAAAATACCATGATCTACACAGTCAAATGCCCTGCTGAGATCACAAAAAATCCCAACAGGGCACTCACCCGCGTCTATTAGGTTCACCAGTTTTTCATAATACGAGTCAACTGCTGTTGACGTGGATTTTTGGAGTATTGCGACCCCTCGTGGTATTACCCCCGAAAACTAGCGCCGTAACAGAACCTTCAGTCAAACCAAGCATTGTCAACCAATCTCAATCTAACCCCACTTTTTGTACATTTTAGATTTTCGGATGCGTTGCGCTCTACTGTTATTTCATCCCACTAGAGTGCAGATTATTTTTCTGGGTGTACATTTTCACGAAGCTGAGCTACAAATCTCCTCTTTTCCATTAACATAGTAATCTTGAATGGATCTGCATCAAGCCAAGAAACCCGAAAGAATGTCCCGCAATGCGGCCAAATCGAAAAACTACACCTCAAGCATGTTGAAATCATCTGGTTCCTGATAGTAAACAGTAAATTGTCACCGGCATATATCGGCTCTGACAACTTTTAAGAACTTCTCCAAATTTATTAGAGAGCGTCGAGCGTAACTTTATCTCGAACGGGAGTTTGGGAAAGTTTTATGGTCACGAAAACTTTATTCTACTCATCGATAAATGCTCCAGTGTCTGTTTGGAATCTGTACAGGGAAAACAACTTACTTCTCTTTCTAGTCGTCACCGTTAATGAACACTATCCGCAAAAGCTTCGTCGACGTTCTGATGGGAATTCCACGTCGCGACAGATGTTTTTTTGTTATCCTAAACTCTCATACTGAGCTTGGTATGGACCTCTTCGGAAATGAATCATTTCCAAAGAAAATCAAATGATTTCCAAAGAAAATCAAATAATTTCAAACGACCAAAATACCTACGATATGTTAAGGAAGAGATATTTCTCCCTTGACAGTTTTAATGTCGACCAATTAAAATTAATCCAGTATAACGACAGACAAAATCGAGCAAAAAGTGAAGAATGAATTGCACTCTGAAACTCTACACTTCGGTACATGACATCTTGATATCATGTTTTATTACAAAAAAAATTGTTTACCAAAAAATCAGAGTTAGAACCTAAGAAGACTTCTACTTCCTCATGCAAATAATATAATATGTGAGTATCTGAGTACCTACAATGTGTTTTGTCCCACTTCGCACATAACCCTTCTACGATATTTACGGAGGATCCGAAAGTCATGGATATTTTAGTTGATATGAACTAATTATACTGAAGCAGGAATCAGTACCCTTTTTGGACTATATGCAACGATTAAAGACTAGTGAGACAAGTCTCACTTATACATGCCAAAGAAATAACTGGGTTTTACTCCTGCCTCAGTTTTCAACTCACCCATAATCCCGACAATTTCTTCAGTTAATGTTGAAAACAATCGCTCATACACATCCTACATAAAAAATGAAGTATGTGATTTCAAGCTTGAGGTTTACACTTCACAATAGTGTTTTTAAAAAATATACATATGCAGGATATGAATAAGCAATTATTTTCAACACTCAGTGAATGCCGATTTTATGGGTAAGTTGAAAATGAGGCAGGAGTAAAACAAAGCTTTTTTTTGGCGTGTATAAGTGGGACCTGTCATATTCATATTCATATTTATATTTATATTGACATGACTTTTTATGTTTATATTGACTTATTTATATTAACCTATTTATATTTACATTGACCTATCCTATGTCATGCAAATGATTTTCAAGGATAAATAAACATATCTATCTACTAATTTAAAATTGTTGCATATAGTCCAAAGATGGTATGGGTTGCTGCTCAAGTATAATAATTGCATATATACAGTATTCAATATTTTCGGATCATTCGCAAAAATCTCCGTGAAGTGCGACAAAACACGTTTTAGTTATTCAAATACTCGCAAATTATATTTGCATGAGAAAGTAGGAGTCTCCAGAAACGATATGAACTTTACTTTTTCCTTCTCCGATCATTTTTAGCAGAGTTATGACCAATCAAATATTCGGCTCCGCCAGAACTTTCAGGGGCGGGTAAGAATGAGCGTGAAATTTGATGTCGGCGTTCAATCACGTTTTCTGGGAAAACGAGCGCATTTTATAAGAAATTACTAGGAATAATTTTTGTGGAAAATTGAATTGTTTTTCACCCTGTTGAGTTGTTTCAGTATGGTCAAGCTATTCGCAAGAAAATAATTTGATAATTTTATACAGCTAGAATGTTTTTTTTTAAATAGCTATTTTCCAACATTATCTTTTCAAACTTTGCTAGTGTGTATAAAATTAAATTCTAAACAACTTTTTCAACTATTTTTTTTGATGTCTTTGCATTTTATTCCAGTTTTTGCCTTTTCATAGTAATATTTTTCAATTTGCCGCCATACCAGCGATCACGTGACATGTGTCAAAATCGATTTTTAAGTTATCGGACATGCACAAACTTTTTCCACGAACCTTTTTTGCAATACTCTAATAAAAAACTTTTTTCCCATATGGTACATACTTTCTAGCGGTCACTATATAAGAAACATGATTAGTTTTGTATTTGTCACCGTTGCTGAGACACTTCGAAGGTAGAATAGGAGACACAATATGAAAGCGCGTGGTCCTTTCATGTCAACACATTCCGAGCAAAAAGCATTGAAGATAAAGGGCTCTGAGGCCTCATCTATAATCAGCTCGTTTTCAGTATCTTTTGTTCCTAATAATGATCCCATAGAAATAACGAGAGGGAGCAGCTCAAGTTCGTCAAACAGTGTTTCGAAAGCGGGGATTCATTCGAAAGTTGCCAGAATCTTTTGTTATCGCGCGGCGCAGAATAGTTCCAATTCTCCGGCGAAAATTACTGGGTATTAAACATGCAGAACTCATTATGATCATCCTTCGAGATTTTCCAGTGTCAAGAAATACGTCGACTGCACCAAAAACAATTATAAGTTTTTAGGAGTTCATAGAACTAATTAGAGACTTTTAGTTATTATTTTCTGCCGCATTTCCAAAAATTATTAGGTTCAATTCAGAGATATTCTAGTTTTGTGATTGAAACGTCTGCCTCTTGAACATTGGAAACTTTCAATTTAGGGAAGAGGAGAATTATTCTATTTGAAAGGGGAAACATTCTAACCGAAAATAACTACTGTCCCGGCTAATGCTACGCTGGAGATTGAACGATGGAAAATAAAAACTTAAGTTTGTCTTTCAATTGCAGATGATTCCACAATTAATTTTATAAACATCTTCTTCATATTATCGAATAAATCCGAATTATCCTACTTTTCGTATGTGAGTGAAACGATATCTTATAGTAAGTAATGAGTAATTTGTGAGTTTTCATAATGAATACAGAAATAGTTTTTTATTTTGCAGACAACCATTGAGGTGATAAGTTCAACGTTTTCAAGCAAATATTTCTAAACCTTTTTTGATTTGAGTAAATATCTAAAAAAAATCGTATTCAGAAAAAATGATATCATCAATTCTGAATTCAGGAATATCATATAGGAGGACAGCCACCCCCCTCCAATTTTTTTTAAATGAAATAGGTGGTCAGGTGATACCTCGGTTTGGCGGGCTCTTCAAAAGCATCAGTTTCATGAATTTGATTTATTATTTCAATTTCATCGTAATTTATCGAAAAAATTGTAATTTTCAATGATTTTTTTCTTTGTATTACACAAAAAAATGATAATTACTGGGTATTAAACATGCAGAACTCATTATGATTATCCTTCGAGATTTTCCAGAGTCAAGGAATACGTCGACTGCATCAAAAACAATTATAAGTTTTTAGGGGTTCACGGAACTAATTAGAGACTTTTAGTTATTATTGTCTGCCGCATTTTCAAAAATTATCAGGTTCAATTCAGGGATATTCTAGTTTTGTGATTGAAACGTCTGCCTCTTGAACATTGGAAACTTTCAATTTAGGGAAGAGGAGAATTATTCTATTTGAAAGGGGAAACATTCTAACCGAAAACAACTACTGTCCCGGCTAATGCCACGCTGGAGATTGAACGATGGAAAATAAAAACTTAAGTTTGTCTTTCAATTGCAGATGATTCCACAATTAATTTTATAAACATCTTCTTCATATTATCGAATAAATCAGAATTATCCTACTTTTCGTATGTGAGTGAAACGATATCTTATAGTAAGTAATGAGTAATTTGTGAGTTTTCATAATAAATACAGAAATAGTTTTTTATTTTGCAGACAACCATTGAGGTGATAAGTTCAACGTTTTCAAGCAAATATTTCTAAACCTTTTTTGATTTGAGTAAATATCTAAAAAAAATCGTATTCAGAAAAAATGATATCATCAATTCTGAATTCAGGAATATCATATAGGAGGACAGCCACCCCCCTCCCAATTTTTTTAAATGAAATAGGTGGTCAGGTGATACCTCGGTTTTGGCGGGCTCTTCAAAAGCATCAGTTTCATGAACTTGATTTATTATTTCAATTTCATCGTAATTTATCGAAAACATTGATTTTTTTCTTTGTATTACACAAAAAAATGATAATTACTGGGTATTAAACATGCAGAACTCATTATGATTATCCTTCGAGATTTTCCAGTGTCAAGAAATACGTCGACTGCACCAAAAACAATTATAAGTTTTTAGGGGTTCACGGAACTAATTAGAGACTTTTAGTTATTATTGTCTGCCGCATTTTCAAAAATTATCAGGTTCAATTCAGGGATATTCTAGTTTTGTGATTGAAACGTCTGCCTCTTGAACATTGGAAACTTTCAATTTAGGGAAGAGAAGAATTATTCTATTTGAAAGGGGAAACATTCTAACCGAAAACAACTACTGTCCCGGCTAATGCCACGCTGGAGATTGAACGATGGAAAATAAAAACTTAAGTTTGTCTTTCAATTGCAGATGATTCCACAATTAATTTTATAAACATCTTCTTCATATTATCGAATAAATCAGAATTATCCTACTTTTCGTATGTGAGTGAAACGATATCTTATAGTAAGTAATGAGTAATTTGTGAGTTTTCATAATGAATACAGAAATAGTTTTTTATTTTGCAGACAACCATTGAGGTGATAAGTTCAACGTTTTCAAGCAAATATTTCTAAACCTTTTTTGATTTGAGTAAATATCTAAAAAAAATCGTATTCAGAAAAAATGATATCATCAATTCTGAATTCAGGAATATCATATAGGAGGACAGCCACCCCCCTCCCAATTTTTTTAAATGAAATAGGTGGTCAGGTGATACCTCGGTTTGGCGGGCTCTTCAAAAGCATCAGTTTCATGAATTTGATTTATTATTTCAATTTCATCGTAATTTATCAAAAAAATTGTAATTTTCAATGAATTTTTTCTTTGTATTACACAAAAAAATGATAATTACTGGGTATTAAACATGCAGAACTCATTATGATTATCCTTCGAGATTTTCCAGAGTCAAGGAATACGTCGACTGCATCAAAAACAATTATAAGTTTTTTGGGGTTCATGGAACTAATTAGAGACTTTTAGTTATTATTGTCTGCCGCATTTCCAAAAATTATCAGGTTCAATTCAGGGATATTCTAGTTTTGAGATTGAAACGTCTGCCTCTTACGAAGGCATAGAGCGGACATTTTCTCAATTTCGGATTAAAACTCGACAAAAATGTGTTGGGTTAAATGCGAAAGAAGCGAACCTTGCTTCAATAAAATAAATGTTTTCTGTGAGTGATATTTTTTTATAACATTCTCCCTATCTAATTTATTTAATGATTGATTTTTTCAATGAAAACTAGAGAACATTTAAAAAATTGAACCATCTGACTGGAAATGCAAATTTTCACATTTAGAATTATTCTTTTCCGTTAAAGTATTTTCACAATATCTGTCAGATGTAGTTCAATATCCAGCGTGGCTTTAGCCGGGAAAGTAGTTGTTTTCTATTATAAAAAAAATCACATTTTTCAGTTTTCAATTTTCATGCAGAATGTTCCCCTTTTCAATATGAATACCTCCCAAGATGTTATCTTGAACCATGGAAATTAGCGACTGAAGTTTGTCTTTCAGCCGCAGATGATTCCAGAACAGATTTTATGAATATTCTATTAATATTTTCGAACAAATATCAAAATATACTGCTACAAATAGTCTGCTTTACTTCCCTGGATACTTCACAAACTTTATTCATACTGATTATTCAACTTTTGTAAGGAAAACTTAGTAAATACTTAACCAATATTTTAGTTTTGTCAAACATTTCGAAAACTGAATGTAATTCAGATTTTTCATCGGGTAATAACGATCCTCAGCCTCCACCGGGTTTCAAATTCCCACAGTCCATGAGCATCCCATGCAATGACTCTCCCTGTACGCGAGAACCACGAGTTAGCAAACAAAAAAGTCGATTTACAGTTGACTGATGTATAATAGACTAATGATTGCCTCCAGCCTTGAATACTACTTATATATTGTTGGCACTGGTAATAAATTCTAATTTTAGTTTGAAGCACTCAGGCTTGCATAAGAAAAAACATGCGATCCGTTCGACACAGTTTTCCTTTGGAGATAAGCTAACTGAAATAAATCGAAAACTATCCACAAAAATTATACAAATTCATATAAAATAAGGTTAACTGCCCGGTCTTAGTTAGACACTATAAGAGCAAAAATTGAATCATAAAATCATTACTTTTGATCTACTTTTTTAACACACTTGCTTTCAATTAGAGGACTAATGGGGACTTCTGAGAGTGTTTCTCCTACGAAAACTTGAAAAATCTGATCATTTTGTAAAAATAAAATATTCAATTCTTAAAAACCCAGTTATATATACAGTTGGAATAATACAATGATTAAAGCCCAATTATCGGCAGTTTCTGGTGTAATTAGTTGAAATTGGAAATAATGTTTTCCTCCTACCACTATAGAAAGTACACACTTTCCTCCCTCAAACCAGGGAGGAAACTCATACTTTTCCTCCCCCTCATTTAAATTAAGTTGTAAACGATGAAACTTGTGAATCTATTAAAATCAAATTGTTTCCGTAATTTCTAGAACATCTTATATATCCTGTATTTTGGTAAAAATCAAACATGAATGTTACTTTTACTTTAGTTCTTTAATAGCTATTAATGTAGTTAGAGCGCAAAGTGATTGATTGTCACTCGACAAAAAAAATGATCTTTGGAGAACGACACTAACACTTTGTGCTTGAAATACACACATTATTTCATTTACAAGCGCAGCTCTTAGAAAAAAATTCGACACTTCATTCAAATAGGCACATAACTTATGAGAAAATCACTCAATAGTAATCCGAAATGTATAAGCTATCTAAATGTCCAATAATTCAAATCACTAACAAGAAAAAAGTAGAACAACGTTCTTGAAAAAAAAAAGTTTCAATTGCCGGGAGCTGAACCCGGGACCTTCGGATTACAAGCCCAAGACCGCAGATTCTCAGCTGGACATGACTGTATTGTCTATACTTTCCATCATGCAAGTATAGGTCCGTTTTAGACAAAAGCGTTGAGATGGTTCTTTAAGAGGTTAGGAGGAAAAATCATATGTATTACATGGGAGTAAAGTGTCTTTTCCTACCTTGGATGTTTACTGTAAACTACATCCTGTGGGAGGAAAAGTGGCCCTTTCCTCCATAGTAATACATATAGCTATTTTTCAAAAAATGGGCATTTATACGATTTTTAGAATAGTACATGTTTCGATATATTTATAAATAGCGCCCTACCATAAAAATCTAAAATAAAAAATGTTTTAAAAACGTCTGAACATATTTTATATTTCCAAACAACTCTTTGGAAGTTTTGAGAACAGACAACTTTATTCGTACTCAATCTACCAATTTCAACAATAAATATTAACAAATACATTCAACGTGATGGACCACAAAGTGCTTCAAGTTTATTTGGCAGCAGAATATCATGATTTAGATTTTTGTTTTATGAATAGGATAGAAACTAATTTTTTCAATAAATTTTCAATGAAAACTAGAGATAATAAAAAAAATTCAACAATCTGAATAAAAGTGCGAATTTTCACTTTTAGATTTTTTCTTTTCAGTTAAAGTCTTTTCACAATATCTATCAGATGTAGTTCAATGTCCAGCGTGGCTTCAGTCGGGGAAGTAGTCGTTTTCTGTTAGATATTACAAATAAATCACATTTTTCACTTTTCAATTTTCATGGAGAATGTTCCCCTTTTCAGCATGATCTAGTTACCATATTCCGTCTGCCTGCGAACGGTTAATCGAATATCGTCGCGGAAACATTATCTCTATTTCCTCGGTTATATTGAGTGAAAACGTCAATGCGTCATTCAATCCCCTGATGTATTTAACGTCGTCAAAGGTGGGTCGTCTTTCCTGCGACACTTAAAATGTTCCAACGTCTGACATACATTGCCATTTATATAAAAATGAGTAATATTACAAACTCCCCCAGTCGTGACTCAATATAATTATGCTCTGTATGAAACTAAACTTGTATTCCAAGACAAATACAAATTGAGATGTCTAGATTATCTTATTGTTGCCCGCTGACCGTACTGTACCGCTCTCCAACTTCGAAACTTCTGTTCACATTCTTGCACAACTCACTTTCCCAACTTGCCTCGACTCCATCCTTGCTTTCTTATGTATACGAGTACGTCAAAAAACTCCTTACTCCATTAATCGATGTCTACACGACAGTAGCACGTCATTCAGATGATTATTTCCAAGAACACGTGCATATTAATCGTTATTATTTGAAATTTGCATTCAAAGAATTTCCTTTACAACGCAACGATCGCGTGTTTTTCCTCGATATAAGAGGCGTTGCTTAATGAATTTCCATGACACTGTCATCCTCCTATAATTATATCGTCCATATCTGATTCAGGATTGCTATGCTGAGTCTAGCCAGTCTAGAATAAACTTGTTGAAAAATGGAAAATTTTCCTTGCATGAGAACTTGGTCTTCATCATCATTTGCTTCTTTTATCTGTTTCTGATTATCGGTCCTTGATTTATGCAAAGTGGTCGCCTTGGTAGTAGTTGATTTAGTAGATCCCCAATCTTCAATCTCTTGAGGATTCCATTGACTTCTCAATGTGTATCAGACCTTGCGTCATACGTTTCCTTTAACCGGGACAGTTTTCAAGTTTGACAGTACTCGATTATCTTTTTTTGGAGAAAAAAATTTTGCTAGGTCATTCTTTCCCAGCAGCTGCTCTGCTCTATTCTGGATGACAATCCATTCTTCAATGCATTCATGCTGCTGCGTTCCCTGAATGATTGCCAGCTAATAATTTGCAAATTTCCTTTTTTTTGGTCATCCTTCATCTTGTATCCGCCATAATTTTATTTTCCAAGATTCCATGAGTGCCTGTTATTCCATGATCTCAATTGACGACACCAGTTGTCAGAAATTTTCTTTGGCACACACAAAAAAGATGCTAGGAGCTCTCTGTATCCAATTATCACACCTTCAATAACACTCGTCACATATCTTCTGTGGTCCTACCAAAAAAATGATTATCACGGGTTTCCGAGTTTTTTTAGTGTTCTAGTGCTCAGCATATGCCTTATACTATCGCTTTGTATGTCATCTCTAATCAGTTCTTCAAGTGATACCACTCTTACTCCCAGCCGTGAAATGTTGAAGAATGCATCCACTTCCAAGGAAAGGACTAAAACTTTACCGCATTCCAAGAAATGAAAAAGAATTGGAAATTGGGTGATTCTACAATGAGGTCTCCATCTGCCTACTCCTCAGGTATTATCGCGTTAGGATTTTTGTGACTTGACGTCGGGGTCTCAATCTGCCTACTTCCCAAGTCTCGTGACTGGCTCTCAATCTGCCTACTCCTTCGGCAGAACTGAGGATTTGCGGGTTGTGGACCTGTATTTATACCTGTTTCATCGACTGTGTGGGCGGGGCTGGGTCTTGGTGAGCTTTTTGCGGGAACTCTGGGTTGGCACTAGATAAGCTGTGTGCAGGAATTGGGTTGGCGCGAATTGAGGGTATGCGGGCAATGAGAGGCTTCCAAGTGTTGGGAAGTCTACGTCTGTCATCCCGGGTGTTGAGGCAAGTGGGGCGTTTCTCTATCTCAAGTGCTTCGCGTATGATCCTCGTTTGCAGAGTGTTCTCGGTGGCAATTGTTTTGTTGTTTTTGAAACACATTTTGTGTCCTGTATCTTCACGATGTTTATAAAGTGCGGAGGTGGAAGATGCTTGTTATACTGCGAGTACATGTTCGTAGATTCGGGATGTTACTCGCCTCTTAGTTTGACCGATATAAGTTCTCGGACACTCTGAACATGGGATCTCATATATGCCTTGATAATCATTTGGTATAGTGTCTTTGTGAGATCTGAGGAATTTGGTTGTTGACCACGTTATACAAACAGTTCATAATAGAGCATATCTGGTCTGAGAACCCATTTTATCCCAAAGAAGCGTCTAGCTAGAAATAGTGGGGTCTCCGCTCAGGTCAATTCTGAGTCTAGAATCACCCCGAGATATTTGACCTTCCCCTTCATCTGAAGAGTTTCACCTCGAATCTTTAAAGATCCCAGGCCCTCTAGTTTACGTTTTCGAGTGAATGCTACTTTGGTGGTTTTGAGTGGGCTGACTGTTATGTCATCGGCATATTCAAGGGTTCTGTGTCCTTTATCCTGGAGTGCCCACAGTAGTCACCAAAAGTGGAGAGACAACTGCATCTTCTGGCCACCCGACCCACTACAGTCTCCTCTATTATTGTTGTTTGAATAATCCTATTTCTCAGCATTAAGTCTATCCAGGACACTCAATTTTTTTTTCTTCGATTCGTCTGTGTCTGAGGGACTTGATGAATAAATTTATAGAGGTGTTGTAGAAAGTTCCTTCTATATCTAAGAAGGCCGCTAATAGAACCTCTTTATTTTCCACCTTTCCACAAGTTGATGGAGTGTTGTTTCTTTGAACAGCCAGTCTCACAAGAATATTGGTCGCGATATATTGGTCTTTCTACCTTGTGTCTATCTACTAGCTTTTCTAAAGTATTTAGTTCAAATGACATAAGACTTAGGGACTTCGCCAGTTCCTGTCCGTTTTTACCAGGTTTTGGTATGAAGGCCACCCTAATTCTTGACATGATTTTTTGGCTTTATGACCTTCCACAATCTGAAAATGAAAAGATGTTAATCCAAAGAAATCTGTACAAGTGTAGAAGGGCAAATTAATTAATTTGCCCGATAAGTCAAGAATCGGATTTCCTCCACAAAATCAAACTTTCAATCAATATTTGCAACCCTAATGTTTCTCCACGATTTTGGTTCGAAAACTTCGTGGCTGGGGGTTCACTTTTGGAGAATATCCCAACTTTGTTTTCTATGATGATGTTCTCAAAATAAATATCAGAGGATTCTTTTGAATTCCGTTCGTTATATTTGGTTTACGATAAAAGCAGCCAAAGGCAAAGTTCTAAAGATAAACTTTCTATACTACTTATAAATGATTAAATATCTGAGTAGTTGTAGACTTTCAGATGACGCTCAAACAACGTTCCGTTGTTTACATTTATCAATAGCCAAGTTTTTTGTGCTGATTACAGGTATTGTTTTTATGTTGATTTATTTGTTGTAAAAATCCCAAATAGCACTCATAAAAACCAAACAGACGACATATTTTGTAGGCCATGAAAAGTTTCAATGCTCACTCGTTACTTTATGATTATACTTTCATGGAATAAGCAGGTCGACCCCGTTTGTAACATGTATGAATCTTGTTTATAATTTTATTATATAAACTAAAACGACAGGAAAATCTATACTCAGACTTGTGATTTGAACTTATTAGAGAAAGTAAAAAAAGTACTTAATTCATTTTCAAGTTTAAACCAATGTTCCTCTCTATGAGGAATACAAGCCTCGCTCCAAAGAATTCGATGGTGCTCAGTCCAGGCGTTGAGAGTGAATCCAGATTTGGATGTTTTCCCTCGTTGTGTCCAATTTTTGTGTTCGGTTATTCTTACAGGTAATGTCCTCTTGGTCTATCCGATGTAGAAATGTCCCCATTCACATGGGACCTCGTAAATACAGTTTTTGCTGGATTCTATTATGTTTTATGGTTTTGTCTTGATGAGGATGCTTCGTTAAGGTGCGTATTCACTAGAGCAATGTGGACGCTGATTTGAGCACGAACAGAATACGCGTGCGGTGGTCGGGCCGATCCGTTTTTTGTCGTTTTTTTAGTGCTCAGTGTGAATGGTGCGAATGTGCTTGACACTCTGTTTGTGGTTTTTACAGAGATTTTGAATTTAGTTCGGATATTGATGAGTATGAATATTTGTACGTGACTGACTGCGGATCGGTGCTCATGTGGTGCTCAGATACTATGCAGCTTGAGCTTCAACCGAGCGTCACATGTGCTCATGCAGAACGAATGCTCTAGTGAATATGCACCTCAAGGCACTGCCGGATTAAAAGCAACTCTTCATATTGTATTTGTGCCCAATAGGCGGCGTAGGTGTAGGTGTTTAAGTATCCGACTCGTAGGCCGAAGGTGTATGGATCAATACTGGCTGTAGTAAGGATTTTTTTATTTAATTATGGTAGTAGATTGAATTTAAAAATTCTGAATACTGGCTTTATTTCATGGAGAATATTTCCCTTTTCAACATGAATACCAGCCAAGAGGTTATCTTGAACGATGGAAAATAGCGACTTAAGTTTGTCTTTCAGCCGCAGATAATTCCACAACAGACTCGACAACAGATTTCATATTCTCATTTTCTTGAACAAAAAAAATTGTCAAAATTGTTTTTTCCGTTAACCAACGACGGCAGCTCTCAAAAGTCGAAACTTGTGCGAGACAAGGATTAACGAGGTCTTACCTTTTAATGTGCTATTCCTAGCACTTTCTCGGGCCATCAAAAATCTGTAGTCGCTAAGGATTCGAACCTAGCCGACCAGCAGTCAATGGTTTCGAACGCGAAAATCTCAACCACTGAGCTACTTGGCCCTGCTATTTGATTGTTCTATGGACATGGATAAATCTCATGGAAAATTGAGAACGATAAGAAATATCAATGATTGACAATATGGTTTTTGGTATCAGAGATCAACTTGTCCTGCTTGCTTATGTCTCATATATTTGGTCGTTGCATTAGATATCTCTAAGGCCGACCGCCCATGGTGCGACTGTTTTGAGACAAAGTTGCAAATCAGTTGATCGTGCAACTTTTTTGTAACCTCGGCAACGTGTAGTAGTGTGAAGCCGCACACAAGTGGATTCAAATGTAACTTGTTCGCAGTCAGTCACAAATCGGTTGCACGCGACCCGTTTCAGTTGCGTTGCAGTTGCGTTGCAGTTGCGTTGCAGTTGCGTTGCAGTTGCCTTGCAGTTGCGTTGCAGTTGCGTTGCAGTTGCGTTGCAGTTGCGTTGCAGTTGCGTTGCAGTTGCGTTGCAGTTGCGTTGCAGTTGCGTTGCAGTTGCGTTGCAGTTGCGTTGCAGTTGCGTTGCAGTTGAGTTGCAGTTGCATGGAATTGCGTTACAGTTGCGTTGTAGTTGCGATGCAGTTGCCTTTCATTTCGTTTTCAGATGTTATAGGTGGTTGTGTGTGCTAGGATACCGGAACGTTGCGCACCTTTTACATTTTTCGTATTTTTCGACCATAAAGAGACACATTCGTTAAACACATGTCGGTATAGAGAGAAAGCTTAGAAAATTTCCTACAAGATGATGTTATCGTTTTCTTGCCTATCATTTCGTTTTTGGGTGTTATAGGTGGTTGTGTGTGCTAGGATATCGGAACGTTGCGAACCTTTTCCATTTTCGTATTTTTCGACCACGAGGAGACACATTCGTTGAACACATGTCTGTATAGAAAGAAAGCTTAGAAAATTTCCTACAAGATGATCTTATCGTTTTATTGCCTATCATTTAATGAAAATTGTATGAATAAATGAAGAAATAGCCACCGACAATTAAAACATACTCAGCACGATACAAATATTGGGTGACTAGAATTAAAATTGTTTTTGCTTCAATCATTAACTCTGTCATAAAAAATTTCTCGGAGGGAATAATAGATCCTTTACGGAGATATCTTTTTGCCGTTGTCAATGAGTAAGAATTGCTAGTGGGTATTTTTTATGTTTCTGAAACAAAGACTTGCGATGATGATGGAGCCCTTTGTGGAACAAAAATCAGAAAAATTTGTATTTCAATAAAAATGGCTTCCATACGTCACCGTTTTGTTTCTCGAAAAGTGCTGCTTGATAAAAATAGAAACGTGACGTTACATCTCATAGGTCTCTTATCTCTTATCACTGTCACGAAGAGACAATCTTCCGATTGAACGACGGACGGGACGTGTGTATTTACTGCATTCGCATGAGCGTCGACTGTTTTATTTCCGGACTCTCGCAAATGAATTGGACGGTTCGGTGTACGCTAACGCGAATGACGCAACCTCTCTTCACGTGACACGTGACAACGCTGGATTTATTTACCGCGGCCAACGTCACGAAAATGTGGACGTTAGTTCGAATGGGTCGTCTACCGGCCAGGGATGCCGCTTCTACGGAAATTTCCGTAGTTCGACGAAATCTTCATAGAGCACTGTCAGCTGACGTCACAACACGGCGGTGATCAGCCCATGGGGGGGCAAAAAAAAAATTTGAGTTTGAGAAGAAAATTGTTTTTTGCGGTGGTTAGTGGTTAATTGCGATTTTTTTTCTACAAATGTCAAAAAATGAAAAGGTTCGCGAATTGACAACAATATGCGAAGTGACACTTTTTTTCTTTTTCCTTCGTTACCATGACACCGTGCGCGGAGTAATGCGCGAAATACCTATTTCACACACTGCATGTAAACTGTATGGGATTTTTATATTCTAACCTATCCTCCACAATCAAGCAAAAATTCAGGAAATCATTTATTTTTTAATGTTCAACAATAATTAAATAAGGTTTTTCTACGTTCATGCAAAAAACAAAACTTTATTGAACTGTATTTGGTAAAAAAACTGTCTCATTATTGCACTCATCTGTCATTCTACTATAGCGTTCTGTCATCATGACAGACATAAACTTTCAAATCGACGCCAAATTTAGCCCATTTTTTGTGAGATTGTATTACGTTTTAAATAGTTGCATGTTTCATCATATATCATATTCATTATATAATGGACTATGAAATTAATAGAAAATGCAATTTGTTAAAAATAAAATTATTTCCTTCGAATATCATCTGAATTACACAAAATGTTTTTGAATTACTTTTAGCAGATAGATTTAAACAAACAATGTCTTCCTTACAGTTTAGTGCCACCTAAATGAAACATTTTCTGGTTTTTGCATGAACGTAGAAAAAATATTGTATGAAACTCGTGCAAAAAGAGTTTATTGCACTCGGCCTGATGGCCTCGTTGGACAATTTCACGTCGAGTGCAATAAACACCTACTTTTTGCACTTGTTGCATAAATAACTATTATTACACTAGACAATTTCACGTCGAGTGCAATAAACACCTACGTTTTGCACTTGTTGCATAAATAACTATTATTGCACTCGACAATTTCACGTCGAGTGCAATAAAAACATACTTTTTGCACTTGTTGCATAAATAACTATTTACACACTTTTCAAATGTGACAACATTTTATAGTTCCTATTTTTTTTACGTTTGTAGAAAAAATTTTGTTTGCATCTCTTGCACGATATACTTTGGTGAGCTCGACTATTTAACTCGTCTGCGCCTCCTTAAAAAAAATTAGTTCTCAATCACCAGTAACATTTCGCGCACTAGAACAAATATAAGTATTCATGATCGTCAATTTTTTCTTGACATTGATATTTAGATAACAATAAAAAATGCCGCTAGTTTACTGAATTTGTGGCGTCAATAATAACGGAATCTGTATACGGTGCATGTCTAAAGTCCGTTCCCCCCCTACTAATTTTTGAACCACCTGGTATTTCGCAACGAAATTTGGAAGGCTTAGATGGAAGATAAAAATCAACTTTTTTATGAAAAATTCCAGCTAAAAGTCCCAAAATGGCAGCTGAGCGCCATCTTCAATAATTTTTTAAAATAGAACACCCGGTATATCATTGCATGATCAGTTAGGGACGATCATGAGGAATCCAACAACACCAAGTTTGATGCTATTATCTCCAAAGACTATGGAGATATTGCCTATTATTTTCTCCATAAGCCGAATGAGTGGGAGAGAGAAACTTTTTCTGGCAGGTCAATAAATTCTCTTTCCCACTCATTCGGCTTATGGAGAAAATAATGGCGATATCTCCATAGTCTTTGGAGATAATAGCATCAATGATATACCGGCTGTTCTATATAAAAAAATTATTGAAGATGGCGCTCAGCTGCCATTTCAAAACTTTTAGCTGTGACTTTTTCGTGAAAATGTTTTCATCTCCTATTTGAGACTTCCAAATTTCGTTACGATATACCAGGTGGTTTAAAAATTGGTAGGGGGGAAAAGGGCTTTAGACGGGCACTGTATAATCAATGATTTGTTCCGATGTCGTTATGAAAAAGGAAACAGTCACTATTGAAAACCGAAAAGTTTTTTTTATCATTTACGAAATCATTCTTTTCAACATGAATACCTCCAAGAGGTTATCTTGAACGATGAAAAATAGCGGCTGAAGTTTGTCTTTCAGCCGCACGTAATTCAACGTCTGATTTTATGAACATTTTATTCATATTTTCAGGAAACCAAAATCGTTTTGAAATTGTTCCATTTGAAAAATAATTAGGAAAGAGTTCTCGTTATTTTTTATTTGGACGAAATATTCTTTGGAATCCGAAACAGTATCCAACCTCAACGTAAAATATCCCAAAATTCCTTAGGGAAATATCTATTGAAATTTACGGGAATCCCATCGAGATTCAAGAGTTCAGAGTTGTATAGTCCTTACTAGTTCCCTTCCGTTCCCTTCTCAGGTTACCTCATACAATTTCCACAGAATTCTCCCAATGACAACATTCTGTTAGTTATCTTTCAATTTATTTTCGCACGGTTCCCGACTGGTGGTTTCTGTATCAGACAGCACCGGAAGCTACGGAATTTCACAGAATTTCATGACAATATTTAAAGAATTTCGGTTGTGATGTCGGCTAGACGTTCTTTATCATGTAAATTAACAATAATTAAGCAGAACCGTTCATTAAGATGGATGGGTTTACGTGCAAGAAAATGAAAATTCTGAATCTGCGTTATCCTACTTTTACGAGAGGCGCGTTCGGTAAGTGTAAATCTGACAGCTCGATTCGAACTGTAGGCGTGGTTTCCCTATTAGTCCGGTGGCAAGGAGGGTTTTCGTAGCCGATGAAGCGCGACGGGATCACCCAAATTATTCTTATGTATCCCGCTGAATCCGAATTTCGAGGGTGATAAGCCGTGAAAGCATCCGGAAAATTTTTATGGACGATTTTCCGAGGGAAATCGAAAAATCTATTTTTTTTTTCAAAATTATCTACAAAAAAGGCATCTATACAAGTTTTTCTTGAAAATGAACCGTTTTCCTGTAAAACGTGCTCGAAATTCGAAAAAATGTGATTTTCTCAATTTTCAGTGCTCTCTCATTCAGTCACATAATGATATATTCAGAATCACCTTTTCCCAAATTATTCATATACAGAGTGTTCCTTAAAGACATGCTAATATTTGAGGGGGTGATTCTTTGACTTATTTTAAGGAAAAAACTTTCTATAAACGTATGTCCTAAAAGTCCTAACTTTTGAGATACAGGGTGATGAAGTTTTGAAAAAAAATCAGTTTTTTAATAATAACTGAGATAATATTGTAGACGTTTTTATAAAATTTGGTACATGTCTTCTATGCAGCAAGGTGCATTTTTTAATGCACAAACATTTTCATTTTCTCAACCAGTGGCGTCCGTACGGGTTTTGCATTGAATATTTGTGGAGAAAAAAATACTACGCCACTGCTTTCTCCTGAAAAAAAATACTTTTGAGGTCCTCATTTATTTTTGAGCAAATTTAATCTCTTGAGTTTTCTTTGTCCGCCGCATGGTTTTCGCTTAAAAAAATAAAAATCGTTTCATTTCAGGATCAATTCCTCAAAAATCTGATGTGGTGTGGAAATGATTGTGCATCGACTTAAAGCAAATAAAGGGATCAGATTTGTTCCAAAATGAATGAGAATCAAAAAAATATGGATTTCAGCTTGTACAAAAACGAATTTTATTTTATTTTATAAAAGTAAGTTTAAATGAACGGATCAAATTCATTAATTATTGACAATACTAACACTGATTATAAAAATTGTTGGAAATGGCCACCTTCACTTAATAGGCATGCTTCCGCCCGTCTACGCATGGAATTACGCACACGTTGAAATATTCCCGGCGTATTTCGAATAGTTTCACACGAGGCAACTATTCGCTCTCTTAAATCTTCTAAAGTATTAACGGGAGTTTTATACACTAGAGTTTTAAGGTGCCCCCATAAAAAGAAATCTAAACTGTTGAGATCAGGGGATCTTGCTGGCCATTGCTGAGGTCCTCCGCGACCTATCCAACGATTATGATGAACTATATTTAAATGGTTTCGGACAATTACACTGAAATGAGCGGGGGCTCCATCGTGCATGTACCATAATCGATTCCTTAACGTAATTGGTACATCTTCAAGCAACCCATTTAGTTCTTTTTCGAGAAAGTGTAAATAAGACCGACCATCAAGGCGTCCTGGTAGAAAAAATGGGCCTATTAGATAATCACCAATAATTCCTGCCCATACATTAACCGAAAATTGAAAACACAATATTTATAGTAATTTGAAGAACAAAATGCTATTAATTACAGATAGGTAGCTGAATTAATATCGTAAATTTATTGTCAACAAAATGTTAGGTACCTACTGCGATAGCGATATGAAGCAATTTCAATTTAATTATTTTAATCAAGAACCGAGCATCTGACAAGAATTACACATTTTTTTGGATTCTCATTCATTTTGGAACAAATCTGATCCCTCAATTTGCTTTCAGTCGATGCACAAACATTTCCACACCGCATCAGATTTTTGAAGAATTGATCCTGAAATGAAACGATTTTTATTTTTTTAAGCGAAAACCATGCGGCGGACAAAGAAAACCCAAGAGATCAAATTTGCTCAAAAATAAATGAGAATCTCAAAAGTATTTTTTTTTTCAGGAGAAAGCAGTGGCGTAGTATTTTTTTCTCCACAAATATTCAATGCAAAACCCGTACGGACGCCACTGGTTGGGAAAATGAAAATGTTTGTGCATTAAAAAATGCACCTTGATGCATAGAAGACATGTACCAAATTTTATAAAAACGTCTACAATATTATCTCAGTTATTATTAAAAAACTGATTTTTTTTCAAAACTTCATCACCCTGTATCTCAAAAGTTAGGACTTTTAGGACATAAGTTTATAGAAAGTTTTTTCCTTAAAATAAGTCAAAGAATCACCCCCTCAAATATTAGCATGTCTTTAAGGAGCACCCTGTATATCTCGACTATGAATAACAGAAGAGACATTCTTGAAAAAGTCATTCGTGTGGATTTTCTTTACTTTTACCTTGCATGGAACCGGCATTTTTTTATTCGCGAAGCTCGCGAAGCTCACGCAGTGGACGAATTCCTTATAGTGTCAATCAAAACGGGTTCAGCACATAATTTTTCATGATCACAAAGCATTTCAGTAGCGGAAAAATGGAAAATTTTACCTAAAAGTAAAAGAATTTTCTCAATTTTCTGTGCTCTTTCATTCAGTGATTGATGATTGATGTGTCATTCGATTTGTAGATAGTTTTTGAGAAAATGCTAAGGCCGCTCGTAAAAATTGCAATAGTTCTAAACAATTAAGTGAAAAAAAGTGGGTTTGATTTTTTGTCAATACCTCAAAAATAATCTGAAAAAAGATTCAAAAAGAAAAGGAAATTTTCTTGAAAAGAGTTTCAACTCCCAGAACTGTAGGACTAATATTTATAATTTTCCCAGAGGGTTGAAAATACGCTCGAAAACGGGTACTCCGGCTTGCGCAAGCCACACCTCCTTCGGACCTCTAATGAATAAATATTGTTTAAACTTATTGAATATGAAAATTAAATATTAAAAAAGAGGCACCTGCAGGATAGATCAATGAACAATAATCCGTGGTCAAAAAATGTTTATCACGATTTTTCAATAAGTTATCCATTAATTTATTAACAATGTTTTTTTTGTAGCACGAACATGAATATTACAAGTGCGATAATTGTTAAACTATTAATCTGAGAATTTTTTCCTTTCTTGGACCTGTTTTTCAAAGGTCTTAAAATAGATTTTCGTTGGAAGAATGAAAAAGTTGTTAATTTTCGTTTTGTTATTAACAATTCATTATGGTGAAAAATCATAAAGCTTCATTAAACATTGAGATTTTTTTTATAGTATTATTATTGATTTGTTTTTTTATAATCAGAAGCTACGTAAAAACGATTTTCATTAATTTTTATCTCCTATTGTTTAAAAAATTGTTATAAACGTTTATGGGATAATTTAATTTTTTTTATAACATAAGCTTTGATGATAATTATGATTTTTTTAAAGACAACATTTCTTAAATAACAATTTTTTTTGCCATTTATTATGAAAATGGAGCAATAATTTTTTTAATGGGGTTTTATCCTCTTTTTGAATATTTTTTCAAATTTGAATTATCTCGAATAGTTTTTGAGATATTGACAAAAAATCAAAATCCCTTTTTTTTCACTCAAAATAGGCTCTAGCATTTTCTCAAAAACTATTATTAACATGCCATTCCGAATCGAATGACACCTTGGAGAAGGCGAAAAAAATTTGATCCAAAAAGCACTTGTTGAATAGACTAACCTAACCTAACCTAACCTAACCTAACCTAACCTAACCTAACCTAACCTAACCTAACCTAACCTAACCTAACCAACAAGAAAACAAATGTCAATCGAACTAGAAATCTTTGAAGAAGAATAAAACGATTTCATTAAGCCAATACAGCCGTTCATTAAATAAAATGTTGACTGAATGCATAAACATATAACGAAATTTTTCCGACTCATTCGTGAGTGAACCCAATGGGCACACGTACGTTTTTCAAACGTGTTATAAACGTTAAATAAAACGTTTCTGGTTGAAGATTTCAACGTCAATAATTTATTGTAATCTTCAACGTTGAAAGAATACGTTATAAAGATGTGTTTTCAACGTTACTTTCTCAACAACTCGTTAAATATACGTTTAACAATCGTTATGTTAATTCGGAAAGAATTGTTAATCAAACTCGCTTTATGCGATTCATTTATCAATGTTTATGATACGTTCATTAACCTTTTATTTGGTAAAAACAATGTTGTTTTATTGAGTATCTTCGACGTTCAAAAAAGCTGACTGAAAACAGCATTAAAGTGATCATTAGTAAGCGATTGGTTTATTAAAACGTTGTTACACGCGACATTTTTTCGTTGAAAAAACGTTCGGTTTTCAGCCATTTCACAACGTTATTTCAACGTCCTTGTGCCCATTGGGAATCTTCAATTTTCAATAAATCAACTTGAAAACCACCATTAGAACCTGGAAAGTATTTTATGTGTTCCTGACTAATAAGAAGTTAGCTAGCGGTTTTGATTTATAGTTCATAAATTCTGTGTTATGTATTACTTCCAGATAAGAAAATTGATAGGGAAGTAAACAGACATTTCGAGTCGTGATACGTTTTAAAGAGTTGCTAAAAATAGCGAGAATATGCCTACAGATGTAAAATGATCGTTATTGAAGTCGTCCTGGTAATTAATCCTCATTGTCGTTTCTATTATGCAATTTAGATCTTTGTTCGTGTAATAAACGTCGACGTAGTCGTATGAGCAATGGCTTACGCGAAGAAAACAACTACCATGTTCAAGTTTAAACTGTACAAAGTACACTAGGATTATGTAATGAATGCAGTAAGGCAAGTTCAGAGTTAATAAGATGAGAAATAACTATACATTTATCTAAGATGGCAGAGTGAACAGACAACTGCGAATTTCGCCTAGTTACCAGTAGAGATAGACATGAAAAATCGAAAATTTAGCAATAATTCCAAAATTTTTATTCGAGAAAGCAATAAATCTTAGTTTGTAACCACTTCCGAAGCACGCGACATTGTCAAAATGACAATTAACTTTAATTCTGCTGTACACTCGTTGAGAATATTCTGAAAGTTTACTAACATCAAAATTCTAGAAAAAAGCGGTCTCCAGATATGCAGTGGAATGCATGTCTTCTCGATAGCTCAGTTGGTAGAGCACTGTACCGGCAATCCATAGGTCGTGGGTTCAAATCCTGCTCGAAGAGAATATTTTTTCTACAATTTTAAAATTGTCTGTATGCCGCTAATTTTTCTTCACTTATGAAAATATCATCTTCAGTTGGTCCAATACTCAACTTCTATTATAAGTATATCCGAGATAGCTTCCTATCGATAGCATCCTCAAGTCGGGCAACCCAATATACTCCAGAGAACTGTTAGTGAATCTGGAGCCATAAGGCACAATTAGTTAAATTTGTTCCAAGCTTCGTATCGGTAAAGTCATAGTTGAATTTGAATTTTTAAACTTTAAAAAACTGAATAACTTGAGCATAATCAAGCTGCACAGCGCGGCGTCCAATCTTGATTTTTTTTCTTCCTAAACTAATGAAACTCATTAGTGGTCTCTTCCAAATGTTCTCCGATAAACAGCTGCAGTTCGCATGTCCTTTGAAATTTTTTACTACTAAAGAGGCACGTTATCATTTTGAATTTATACTAAAATTCTTACTCCACTTCATCAAATCGGATAATTACACATTTTGCGGAAATCGATCAAAAATATACATCATTGTCGAAGATTTAAACTTGAAGTGACATTAACTGAAGGTGGATGCATGAGTTTTCTTCAAGAACATCGAAGACCTTGGCTTATCCAAAAACTCAGGTCAAGTGAGATGAAGTCGAAGACCGAGGGATTTATAACGGCTTGCCAGGATGGTGTCTTCAAAACCCTGGTCTACCGTAGCCGCGTGATGTGTATAGAGATCCCGACACTAGATGCAGAGCGTGTCGTGGTCGCCTGAGACCCTTATGCATTTGCTGTCAGCATGTCCAGCATATGCGCATATCCACAGGCATAACGCAGCACTACGAGTGTTGTACTACCTTCTACGACGCTCGTACGGTATAGACGAGACACCGCTGTTTCCTTATGATCCGGGGGATATTGAGTACGTTGTGGAGATCGAGAGTGCGGATGGAAAAAAATTATAATAATTTAACAGTAGGCGACACATTTGAGAAATCCGAAAAATTGAAAGATAAGAACCATCTGTTCATTCAACAATTTCTCAATCAATATCAATATTTCATTTGTGTTTTCATAAATAACCAATACGTTCTAATGATTACATGTCATGTATTCAGACTCATGCGTTACTGGAAGGTGTCCTCGTTACATTTCGCATGTAATGAACAGAAAGTCGGCAGTAGATATATTTACGGTGTATACAAGAAGAGATAAGAAAATCACACACAATAACGTTGGATAGAAGTCTCCGAGAACTGTTTTGTCCCGAAAATACGATTTGCATAATATATTGACAAAATACTGTTTTATTTATGAGCCCTTTTGTTATTTTCGCAATTCCAGAGAAGTTTACTCCCAGAATATTGTGACGAAGTTTAAATTTATTCAAGGTGTTTATGTGTGGCCCCAGATGAATAAAATTTGTATAAATAATCAATGAGGAAACATACAAGACAATTATTCACTATTTCGTTGAGATATAGTAATTTGTTTGGAATATGAAAAGCACAATGGGGTGTGGATTTCATATTGACCATATCATTATGAATAAAATTGCAAATCTGATAAATTATTAAATACTTCTCCTAAGGATGAAACGGTTTATTGAATTTATCCACTACTTTTAAAATGCACGGAAAATATCTGTTATGTTTGAAAAACATTGTGATAACCAAGTGAAAAAAACAGGCGTTACCTTTCAATTTTTGGAAGTTTCAAAAGGTCTAAACCTTGACCGTTCTCAGAAGGAACAGTGAAAAGCTGAAACTAAATGCAGAATCAAAGTTGTTGATGTTACCAATTCTACCACTAGCTAAGTTAATAACAACATAAAGTCCAAACATGACTGGTAGGACTCTCTCTATGAAATCGGCTCTCATTAGGCTTCTCAAACATTAAATTGTTATTTGTACGCCGAACAAACGACAATCTGTGTTTGACGTCAAAATCAAACAATTCAATGTGAGAGATTAGGCGCTTTTACATAGGTACACATCAAGCCATGTTGAACTTTGACATTGCCCTCATACCGCTTTGTCTCTAATCGTTTGGAATATTACATTTCTAACAAATTTGTCAGACAATTCGCCAGAAGTTACTTTTGTATACAATTACCATTCATATAAAGAAAATGTTATTAATTTATTTAATGATTTTTTTTTTCAATGAAAACTATAAAGAATTAAAGTCAGCTATCTGAATTAAGATGCGAATTTTCACTTTTAGATTTTTTCTTTCCTTTCAGTTAGTCTTTTCATAATATCTATCAGTGTAGTTCAATGTCCAGCGTGGCTTGTGCCGGGGAAGTAGTTGTTTTCTGTTAGATATTACAAATAAATCACATTTTTCATTTTTCAATTTTCATGGAGAATGTTCCCCTTTTCAATACCTAATAATTCGGCCATTATGAATCCACTGGCGTTCGCAGAATTTGTCTATCTCTAACCGTTTTCGAGTTGGTCAACTCTGAATCTGTTTTTAGATGGGTTTTTTGCCGCCAAAAAGTTTTATGATGAGTTTTCGACATTATTGTTAAAATATTCAGAATCAGCACGTCAAATTACTTTCGAGGACAAAAATTTGAAATTCAAAAAATGAAAAATAAAACATCTCAGAAAATTTTATTTTTTATCTTAAACACCTTTTTATGCCTAAATCTTATATCTGAGCATATAAAAATCATACATTTTTGGAATGAGCATGAAATTTCACGTAAACAGTGCGAATTTCAAGTCGATGTGACAACTTGGTACTTTTAATGATTTTTAGGGGTGAACCCCTTGCAACTTTTTCGAGTAATTTTTAATTTTTTTCGATTGACTTGAAATTCACAATACATACTAATTCGATCATCCTGAATCGATTGGCGTTCGCAGATTTCGTCTATCTCTAACCGTTCTCGAGTTGGTCAGCTCTAAATCAGTTTTTTGGTGGTTTTTTCGCCGTTAAAAATATTTCTAATGAGTTTTCGACATTATTGTTAAAAGATTCGGAATCAGCACGTCAAAATACGTCCGAGGACAAAAATTTTAAATACGAAAAATGAAAAATAAAAAATATCAGAAAATTTAATGTTTTATCTTAAACACCTTTTTCCGGCTAAATCTTTTATTTGAGCATGGAAAATCATAAATTTTTGGAATGAGCATGAAATTTTACGTAAAAAGTGCGAATTTCAAGTCGATGTGACAACTTGGTACTTTTAATGATTTTTAGCAACTTTTTTGAGTAATTTTTAATTTCTTTCGATTGACTCGAAATAACCAATACATACTAATTCGATCATTCTGAATAGATTGGCGTTCGCAGAATTTGTCTATCTCTAACCGTTCTCGAGTTGGTCAGCTCTAAATCAGTTTTTTGGTGGTTTTTTCGCCGTCAAAAATATTTCTAATGAGTTTTCGACATTATTGTTAAAAGATTCGGAATCAGCACGTCAAAATACGTCCGAGGACAAAAATTTTAAATTCGAAAAATGAAAAATAAAAAATATCAGAAAATTTAATGTTTTATCTTAAACACCTTTTTCCGGCTAAATCTGATAACTGAGCATAGAAAATCATAAATTTTTGGAATGAGCATGAAATTTTACGTAAAAAGTGCGAATTTCAAGTCGATGTGACAACTTGGTACTTTTAATGATTTTTAGGGGTGAACCCCTTACAAATTTTTCGAGTAATTTTTAATTGTTTTTTCTCTAACCGTTCTCAAGTTGGTCAGCTCTGAATCAGTTTTCAATTGTTTTTTTTGCGCCAAAATAATTTCTGGCGAGTTTTCGACATTTCTAAAAATGAATTTATTTAAGATTAATAATGAATTTATGAAAATGTTATGATGTACACCTAATGAAAGAGTAGTTTCCCCCACGGATTTTTTCGACTCCAAACAGAGTTGTTTAGTCATATGTCACGCACAAATTTTGTAAGTACCTGTGTGGTCCAGTGGTTCGGACCCGCGGAAAACTTAAAGGTTGTTATAAGAGCGTGAGTTCGAATCCTACTGGTGGAAGTTTTTATTTTATTTTTCCCCTCAAGCATTTATTTATTTATTCATTTATCTATTCTACCTTATATTACTTTGTAATGTATACTACTTTTTGGTAATAAAGGTAAGAATTTCAATAGGTACCTATAATTACCACAAACGGAATTTTCGTCAAAAATTTATAAACTTTCGTGTAGTCGTAGAGAAAGTATAGTCTTCTACTCGCGTATTATGTGCATTATTCTCTCGGATAATTCCGAAACTCGCCTACGAAATATTCATCCTCGAGAGTAATAGCCATCATTATACGCTCGTTGAAGAATATACTAATTTCCTTCAAAAGTATGAGAGAAAGGCGCCCACACTCAATAGCACTGTCAAAACACTATCGTAATCGTAAACCGACCACTCCGCGAGATAACAGAAAACCCGAGATCAATTAATCGAGAATAGACCATCAAAAGACCAGTAGAACTACAAAAAAGCGTGCGATGAGAACAAGATAAAAACGATGTTTAAAGCTCACGTTCAAGGTCGAGGAATCATCTGGGACGTTGGTTGTAGCGTATTCGTCGAGAGAGTGATCAATAAATTCGGATCGTAAACATCTGCTATTATGTAAATCATTTTAATTTGTATGGAAAGCACGCGCTCTTGTGTTCCGAACTTATGATCTATGCCGCCCTAATTTATGTCTTTATGAAGTTTGTTTGGAGATTTTCGACGCTGATAGGTTTCGTGAGGAGCGCTCCCTACCTACCCGTTTTCGTGGAGATTTTATCGGAGGTATTCTGAGAATGGTCGTTACTTTTGTCGAAAAATACGGTCTCGGTACTGGTTGTGTGCGGTGACTTACAATAAAGATTGTTGCCCTTTGAACTCTTGGGATAGTTGTTCGAGGTAAAAATGTATGTCAAGATGGCATAACCTCTTGACTTCTACACTAAAATTCAGTGTATTTTCCATGTTTTTGTTATTTACTATTGCTTATTTTATGATGGAAGGAATCGAGGCAGTGCTTGAAGGTGAGACTTCCAAAGCATTAATATTGATCTTAAAAATGAATGTTTTCGAATTCCCAAGACATAAAAGGAACAAAAATCTCTCAATCAATAAATGCTTGAATGATTACAGAACTTTAACTTATTCAGGACCCGTCACGGAAAAAATAGCTTAATTTACGCACAAACAAAGAGTAGCATATAGAACAGATAACACATTGGGAAAGTTTACCAAGAATAACGAAGATAAAACACAAAAATCTGAAAAATCAGGAGTTTATAAATTGAATTGTGGATCTTGCTCCAAAGTATATATAGGTCAGACAGGTAGACCATTTGAAAGCCGCATACGTGAACACCGTATGAATTATGAAGAGAATAAAACACACTCATCATATGCCAATCATATTTTGGAGGAAGGCCATGACTTCGATGAAAACTTGGAAATTCTTCATGTGGAAAATAAAAGCACCAGGCTCAATTATTTAGAATTCTTGGAAATTAATAAAAATTCAACTTGTTTATTAAATTACTAATTGGACCTGAACAGTTCCTTTTATAAAATGTATTCAATTAATAGTAGAGTAACCACAGGCAAATGTAAGCCACAAGTGAAGATAGAATCGTAGCACTTTGAAACTCGGCACATGACTTCTTGACATCATGTATTGTTAGAAAAAAATTTTTTTACCAAAGAATCAGTGGTGGAGCCCAAAAAAAATGTATTTAGGTAAATTATATTTTTTTTTGCTGTTATTTCGAAAAGTATAAGATTTATCAAGAAACAATTCCATCAAGGTGAAAGATAATTCAATTCTCCACAAGAAATATACTTAGTAATTTCTCACAATATGCGCTCGATTTCTCAGAATACCTGATTGAATTCCGATATCAAATTTCAGGCTCGCTTTAACCCGCCACTGCCATTTCTATTTACTAAATTCTTCATGATTTTCGTACCATCCGCAAACGTTTCCGTGAAGTGCAACAAAACACATTTGATGTACTCAAATCTCGCATATGAACTTTTTCTTTTTCTTCTCCGATCATTTTTAGCAGAGTTATGACCAATCAAATATTCGGCTCCGCCAGAACTTCCATCGGCGGGTTAGGGTGAACCTGAAATTTGATGTCGGCGAAAACATGATTGATCATGTTTTCTGAGAAAACGAGTGCATTTCATGAAAAATTACTTGGAATCTTTTTTGGGGAGATTTGAATTGTCTTCCACCTTGTTGATTTGTTTTTCTAATAAATCATATCCAAAATTACAGGAAAAATCTATTTATTTGTGTTCAAACGAAAAAAAAAATATGTTCCACCCCTGGAATTTCGGTAAACATTTTTTTTTTCGTGATTATCATGTTTCAAACAACTAGCATACAAAGTTTGGTGGTGCTACAGTCGATTCTCGTCTCAAAACCCAATCGTAATAGATTATAAGTAGTAGCTATGTTTTGAGATTTCCAGGTAGGTAAGAATCGTTTTCATAAAAGAAAAATAAAGTGGTTTATTTGGAATTTCACCCCCATTATCCAAAACCCGACCGTTCCCTCACTTATCACTTGTTCCTACGAGCTCACATAATAATACGAATAATATGAAGTTAAGCTATAGAAACTTCCTGCCAACTATTCGAAAATATAGAATTCGATTGTCATCAATCTTTATATTGAAATTAGTGGTGTCAATGTCAAATCATCCTCACTATTACTATTACTATTCAATTTTGAATACTTATTTTTTTTAACGAATTTTGTAACTACTAATATGAAATGTCAAATTATTAGAACGTTAACAACCTTGATTCAATCTTATATTAATTATGATCATAAAAAAACAGTCTAGTAGTTCATGAAAGTCGTGTGAAATGAAATATCCTGTACTGAAAGGATCATTACAGTACAGTTCGCGATGTAGAAATGAAAACGTGTTTACAATCGGCCTACTTTCTTGAAAAACATTAATTTTGATTGTATTACCTACCCACTGATACATGATATTAGCAATTAATCAGTTTCACGACAATTTTTCAACGCGGTCATCAGTCCAGTTCATGCAATGTAATTATTTCATTAACAGTCAATTTCCAGCTATCATTAAAAATGTTAGTGGTGAAAACGAAGATAATTTTAATTATATTTACCCTGACGACATTGAATCATGATGAATACATAGATAATAAATACGTTTTCAAATATAAATTCGAGTACTGTTTCCTCTTCAAATTTCACCATGATAATGTATTTGCAATTCATTGTCATCATATCGGTTTTTACATATCCGTACCGTCATGAATAAATGAAAAGTATCTAATTTGTTTCACGGTATGTACTACATTATGGAAATTGAACAAATTCACACCAGGAATTATCATTTCGATGTCGATGATGAATCAGGAAAATAATCATAAAACAGTAGCGGGTATGACGCAGGTGGTAATAGTGGTCGTAAAAAAATAATTCGATTATCAGGGAATAGCAATTTGTGTATAGTCTAGTTCCTAAATTGTAAATAGTGACTCATAGGTTGTACCCAAGTAGCACACCCATACTGGGACAATATTGGTACAATATTGCGAAAATATTGGCAAAATATTCAAATAATAATATTGGCGAGAAAAAAAATGTGAGCATTCGGCGATATTGGTCCAATATTAAAAAAATAATATTGGTCTAATATTCTCGAAGCAATATTGGCCTCAAAATGTTAGGCGATATTAGTACAATATCGCTGTAGCACACTTACATTGGAATAATATTGGTGAAATATTGGCAAAATATTAAAACGTAATATTGGCGAGATAAAATTATAATTATTTCAGGATATTGGCACAATATTACTTGGACATCATACAAATAATATTAGTGAAATATTGTGGAAGCAATATTGGCCTCATAATATTTAGCGATATTGGTACAATATCATTTTGTATATATTAGTAAAATATTCAAAGTGAATATGTTGCCTTGGAAACATTGATGAAATATTTCCAGAAAATGACGAATTATTTGAAAATTCTATAATTTTATTTCTACTTCAATTAACCACTGAATAAACGCATTGTGAGAAGCCTTATTTAATATGTTACTATTATTCAGCTGTTATTCCATATGTGGGGCCACCTAGCGGTTTCTTACCCAAGTTTAATCATGATTCATTTCAATATTGTTTATTGAATATTTGGCCAATATTTAAATTTCAATCCTAGTGATAAATGTATTATATAATGTAATGTTGTATCAGTATTGTCTTTCCAATAGTGGCGTAAGGTTTTCGTAACAATCTCAATCAATATAGGGTCAATATAATTTTTGAATATGGATTAAATAATATTCCACCAATGTGCTATCAAACTTGGATATATAATATTATTTTTTATCTCTAAAATCGATATGAGAGTAATATTGAAATCGCAATATTGGAACTAGATGTTGGAAACAATATATAGGCAATATCGCTCTATCGATATTGGTGAAAATTGTTGAACCAATATTGACCCAATATTTTATGAAACACTGAGCCAATATTCCACCAATATTATTAATGAAATATTGTTTCTCCAATATGAACCATATTGGTTCAATATTATTTTTACATTTACAATATATCCATATTGGCCCAATATGAAATCAAGATTCAGCCAACATGAGGTGCTACCTGGGTTCGGTTCCTAATTCAAATGAAGCAGGGCAAGAAATGGAACAGAAATTAGCTAGGTACTTAGGTTTCAAGTCAAATTTTACCTTGCCACTTTTTCACATCTCCCAGCATTTTCAAATCCTGTAAACCTGAAAATATTCGATATTCGACTATCTACAATTTAGGAACTAGACTGTAGTTAGAGCGCAAAAATAAGGAAAGATCACCGCTTGACATAAATAAGTATGGCAATGACACTATAACAAAAAATTATTCATATCTCTAAAAAAAAGAACACAGGCCATCTGTATAAATCACTTTGATATAAAAATCAAAAGGTTTCTATTTATAACATTAACAATATTATTTCAGTCCAATAGTGTAGCAGAAATAGCGTTAGAGGTTGAATTAATTGCAACAGAAATAGGTCTTGTTGTAAATGTAACTGGTTCCCAATTAATATACTGAAAATACATATCAGTTAAATGCTTTTTTTTGGCCGCAATCTTGGAAAAGCATAAAAAAATTGAAAATATCATGGAAAATCATGTGTGTATCAAATTACAGAAAACTTTATGGTGGAAAATAATGTATATATAGATAAAAGGGGAGGGGGGATACGATGATGAAAAGTGGAACATTCTCCATTTATTTGTAATATCTAAAATTATACCTATACTTCGGATTTCCTCGTTAAATACTCTAAGATACTCACCTTACATTACACCTACACTGAGAGAACAGTTTGTTAGCAGTAAAGAAATTTTCTTCAATGTTAACAAATTATGCTTTTGAATATTAAATCAGTTGTTTGATACAAACTTAATATTTATTAACTCAAAGAAACATATTACTTCAATCCATATGCACATTCGTGCGTGGGTTCAGTTCACTTAGTCCACTTTCGCGCCAAAAATAATGATGATTATATTGCCAATAAAAAAGAAATTATTACTAGCAGACCCAGCACACATTGAACTGTCCGAACATTGAAGAGAATGAAAATATCGAAATTCTGATATAACTGTTAGGTACGAACCAATGTAACAGCCAGGGTTTTAACAAAATCCAATTTTTTTAATTTAGTGCTCACTGGTGTAGAAAAAATGAGAAAGTTTTGTCATTATCATTGAAATACAAATGTTTCCGTATGGTCAAGCTATTCATAGGATGATAATTTGATATTTTTATACAGCTAGGAAAATATTTAAGAAAAATTGCTATTTTCAATTTTCTCTCATTATCTTTTCAAACTGTGTATATGTGCATGGAATTAAATTCTAAGCAACTTTTTCAAATAACTTTTTTGGTATCTTGCCATTTTACCCCACTTTTTGCCATTTCATAGTAATTTTTTCAATTTGCCGCCATACCAGCGATCACGTGACATGTGTCAAAATCGATTTTCAGGTTATTGGCAGATCTGGGAAGTACTCAGTACAAATACCCGAATACTGTACTCTTGGGTACATTTCTGGTACTCTGTACCCGTTACCCAGTACACTTATATACCATATAAAGTACTCGGTACTCGTACCCGTACATATCGGGTAAAAGTATCCGATACACGCGCTTTTCATGAGAGTACATTTTTACGAGAACTTTTTTATGCAACGCGTTTACTTACGCCTGACCTGTCTGTCTAGTCCAGCATACCTCACCAAGCAACCTCAAAACTCCAAAGGCTTTATAAATAATCAAAATTAGTTATTATGAAGCCAATCCTGGCAAACAGAATCAGCCAGTTATGCCATTACTTAATAATTATTGTTTCTGCAAACGTTGAAAAATGACAAGGATCGCGCATTGACAACAATATGCGAAGAATTTTTTTCATTTTCCTTCGTTACCATGACAACGTGCTCGCAGTAATGTGCGAAATACCTATTTCGCACACTGCATGTAAACTATATGGGATTTTCATATTCTAACCTATACTCCTCAATCAAGCAAAAATTCAAGAAATTATTTGTTTTTAACTTTATAGTCCTCAATCAAACGAAAATCCAAGAAATCATTTATTTCTGAATGTCCAACAATAATTAAATAAGACTTTTTTATCACTTTTCAAATTGTAACAAAATTTTATATCACCTATTTTTTTTGACGTATGTAGAAAAACATTTGTTTGCATCTTGTGCGCGAAATACTTTGGTGATCGAGAACAGATTTTTTTTTACGAGGCGCAGCCGAGTTAAAAAAAATGTCGAGATAGTCGAGCATTTCGCGCACTAGATACAAAAATAACTATTGTTTTTATTATTATTATTATTGTTAATTTTATCCTCTTTGGACTGAAAACTACAGAATAGTTTAGTCATTATTGATTTGATAGTTCATGGTTATTTATAGGGTGCAAAAAGTGGTGAAGGTTTAATGCAAGACTTAGAGAAAACCCATTGGGTGGATATATTGTTCAATTATTTTTGGACTTGCTACATACAACTTGATGAGAAAGTACTTGCGAAAAGTACTTTTAGAATTCGAGTACTTTTACTCGGAGTACTGTACTGGAGAGCATGTGTAATGAGTGAAGTACTTGGTACTCTGTACTCGTTCATCAATTATTGGAAGTACCCGGTACCGAGTACTCGAGTACAATTTATCAGTACCCGGCCCAGCTCTGGTTATTGGACATGCACAAACTTTTCCCAGGAATCTTTTTTGTAATACTCTATAAAATAACAATATTTTTTTCCCTTACGGTACATACTTTTTGGCGGTCACTGTATATAATGATGTGTTGAGGAAATAAAGAAACTTCGCATCATGTAAGTAGAAATCATTCTGTTTTTTGTTCAGTATAAATAATTTTCTATTCCATTCTATTTATATTCCGTCATCATCGAAATAATACAACAAGAGTCCATCAACTTATTCAATGAAAGTCTGCAGGAACTATTTTCCATGTTATTATCCGAGATAATATCCCTGCCAAGATTTATTTATTTATATTTCACCTATATACTCTCAGACATTGTTTCCGCAACTACGTCAGTGTGCTGATATTCGGAAAATTCAGCGCCGCCATTTCATCTGGTTGGTGACTAATGCAACCGATTCAGTGTTTATTTTGAAAACAGGGAATGTTATATAAACACTGCCACTGGTGTTACTAATGAGATCTGATTTGCTCGACTCGATAGGAAATGGAAATATTCCGATTGAATTTTGAATAAATGAAGCTTGAAGGTGACCTATCCAAGCACGAATAGATAGATATGAATGATATTCAAATGAACTGAAGTAATCCGCAGTTCCGTTGTAGATGGAAATAATCAAATAAATTGCTACAAAAAACAGAAAAATGAGTTGAGTGTCTTCGGATAAACTCACTTTTCAGATAGTTTTTATGAATAGTTTTCACAGGGAGTTTCCTAACTAGGGTGCCAATCTACAAGTGGATTTGTTTCTATCAGATCGAAGGTGGTGTCTGAAAACTTGTCATTCCGTTGAGATCCTGGATGAAATCAGTGTCATCCCAGAAGGCCAATTCGTCAACTTTTACGTGGAAAGTCTTTACATCAACGCCAACGTCGTAAGAGGACGAAGAGCTGGAGAACAGGACTAACCTACTGATGGAATTACACTAGTTTTTGACTTACTGCGTGAAAAAGGATTCACTTTCCTTAATTTGAATTTGATCCAGAAAAAAACAAAAGAATTGAAGGAGAATTCAAACACTGGCTATTTTCGCGCAAACTATTACCGGAAAAACGCCCCCGAAACAAAAAAGTCACAGAAGAAAACGGTGGCAGACTTGGTCCAAAGAATCCATACAAAAAGTTTGGAGAGAGTTATCAGTAAAATTTTTGACGATGGGCACTCTAACTAAAAGAAGTTTAATCGGGTTCTCGTGCAGAAAACATTCTCAGAGGACTCAAGGACAAACGTAGAATCTATATCAATTTGAAATAGTTTTGAAATGAATTGTAGTCTATATGAAATAGATTAATAGGTTCGTGATAATTCCCTATTGCAATTTTCAGGAGGATACCCATACCGATGGGTTCTCCAGAAAAAAAACACAAGAAGTATTGGATATGGTTGAGACATGATGATACCTTTCTGCAACACCTGAACAATCTCAGACCGTCCATAAACTTCACAATAGAAAAGGAAACTTAGTGAATGTTCAAAAGACAGATGGTGTCAAACGGCAGTTCACAGAAAACCAACTCACACAGTCACTATCATAGCTTGCCGATAGATGTTGATAGTTCGTGGTATTCATTGATATATCTTGTTTATGACTTACATTTCTATAGCGAAGAATCGACATCGTGATTTTGCTGCTGGTCTGAAAACCAGAGAGGTCGAAACAGTCGAAGCCCTCCTTGAACTAATGGTAGGTCAGTTGAAGATCTTTCGTCGGCTCTAATTCTTCACGAGCGTAATGTTGCCCCTGCGTCAAAATCGAGTGATGTTCTCTACTTCGAATTCAAGGGTTGCCATAAGAAAAATAGTGACAAGAAAAAGAAGAAAACTGGTTCAAATGGTACCCATCGCAAGTACTGCAAAGCAATGGGTAATTGGCTCTGACAATGTCCGAAGTGGAATCTGAGCAGGCCACCGTATCCAGCACCAAATGGTACCCATCGCAAGTACTGCAAAGCAATGGGTAATTGGCTCTGACAATGTCCGAAGTGGAATCTGAGCAGGCCACCGTATCCAGCACCAAATGGTACCCATCGCAAGTACTGCAAAGCAATGGGTAATTGGCTCCGACAATGTCCGAAGTGGAATCTGAGCAGGCCACCGTATCCAGCACCAAATGGTACCCATCGCAAGTACTGCAAAGCAATGGGTAATTGGCTCCGACAATGTCCGAAGTGGAATCTGAGCAGGCCACCGTATCCAGCACCAAATGGTACCCATCGCAAGTACTGCAAAGCAATGGGTAATTGGCTCTGACAATGTCCGAAGTGGAATCTGAGCAGGCCACCGTATCCAGCACCAAATGGTACCCATCGCAAGTACTGCAAAGCAATGGGTAATTGGCTCTGACAATGTCGAAGTGGAATCTGAGCAGGCCACCGTATCCAGCACCTGCTTGAGAATCTAGCACAACCCAAGATGATGGCAGTTGAGGTGAATCCAGCTCACACGCAGTCGAGTCTGATTCCCGAGTTTCATAAGTAGTGACGTCGATATGGCAACCACAAACGACCAGTGATGACAACGAAGCTACTCGTCACGTCACTTCAAATCTGAACTGTTTCTCGCGATATAAACCTTTTCCTAACGGCTCGTATGCTTATTAGCAAAGCAGCGGAAAAGGAAGTCATGAAAGCTCTTGGGAACAATCGAAGTGGTTAACTACATCAATGGTAAGTTGAAGATACTCACACTGAATGATGTGTGGTATGTTCCCGATATCTCACGAAATCTCATCCCCGTCCTTGCAGCACATGGTCGAAACTCTGGCAGCAAGTTTGGATCAACTGATACAAAATATCAGTCCAGCATCAACGGTCAGAGGATTTTTGGAGGTACCCGAATCCCAGGCGAAACACAATTTCGTGGCTCTTTCCAACCTGCAGAAGTGTGCTAGTGTGACTAAAGACAACCGAATGATTCGGTTTTTCCATCAGCGACGGGGTCATATGTACAAGCGTTACGTCAGATCGAAGCTCAAACCTGAATCGGGAATCAATTTGCCAGCTGACAACGAAATTCATTCGACATTGAAATTCGAGAATCTCATTATATATTTTTTATAGTTATTCTGTTAAGGCAATGTTAGTATGATCAGGATTTTTGTTTTCCTCGGATGCTGTACCTTCGCCAGCTACACCTTAGCCTCTTGGGCTTTTTCTGTTTTACGTGTTAGTTTTACAGTACCCACTTCGTAGCTCTAGTCCCCTGTACCAGTCTATACAGGTTCATCACCGGTTGACTGCGGTATTCTTCAGGAGTTACTCTAGGTTTCCCGAATATTGCCTGTCTCTTGCGGTCTAATGCCTCGCATGCTGACAGTACATGTCTGGCTGTTTCTGTTTCTTCACCACATTGTCTGCAGAAAAGTTATCCGTTGTACAGCCCCATTTTATGCAGGTGTTTTCTCATTGGGCTGTGATCAATCAGTGAGAAGGCCTGTTATTGTTCTAACTTGATTCCTGCTCAACTTGAGTAGTTCTTCAGTTCTATGTTTTGACAGTCCTTTAATGAGTGTTTTCCCGTGGGCCATGAGAGGGGCTTCGTTGCACCTCTCCTTTTGTTTTCGATTGACCCAGTTCCGAATGCATCCTCGAATGTCGGATTCATTAATCCCGACTACTGGTTCTGGGCGAATGTATGGAGCTGATGCCACTCTGGCTAGCTCATCAGCTTTTTCATTGCCCTCGATTCAACAGTGACCTGGAACCAATATCAAAGTCGATTTGTTGTGTTCTGTGACAACACCAAGTTCTTCTCGGCATTCCCATACCAGTCTTGATGTCACTTTCGGATTCATGAGGGCCTCCAGTGCCGCCTGGCTGTCTGTGCATATTTTGATCCGTGCATTGTACATTTCCCTCATATTGATTTCTCTTACGCATTGCAAGATGGCGTACATCTCTGCTTGGAATACGGAGGTGTTTGTTCCTAGTGAGACGCTTATTTGGGAGTTTCTCCCCTCACTGTATATTCCAGCACCAGTTCCTTCCCTGGTTTTGGTTCCGTCCGTGTATCAGATCCTCTCTCCAGGTTTGTCCCTGTCCATTCCCTTCGATCTTGTATAATAACCTCGAAGTTAATGTTGAAAAGTACCTGGAAGTCATGTGGTCCGTTGATGATCAGGATAGAATGGATATTAATCTACTCAGCGTTAATACGGATGTAATGTCGCGGATATAATGACTCGCAGATATAACTTCGCCAGCTCACGTATATTGGGTGGTATAACTCCTCTTTCTGACCTTCTTCCCTATGCTTTGCTCACTCTGAAATAACTGAATAGCCATTTTGGAATTCAGTTCTTCCTTCTGAACAGTGTACTTCATTCAAGTTGTTCTTACTGGATAAACTCACTCACACGCCTTGGTCTTCTATCAATCCAACCAGACTACGCAAAAACAAGGTATAAAATGTTTTCCACTTTTACATACATCTACGCCATTGTCCCCGACGATTCAGCACAGCACACGGATTACATCGAGGATGAATGCGTCCCTCATCGCTACCAACTTTGAATATGTCACGGGCTTCTGATTGATGACGTCTGTGCTACACCGAGACGAATTTCAGTTAAGAAAACACCGAACGAAATAACTCAGCTTCGAAATCACTCGCACGTGATGCGACGGTGGATGTCAAGACTGAATTTACTTTAGATTGTACTTGGATTGGGATCAAACTCGACGAACTCTTTCTCGTGATGTCGTTGATGAAACTAAACTAAGAATTCAGAATTAATAATGAGGAAGTAAAAATTAGCTGTGACGAAGATGTATTAACGAAGGTGTAGAAGGGTTATACCAATTTTATTTTTCAAACAAACAAGATCTTTCAACGTTTCCCAGAGGTAAAAGTCTATAGGCGTTATGTCCGGTGACCTGGCCGGCCAACGGTTGGGTCCTTGGTTGACTATCCAATTATTACCAAAATTTGCAGCCAAAAAATTGTTGACAATTGCAGTGTTGTAAGGCGAAGCTCCGTCTTGTTGAAAATATATTATCCTGAGCTCCATTAGTGGCAATTCTTCAAGGTGTTCAATATTTTGCCTTAAAATTTCTAAATACCACTGAGATGTGAGAATGCCATTATGAATGAACGCGCGGATAATTCTACACCTGAAAACACCCCGCCACACACTAAATCCAAATCTTCCATGACTTCTCTGCTCCACAATAGAATGAGGATTTTGTTTTGACCAGCTATCATATCCCATTTTTCATAATACTTCAATGGCGAATGTGTTTGAAAATAAAAAAAAAACTGACGAGCGTCTTTACTGCTCAAATCAAATTTTGACAGCTACCAGTGCTACCAGTAAACATTTCCATTCTGTTTTATCGCCGCGTCGACAAAGCCTATTTGCTCGAAATATGTGTTTCAAAGTCACATGAAAGAGCTCTGTATTTCAAAGATGACTTTAGCAAAACATCAAGTGTGCTACAATTTTTGGAAAGGTAATTTTAAACTCTACTGAAATATGCAGTAATATACAGGGTGCCTCTTGGGATTTTTTTATCAATAACTATCGATATGTTATTTGAAAAAATAAATTACTCACACAAAAATTCGAAATTCGAAAGGTGAAAAATGAAAAATCTCAGAAAATTGGATTTTCTACTGTAAACACTTTTTTCCGGATGAATCTTATATCTGAGCAAATAAAAATCATACATTTTCGGAATGAGCATGGAATTTTACGTATACAGTGCAAATTTCAAGTCGATGGGACGACTTAGTATTTTTCATGATTTTTAAGGGGACCCCTTGCAACTTTTTTCGAGTAATTTTTCATTTTTTTCGATTGAACGAAATTGTCAATAAATACTAATTCTACCATTCTGAATCGATTGGCGTTCGCAGAATTTGTCTATCTCTAACCGTTCTCGAGTTGGTCAGCTCTAAATCAGTTTTTAGATGTTTTTTTGCCGCCAAAAATATTTCTGATGAGTTTTCGACATTTTCGTTCAAAGATTCGGAATCAGCCCGTCAAAATACGTTTGAGAACAAAAATTATAAATTCGAAAGGTGAAAAATGAAAAATTTCAGAAAATTTGATTTTCTACCTTAAACACCCTTTTCCGGCTGAATCTTATATCTGAGGAAATAAAAATCATACATTTTCGGAATGAGCATGAAATTTTACGTATACAGTGCAAATTTCAAGTCGATGGGACGACTTAGTATTTTTCATGATTTTTAAGGGGACCCCCTTGCAACTTTTTTCGAGTAATTTTTCATTTTTTTCGATTGAACGAAATTGTCAATATATACTAATTTTACCATTCTGAATCGATTGACGTTCGCAGAATTTGTCTATCTCTAACCGTTCTCGAGTTGGTCAGCTCTAAATCAGTTTATTGATGTTTTTTTGCCGCCAAAAATATTTCTGATGATTTTCGATATTTTCGTTCAAAGATTCGGAATCAGCCCGTCAAAATACGTTTAAGAACAAAAATTATAAATTGGAAAGGTGAAAAATGAAAAATCTCAGAAAATTGGATTTTCTACCTTAAACACCCTTTTCCGGCTGAATCTTATATCTGAGGAAATAAAAATCATTCATTTTCGGAATGAGCATGAAATTTTACGTATACAGTGCAAATTTCACGTCGATGGGACGACTTAGTATTTTTCATGATTTTTAAGGGGACCCCTTGCAACTTTTTTCGAGTAATTTTTCATTTTTTTCGATTGCACGAAATTGTCAATATATACTGATTCTACCATTCTGAATCGATTGGCGTTCGCAGAATTTGTCTATCTCTAACCGTTCTCGAGTTGGTCAGCTCTAAATCAGTTTTTAGATGTTTTTTTGCCGCCAAAAATATTTCTGATGAATTTTCGACATTTTCGTTCAAAGATTCGGAATCAGCCCGTCAAAATACGTTTGAGGACAAAAATTAGAAATTCGAAAGGTGAAAAATGAAAAACCTCAGAAAATTGGATTTTCTACCTTAAACACCCTCTCCGGCTGAATCTTATATCTGAGAAAATAAAAATCATACATTTTCGGAATGAGCATGGAATTTTACGTATACAGTGCAAATTTCAAGTCGATGGGACGACTTAGTATTTTTCATGATTTTTTTCGATTGAACCAAATTGTCAATATATACTAATTCTACCATTCTGAATCGATTGGCGTTCGCAGAATTTGTCTATCTCTAACCGTTCTCGAGTTGGTCAGCTCTAAATCAGTTTTTAGATGTTTTTTTGCCGCCAAAAATATTTCTGATGAGTTTTCGACATTTTCGTTCAAAGATTCGGAATCAGCCCGTCAAAATACGTTTGAGAACAAAAATTATAAATTCGAAAGGTGAAAAATGAAAAATTTCAGAAAATTTGATTTTCTACCTTAAACACCCTTTTCCGGCTGAATCTTATATCTGAGCAAATAAAAATCATACATTTTCGGAATGAGCATGGAATTTTACGTATACAGTGCAAATTTCAAGTCGATGGGACGACTTAGTATTTTTCATGATTTTTAAGGGGACCCCCTTGCAACTTTTTTTGAGTAATTTTTCATTTTTTTCGATTGAACGAAATTGTCAATAAATACTAATTCTACCATTCTGAATCGATTGGCGTTCGCAGAATTTGTCTATCTCTAACCGTTCTCGAGTTGGTCAGCTCTAAATCAGTTTTTAGATGTTTTTTTGCCGCCAAAAATATTTCTGATGAGTTTTCGAAATTTTCGTTCAAAGATTCGGAATCAGCCCGTCAAAATACGTTTGAAAACAAAAATTATAAATTCGAAAGGTGAAAAATGAAAAATTTCAGAAAATTTGATTTTCTACCTTAAACACCCTTTTCCGGCTGAATCTTATATCTGAGCAAATAAAAATCATACATTTTCGGAATGAGCATGGAATTTTACGTATACAGTGCAAATTTCAAGTCGATGGGACGACTTAGTATTTTTCATGATTTTTTTCGATTGAACGAAATTGTCAATATATACTAATTCTACCATTCTGAATCGATTGGCGTTCGCAGAATTTGTCTATCTCTAACCGTTCTCGAGTTGGTCAGCTCTAAATCAGTTTTTAGATGTTTTTTTGCCGCCAAAAATATTTCTGATGAGTTTTCGACATTTTCGTTCAAAGATTCGGAATCAGCCCGTCAAAATACGTTTGAGAACAAAAATTATAAATTCGAAAGGTGAAAAATGAAAAATTTCAGAAAATTTGATTTTCTACCTTAAACACCCTTTTCCGGCTGAATCTGAGGAAATAAAAATCATACATTTTCGGAATGAGCATGAAATTTTACGTATACAGTGCGAATTTCAAGTCGATGGGACGACTTATTATTTTTCATGATTTTTAAGGGGACCCCCTTGCAACTTTTTTTGAGTAATTTTTCATTTTTTTCGATTGAACGAAATTGTCAATAAATACTAATTCTACCATTCTGAATCGATTGGCGTTCGCAGAATTTGTCTATCTCTAACCGTTCTCGAGTTGGTCAGCTCTAAATCAGTTTTTAGATGTTTTTTTGCCGCCAAAAATATTTCTGATAAGTTTTCGAAATTTTCGTTCAAAGATTCAGAATCAGCCCGTCAAAATACGTTTGAAAACAAAAATTATAAATTCGAAAGGAGAAAAATGAAAAATTTCAGAAAATTTGATTTTCTACCTTAAACACCCTTTTCCGGCTGAATCTTATATCTGAGCAAATAAAAATCATACATTTTCGGAATGAGCATGGAATATTACGTATACAGTGCAAATTTCAAGTCGATGGGACGACTTAGTATTTTTCATGATTTTTAAGGGGACCTTGCAACTTTTTTCGAGTAATTTTTCATTTTTTTCGATTGAACAAAATTGTCAATATATACTAATTCTACCATTCTGAATCGATTGGCGTTCGCAGAATTTGTCTATCTCTAACCGTTCTCGAGTTGGTCAGCTCTAAATCAGTTTTTAGATGTTTTTTTGCCGCCAAAAATATTTCTGATGAGTTTTCGACATTTTCGTTCAAAGATTCGGAATCAGCCCGTCAAAATACGTTTGAGAACAAAAATTATAAATTCGAAAGGTGAAAAATGAAAAATTTCAGAAAATTGGTTTTTCTACCTTAAACTCCCTTTTCCGGCTGAATCTTATATCTGAGGAAATAAAAATCATACATTTTCGGAATGAGCATGAAATTTTACGTATGCAGTGCAAATTTCAAGTCGATGGGACGACTTAGTATTTTTCATGATTTTTAAGGGGACCTTGCAACTTTTTTCGAGTAATTTTTCATTTTTTTCAATTGAACGAAATTGTCAATATATACTAATTCTACCATTCTGAATCGATTGGCGTTCGCAGAATTTATCTATCTCTAACCGTTCTCGAGTTGGTCAGCTCTAAATCAGTTTTTAGATGTTTTTTTGCCACCAAAAATATTTCTGATGAGTTTTCGACATTTTCGTTCAAAGATTCGGAATCAGCCCGTCAAAATACGTTTGAGAACAAAAATTATAAATTCGAAAGGTGAAAAATGAAAAATCTCAGAAAATTGGATTTTCTACCGTAAACACCTTTTTCCGGCTGAATCTTATATCTGAGGAAATAAAAATCATACATTTTCGGAATGAGCATGAAATTTTACGTATACAGTGCAAATTTCAAGTCGATGGGACGACTTAGTATTTTTCATGATTTTTAAGGGGACCCCTTGCAACTTTTTTCGAGTAATTTTTCATTTTTTTCGATTGAACGAAATTGTCAATATATACTGATTCTACCATTCTGAATCGATGGGCGTTCGCAGAATTTGTCTATCTCTAACCGTTCTCGAGTTGGTCAGCTCTAAATCAGTTATTTGATGTTTTTTTGCCGCCAAAAATATTTCTGATGAGTTTTCGACATTTTCGTTCAAAGATTCGGAATCAGCCCGTCAAAATACGTTTGAGAACAAAAATTAAAAATTCGAAAGGTGATAAATGAAAAATTTCAGAAAATTGGATTTTCCACCTTAAACACCCTTTTCCGGCTGAATCTTATATCTGAGGAAATAAAAATCATACACTTTCGGAATGAGCATGAAATTTTACGTATACAGTCCAAATTTCAAGTCGATGGGACGACTTAGTATTTTTCATGATTTTTAAGGGGACCTTGCAACTTTTTTCGAGTAATTTTTCATTTTTTTCGATTGAACGAAATTGTCAATACATACTAATTCTACCATTCTGAATCGATTGGCGTTCGCAGAATTTATCTATCTCTAACCGTTCTCGAGTTGGTCAGCTCTAAATCAGTTATTAGATGTTTTTTTGCCGCCAAAAATATTTCTGATGAGTTTTCGACATTTTCGTTCAAAGATTCGGAATCAGCCCGTCAAAATACGTTTGAGAACAAAAATTATAAATTCGAAAGGTGAAAAATGAAAAATTTCAGAAAATTGGTTTTTCTACCTTAAACTCCCTTTTCCGGCTGAATCTTATATCTGAGGAAATAAAAATCATACATTTTCGGAATGAGCATGAAATTTTACGTATGCAGTGCAAATTTCAAGTCGATGGGACGACTTAGTATTTTTCATGATTTTTAAGGGGACCCCTTGCAACTTTTTTCGAGTAATTTTTCATTTTTTTCGATTGAACGAAATTGTCAATACATACTGATTCTACCATTCTGAATCGATTGGCGTTCGCAGAATTTGTCGATCTCTAACCGTTCTCGAGTTGGTCAGCTCTAAATCAGTTTTTAGATGTTTTTTTGCCGCCAAAAATATTTTCGAAATTTTCGTTCAAAGATTCGGAATCAGCCCGTCAAAATACGTTTGAAAACAAAAATTATAAATTCGAAAGGTGAAAAATGAAAAATTTCAGAAAATTTGATTTTCTACCTTAAACACCCTTTTCCGGCTGAATCTTATATCTGAGCAAATAAAAATCATACATTTTCGGAATGAGCATGGAATTTTACGTATACAGTGCAAATTTCAAGTCGATGGGACGACTTAGTATTTTTCATGATTTTTTTCGATTGAACGAAATTGTCAATATATACTAATTCTACCATTCTGAATCGATTGGCGTTCGCAGAATTTGTCTATCTCTAACCGTTCTCGAGTTGGTCAGCTCTAAATCAGTTTTTAGATGTTTTTTTGCCGCCAAAAATATTTCTGATGAGTTTTCGACATTTTCGTTCAAAGATTCGGAATCAGCCCGTCAAAATACGTTTGAGAACAAAAATTATAAATTCGAAAGGTGAAAAATGAAAAATTTCAGAAAATTTGATTTTCTACCTTAAACACCCTTTTCCGGCTGAATCTGAGGAAATAAAAATCATACATTTTCGGAATGAGCATGAAATTTTACGTATACAGTGCGAATTTCAAGTCGATGGGACGACTTATTATTTTTCATGATTTTTAAGGGGACCCCCTTGCAACTTTTTTTGAGTAATTTTTCATTTTTTTCGATTGAACGAAATTGTCAATAAATACTAATTCTACCATTCTGAATCGATTGGCGTTCGCAGAATTTGTCTATCTCTAACCGTTCTCGAGTTGGTCAGCTCTAAATCAGTTTTTAGATGTTTTTTTGCCGCCAAAAATATTTCTGATAAGTTTTCGAAATTTTCGTTCAAAGATTCAGAATCAGCCCGTCAAAATACGTTTGAAAACAAAAATTATAAATTCGAAAGGAGAAAAATGAAAAATTTCAGAAAATTTGATTTTCTACCTTAAACACCCTTTTCCGGCTGAATCTTATATCTGAGCAAATAAAAATCATACATTTTCGGAATGAGCATGGAATATTACGTATACAGTGCAAATTTCAAGTCGATGGGACGACTTAGTATTTTTCATGATTTTTAAGGGGACCTTGCAACTTTTTTCGAGTAATTTTTCATTTTTTTCGATTGAACAAAATTGTCAATATATACTAATTCTACCATTCTGAATCGATTGGCATTCGCAGAATTTGTCTATCTCTAACCGTTCTCGAGTTGGTCAGCTCTAAATCAGTTTTTAGATGTTTTTTTGCCGCCAAAAATATTTCTGATGAGTTTTCGACATTTTCGTTCAAAGATTCGGAATCAGCCCGTCAAAATACGTTTGAGAACAAAAATTATAAATTCGAAAGGTGAAAAATGAAAAATTTCAGAAAATTGGTTTTTCTACCTTAAACTCCCTTTTCCGGCTGAATCTTATATCTGAGGAAATAAAAATCATACATTTTCGGAATGAGCATGAAATTTTACGTATGCAGTGCAAATTTCAAGTCGATGGGACGACTTAGTATTTTTCATGATTTTTAAGGGGACCTTGCAACTTTTTTCGAGTAATTTTTCATTTTTTTCGATTGAACGAAATTGTCAATAAATACTAATTCTACCATTCTGAATCGATTGGCGTTCGCAGAATTTGTCTATCTCTAACCGTTCTCGAGTTGGTCAGCTCTAAATCAGTTTTTAGATGTTTTTTTGCCGCCAAAAATATTTCTGATGAGTTTTCGACATTTTCGTTCAAAGATTCGGAATCAGCCCGTCAAAATACGTTTGAGAACAAAAATTATAAATTCGAAAGGTGAAAAATGAAAAATTTCAGAAAATTTGATTTTCTACCTTAAACACCCTTTTCCGGCTGAATCTTATATCTGAGGAAATAAAAATCATACATTTTCGGAATGAGCATGAAATTTTACGTATACAGTGCAAATTTCAAGTCGATGGGACGACTTAGTATTTTTCATGATTTTTAAGGGGACCCCCTTGCAACTTTTTTCGAGTAATTTTTCATTTTTTTCGATTGAACGAAATTGTCAATATATACTAATTTTACCATTCTGAATCGATTGACGTTCGCAGAATTTGTCTATCTCTAACCGTTCTCGAGTTGGTCAGCTCTAAATCAGTTTATTGATGTTTTTTTGCCGCCAAAAATATTTCTGATGATTTTCGATATTTTCGTTCAAAGATTCGGAATCAGCCCGTCAAAATACGTTTAAGAACAAAAATTATAAATTCGAAAGGTGAAAAATGAAAAATCTCAGAAAATTGGATTTTCTACCTTAAACACCCTTTTCCGGCTGAATCTTATATCTGAGGAAATAAAAATCATTCATTTTCGGAATGAGCATGAAATTTTACGTATACAGTGCAAATTTCAAGTCGATGGGACGACTTATTATTTTTCATGATTTTTAAGGGGACCCCCTTGCAACTTTTTTTGAGTAATTTTTCATTTTTTTCGATTGAACGAAATTGTCAATAAATACTAATTCTACCATTCTGAATCGATTGGCGTTCGCAGAATTTGTCTATCTCTAACCGTTCTCGAGTTGGTCAGCTCTAAATCAGTTTTTAGATATTTTTTTGCCGCCAAAAATATTTCTGATTAGTTTTCGAAATTTTCGTTCAAAGATTCAGAATCAGCCCGTCAAAATACGTTTGAAAACAAAAATTATAAATTCGAAAGGAGAAAAATGAAAAATTTCAGAAAATTTGATTTTCTACCTTAAACACCCTTTTCCGGCTGAATCTTATATCTGAGCAAATAAAAATCATACATTTTCGGAATGAGCATGGAATATTACGTATACAGTGCAAATTTCAAGTCGATGGGACGACTTAGTATTTTTCATGATTTTTAAGGGGACCTTGCAACTTTTTTCGAGTAATTTTTCATTTTTTTCGATTGAACAAAATTGTCAATATATACTAATTCTACCATTCTGAATCGATTGGCATTCGCAGAATTTGTCTATCTCTAACCGTTCTCGAGTTGGTCAGCTCTAAATCAGTTTTTAGATGTTTTTTTGCCGCCAAAAATATTTCTGATGAGTTTTCGACATTTTCGTTCAAAGATTCGGAATCAGCCCGTCAAAATACGTTTGAGAACAAAAATTATAAATTCGAAAGGTGAAAAATGAAAAATCTCAGAAAATTGGATTTTCTACCGTAAACACCTTTTTCCGGCTGAATCTTATATCTGAGGAAATAAAAATCATACATTTTCGGAATGAGCATGAAATTTTACGTATACAGTGCAAATTTCAAGTCGATGGGACGACTTAGTTTTCATGATTTTTAAGGGGACCTTGCAACTTTTTTCGAGTAATTTTTCATTTTTTTCAATTGAACGAAATTGTCAATATATACTAATTCTACCATTCTGAATCGATTGGCGTTCGCAGAATTTATCTATCTCTAACCGTTCTCGAGTTGGTCAGCTCTAAATCAGTTTTTAGATGTTTTTTTGCCACCAAAAATATTTCTGATGAGTTTTCGACATTTTCGTTCAAAGATTCGGAATCAGCCCGTCAAAATACGTTTGAGAACAAAAATTATAAATTCGAAAGGTGAAAAATGAAAAATTTCAGAAAATTGGTTTTTCTACCTTAAACTCCCTTTTCCGGCTGAATCTTATATCTGAGGAAATAAAAATCATACATTTTCGGAATGAGCATGAAATTTTACGTATGCAGTGCAAATTTCAAGTCGATGGGACGACTTAGTTTTCATGATTTTTAAGGGGACCTTGCAACTTTTTTCGAGTAATTTTTCATTTTTTTCAATTGAACGAAATTGTCAATATATACTAATTCTACCATTCTGAATCGATTGGCGTTCGCAGAATTTATCTATCTCTAACCGTTCTCGAGTTGGTCAGCTCTAAATCAGTTTTTAGATGTTTTTTTGCCACCAAAAATATTTCTGATGAGTTTTCGACATTTTCGTTCAAAGATTCGGAATCAGCCCGTCAAAATACGTTTGAGAACAAAAATTATAAATTCGAAAGGTGAAAAATGAAAAATCTCAGAAAATTGGATTTTCTACCGTAAACACCTTTTTCCGGCTGAATCTTATATCTGAGGAAATAAAAATCATACATTTTCGGAATGAGCATGAAATTTTACGTATACAGTGCAAATTTCAAGTCGATGGGACGACTTAGTATTTTTCATGATTTTTAAGGGGACCCCTTGCAACTTTTTTCGAGTAATTTTTCATTTTTTTCGATTGAACGAAATTGTCAATATATACTGATTCTACCATTCTGAATCGATGGGCGTTCGCAGAATTTGTCTATCTCTAACCGTTCTCGAGTTGGTCAGCTCTAAATCAGTTATTTGATGTTTTTTTGCCGCCAAAAATATTTCTGATGAGTTTTCGACATTTTCGTTCAAAGATTCGGAATCAGCCCGTCAAAATACGTTTGAGAACAAAAATTAAAAATTCGAAAGGTGAAAAATGAAAAATTTCAGAAAATTGGATTTTCCACCTTAAACACCCTTTTCCGGCTGAATCTTATATCTGAGGAAATAAAAATCATACACTTTCGGAATGAGCATGAAATTTTACGTATACAGTCCAAATTTCAAGTCGATGGGACGACTTAGTATTTTTCATGATTTTTAAGGGGACCTTGCAACTTTTTTCGAGTAATTTTTCATTTTTTTCGATTGAACGAAATTGTCAATACATACTAATTCTACCATTCTGAATCGATTGGCGTTCGCAGAATTTATCTATATCTAACCGTTCTCGAGTTGGTCAGCTCTAAATCAGTTTTTAGATGTTTTTTTGCCGCCAAAAATATTTCTGATGAGTTTTCGACATTTTCGTTCAAAGATTCGGAATCAGCCCGTCAAAATACGTTTGAGAACAAAAATTATAAATTCGAAAGGTGAAAAATGAAAAATCTCAGAAAATTAGATTTTCTACCATAAACAACCTTTTCCGGCTTAATCTTTTATCTGAGCAAATAAAAATCATACATTTTCGGAATGAGCATGGAATTTTACGTATACAGTGCAAATTTCAAGTCGATGGGACGACTTAGTATTTTTCATGATTTTTAAGGGGACCCCCTTGCAACTTTTTTCGAGTAATTTTTCATTTTTTTCGATTGAACAAAATTGTCAATACATACTAATTCTACCATTCTGAATCGATTGGCGTTCGCAGAATTTATCTATCTCTAACCGTTCTCGAGTTGGTCAGCTCTAAATCAGTTTTTAGATGTTTTTTTGCCGCCAAAAATATTTCTGATGAGTTTTCGACATTTTCGTTCAAAGATTCGGAATCAGCCCGTCAAAATACGTTTGAGGACAAAAATTTGAAATTCGAAAGGTGAAAAATGACAAATCTCAGAAAATTGGATTTTTTACCTTAAACACCCTTTTCCGGCTGAATCTTATATCTGAGCAAATAAAAATCATACATTTTCGGAATGAGCATGGAATTTTACGTATACAGTGCAAATTTCAAGTCGATGGGACGACTTAGTATTTTTCATGATTTTTAAGCCCCTTGCAACTTTTTTCGAGTAATTTTTCATTTTTTTCGATTGAACGAAATTGTCAATATATACTGATTCTACCATTCTGAATCGATTGGCGTTCGCAGAATTTGTCTATCTCTAACCGTTCTCGAGTTGGTCAGCTCTAAATCAGTTATTTGATGTTTTTTTGCCGCCAAAAATATTTCTGATGAGTTTTCGACATTTTCGTTCAAAGATTCGGAATCAGCCCGTCAAAATACGTTTGAGAACAAAAATTATAAATTCGAAAGGTGAAAAATGAAAAATCTCAGAAAATTAGATTTTCTACCATAAACAACCTTTTCCGGCTGAATCTTTTATCTGAGCAAATAAAAATCATACATTTTCGGAATGAGCATGGAATTTTACGTATACAGTGCAAATTTCAAGTCGATGGGACGACTTAGTATTTTTCATGATTTTTAAGGGGACCCCCTTGCAACTTTTTTCGAGTAATTTTTCATTTTTTTCGATTGAACGAAATTGTCAATACATACTAATTCTACCATTCTGAATCGATTGGCGTTCGCAGAATTTATCTATCTCTAACCGTTCTCGAGTTGGTCAGCTCTAAATCAGTTTTTAGATGTTTTTTTGCCGCCAAAAATATTTCTGATGAGTTTTCGACATTTTCGTTCAAAGATTCGGAATCAGCCCGTCAAAATACGTTTGAGGACAAAAATTCGAAATTCGAAAGGTGAAAAATGACAAATCTCAGAAAATTGGATTTTTTACCTTAAACACCCTTTTCCGGCTGAATCTTATATCTGAGCAAATAAAAATCATACATTTTCGGAATGAGCATGGAATTTTACGTATACAGTGCAAATTTCAAGTCGATGGGACGACTTTGTATTTTTCATGATTTTTAAAAGGACCCCCTTGCAACTTTTTTCGAGTAATTTTTCATTTTTTTCGATTGAACGAAATTGTCAATATATACTGATTCTACCATTCTGAATCGATTGGCGTTCGCAGAATTTGTCTATCTCTAACCGTTCTCGAGTTGGTCAGCTCTAAATCAGTTATTTGATGTTTTTTTGCCGCCAAAAATATTTCTGATGAGTTTTCGACATTTTCGTTCAAAGATTCGGAATCAGCCCGTCAAAATACGTTTGAGAACAAAAATTATAAATTCGAAAGGTGAAAAATGAAAAATCTCAGAAAATTAGATTTTCTACCATAAACAACCTTTTCCGGCTGAATCTTTTATCTGAGCAAATAAAAATCATACATTTTCGGAATGAGCATGGAATTTTACGTATACAGTGCAAATTTCAAGTCGATGGGACGACTTAGTATTTTTCATGATTTTTAAGGGGACCCCCTTGCAACTTTTTTCGAGTAATTTTTCATTTTTTTCGATTGAACGAAATTGTCAATACATACTAATTCTACCATTCTGAATCGATTGGCGTTCGCAGAATTTATCTATCTCTAACCGTTCTCGAGTTGGTCAGCTCTAAATCAGTTTTTAGATGTTTTTTTGCCGCCAAAAATATTTCTGATGAGTTTTCGACATTTTCGTTCAAAGATTCGGAATCAGCCCGTCAAAATACGTTTGAGGACAAAAATTCGAAATTCGAAAGGTGAAAAATGACAAATCTCAGAAAATTGGATTTTTTACCTTAAACACCCTTTTCCGGCTGAATCTTATATCTGAGCAAATAAAAATCATACATTTTCGGAATGAGCATGGAATTTTACGTATACAGTGCAAATTTCAAGTCGATGGGACGACTTAGTATTTTTCATGATTTTTAAGGGGACCCCCTTGCAACTTTTTTCGAGTAATTTTTCATTTTTTTCGATTGAACGAAATTGTCAATACATACTAATTCTACCATTCTGAATCGATTGGCGTTCGCAGAATTTATCTATCTCTAACCGTTCTCGAGTTGGTCAGCTCTAAATCAGTTTTTAGATGTTTTTTTGCCGCCAAAAATATTTCTGATGAGTTTTCGACATTTTCGTTCAAAGATTCGGAATCAGCCCGTCAAAATACGTTTGAGAACAAAAATTCGAAATTCGAAAGGTGAAAAATGACAAATCTCAGAAAATTGGATTTTTTACCTTAAACACCCTTTTCCGGCTGAATCTTATATCTGAGCAAATAAAAATCATACATTTTCGGAATGAGCATGGAATTTTACGTATACAGTGCAAATTTCAAGTCGATGGGACGACTTAGTATTTTTCATGATTTTTAAAAGGACCCCTTGCAACTTTTTTCGAGTAATTTTTCATTTTTTTCGATTGAACGAAATTGTTAATATATACTGATTCTACCATTCTGAATCGATTGGCGTTCGCAGAATTTGTCTATCTCTAACCGTTCTCGAGTTGGTCAGCTCTAAATCAGTTATTTGATGTTTTTTTGCCGCCAAAAATATTTCTGATGAGTTTTCGACATTTTCGTTCAAAGATTCGGAATCAGCCCGTCAAAATACGTTTGAGAACAAAAATTATAAATTCGAAAGGTGAAAAATGAAAAATCTCAGAAAATTAGATTTTCTACCATAAACAACCTTTTCCGGCTGAATCTTTTATCTGAGCAAATAAAAATCATACATTTTCGGAATGAGCATGGAATTTTACGTATACAGTGCAAATTTCAAGTCGATGGGACGACTTAGTATTTTTCATGATTTTTAAGGGGACCCCCTTGCAACTTTTTTCGAGTAATTTTTCATTTTTTTCGATTGAACGAAATTGTCAATACATACTGATTCTACCATTCTGAATCGATTGGCGTTCGCAGAATTTGTCTATCTCTAACCGTTCTCGAGTTGGTCAGCTCTAAATCAGTTATTTGATGTTTTTTTGCCGCCAAAAATATTTCTGATGAGTTTTCGACATTTTCGTTCAAAGATTCGGAATCAGCCCGTCAAAATACGTTTGAGGACAAAAATTCGAAATTCGAAAGGTGAAAAATGACAAATCTCAGAAAATTGGATTTTTTACCTTAAACACCCTTTTCCGGCTGAATCTTATATCTGAGCAAATAAAAATCATACATTTTCGGAATGAGCATGGAATTTTACGTATACAGTGCAAATTTCAAGTCGATGGGACGACTTTGTATTTTTCATGATTTTTAAAAGGACCCCCTTGCAACTTTTTTCGAGTAATTTTTCATTTTTTTTGATTGAACGAAATTGTCAATATATACTGATTCTACCATTCTGAATCGATTGGCGTTCGCAGAATTTGTCTATCTCTAACCGTTCTCGAGTTGGTCAGCTCTAAATCAGTTATTTGATGTTTTTTTGCCGCCAAAAATATTTCTGATGAGTTTTCGACATTTTCGTTCAAAGATTCGGAATCAGCCCGTCAAAATACGTTTGAGAACAAAAATTATAAATTCGAAAGGTGAAAAATGAAAAATCTCAGAAAATTAGATTTTCTACCATAAACAACCTTTTCCGGCTGAATCTTTTATCTGAGCAAATAAAAATCATACATTTTCGGAATGAGCATGGAATTTTACGTATACAGTGCAAATTTCAAGTCGATGGGACGACTTAGTATTTTTCATGATTTTTAAGGGGACCCCCTTGCAACTTTTTTCGAGTAATTTTTCATTTTTTTCGATTGAACGAAATTGTCAATACATACTAATTCTACCATTCTGAATCGATTGGCGTTCGCAGAATTTATCTATCTCTAACCGTTCTCGAGTTGGTCAGCTCTAAATCAGTTTTTAGATGTTTTTTTGCCGCCAAAAATATTTCTGATGAGTTTTCGACATTTTCGTTCAAAGATTCGGAATCAGCCCGTCAAAATACGTTTGAGGACAAAAATTCGAAATTCGAAAGGTGAAAAATGACAAATCTCAGAAAATTGGATTTTTTACCTTAAACACCCTTTTCCGGCTGAATCTTATATCTGAGCAAATAAAAATCATACATTTTCGGAATGAGCATGGAATTTTACGTATACAGTGCAAATTTCAAGTCGATGGGACGACTTAGTATTTTTCATGATTTTTAAGGGGACCCCCTTGCAACTTTTTTCGAGTAATTTTTCATTTTTTTCGATTGAACGAAATTGTCAATACATACTAATTCTACCATTCTGAATCGATTGGCGTTCGCAGAATTTATCTATCTCTAACCGTTCTCGAGTTGGTCAGCTCTAAATCAGTTTTTAGATGTTTTTTTGCCGCCAAAAATATTTCTGATGAGTTTTCGACATTTTCGTTCAAAGATTCGGAATCAGCCCGTCAAAATACGTTTGAGGACAAAAATTCGAAATTCGAAAGGTGAAAAATGACAAATCTCAGAAAATTGGATTTTTTACCTTAAACACCCTTTTCCGGCTGAATCTTATATCTGAGCAAATAAAAATCATACATTTTCGGAATGAGCATGGAATTTTACGTATACAGTGCAAATTTCAAGTCGATGGGACGACTTAGTATTTTTCATGATTTTTAAAAGGACCCCTTGCAACTTTTTTCGAGTAATTTTTCATTTTTTTCGATTGAACGAAATTGTTAATATATACTGATTCTACCATTCTGAATCGATTGGCGTTCGCAGAATTTGTCTATCTCTAACCGTTCTCGAGTTGGTCAGCTCTAAATCAGTTATTTGATGTTTTTTTGCCGCCAAAAATATTTCTGATGAGTTTTCGACATTTTCGTTCAAAGATTCGGAATCAGCCCGTCAAAATACGTTTGAGAACAAAAATTATAAATTCGAAAGGTGAAAAATGAAAAATCTCAGAAAATTAGATTTTCTACCATAAACAACCTTTTCCGGCTGAATCTTTTATCTGAGCAAATAAAAATCATACATTTTCGGAATGAGCATGGAATTTTACGTATACAGTGCAAATTTCAAGTCGATGGGACGACTTAGTATTTTTCATGATTTTTAAGGGGACCCCCTTGCAACTTTTTTCGAGTAATTTTTCATTTTTTTCGATTGAACGAAATTGTCAATACATACTGATTCTACCATTCTGAATCGATTGGCGTTCGCAGAATTTGTCTATCTCTAACCGTTCTCGAGTTGGTCAGCTCTAAATCAGTTATTTGATGTTTTTTTGCCGCCAAAAATATTTCTGATGAGTTTTCGACATTTTCGTTCAAAGATTCGGAATCAGCCCGTCAAAATACGTTTGAGAACAAAAATTATAAATTCGAAAGGTGAAAAATGAAAAATCTCAGAAAATTAGATTTTCTACCATAAACAACCTTTTCCGGCTGAATCTTTTATCTGAGCAAATAAAAATCATACATTTTCGGAATGAGCATGGAATTTTACGTATACAGTGCAAATTTCAAGTTGATGGGACGACTTAGTATTTTTCATGATTTTTAAGGGGACCCCCTTGCAACTTTTTTCGAGTAATTTTTCATTTTTTTCGATTGAACGAAATTGTCAATACATACTAATTCTACCATTCTGAATCGATTGGCGTTCGCAGAATTTATCTATCTCTAACCGTTCTCGAGTTGGTCAGCTCTAAATCAGTTTTTAGATGTTTTTTTGCCGCCAAAAATATTTCTGATGAGTTTTCGACATTTTCGTTCAAAGATTCGGAATCAGCCCGTCAAAATACGTTTGAGGACAAAAATTCGAAATTCGAAAGGTGAAAAATGACAAATCTCAGAAAATTGGATTTTTTACCTTAAACACCCTTTTCCGGCTGAATCTTATATCTGAGCAAATAAAAATCATACATTTTCGGAATGAGCATGGAATTTTACGTATACAATGCAAATTTCAAGTCGATGGGACGACTTAGTATTTTTCATGATTTTTAAGGGGACCCCCTTGCAACTTTTTTCGAGTAATTTTTCATTTTTTTCGATTGAACGAAATTGTCAATATATACTGATTCTACCATTCTGAATCGATTGGCGTTCGCAGAATTTGTCTATCTCTAACCGTTCTCGAGTTGGTCAGCTCTAAATCAGTTATTTGATGTTTTTTTGCCGCCAAAAATATTTCTGATGAGTTTTCGACATTTTCGTTCAAAGATTCGGAATCAGCCCGTCAAAATACGTTTGAGAACAAAAATTAAAAATTCGAAAGGTGAAAAATGAAAAATTTCAGAAAATTGGATTTTCTACCTTAAACACCCTTTTCCGGCTGAATCTTATATCTGAGGAAATAAAAATCATACACTTTCGGAATGAGCATGAAATTTTACGTATACAGTCCAAATTTCAAGTCGATGGGACGACTTAGTATTTTTCATGATTTTTAAGGGGACCTTGCAACTTTTTTCGAGTAATTTTTCATTTTTTTCGATTGAACGAAATTGTCAATATATACTAATTCTACCATTCTGAATCGATTAGCGTTCGCAGAATTTATCTATATCTAACCGTTCTCGAGTTGGTCAGCTCTAAATCAGTTTTTAGATGTTTTTTTGCCGCCAAAAATATTTCTGATGAGTTTTCGACATTTTCGTTCAAAGATTCGGAATCAGCCCGTCAAAATACGTTTGAGAACAAAAATTATAAATTCGAAAGGTGAAAAATGAAAAATCTCAGAAAATTAGATTTTCTACCATAAACAACCTTTTCCGGCTTAATCTTTTATCTGAGCAAATAAAAATCATACATTTTCGGAATGAGCATGGAATTTTACGTATACAGTGCAAATTTCAAGTCGATGGGACGACTTAGTATTTTTCATGATTTTTAAGGGGACCCCCTTGCAACTTTTTTCGAGTAATTTTTCATTTTTTTCGATTGAACGAAATTGTCAATACATACTAATTCTACCATTCTGAATCGATTGGCGTTCGCAGAATTTATCTATCTCTAACCGTTCTCGAGTTGGTCAGCTCTAAATCAGTTTTTAGATGTTTTTTTGCCGCCAAAAATATTTCTGATGAGTTTTCGACATTTTCGTTCAAAGATTCGGAATCAGCCCGTCAAAATACGTTTGAGAACAAAAATTAAAAATTCGAAAGGTGAAAAATGAAAAATTTCAGAAAATTGGATTTTCTACCTTAAACACCCTTTTCCGGCTGAATCTTATATCTGAGGAAATAAAAATCATACACTTTCGGAATGTGCATGAAATTTTACGTATACAGTCCAAATTTCAAGTCGATGGGACGACTTAGTATTTTTCATGATTTTTAAGGGGACCTTGCAACTTTTTTCGAGTAATTTTTCATTTTTTTCGATTGAACGAAATTGTCAATATATACTAATTCTACCATTCTGAATCGATTGGCGTTCGCAGAATTTATCTATCTCTAACCGTTCTCAAGTTGGTCAGCTCTAAATCAGTTTTTAGTTGTTTTTTTGCCGCCAAAAATATTTCTGATGAGTTTTCGACATTTTCGTTCAAAGATTCGGAATCAGCCCGTCAAAATACGTTTGAGAACAAAAATTATAAATTCGAAAGGTGAAAAATGAAAAATCTCAGAAAATTGGATTTTCTACCTTAAACACCCTTTTCCGGCTGAATCTTTTATCTGAGCAAATAAAAATCATACATTTTCGGAATGAGCATGGAATTTTACGTATACAGTGCAAATTTCAAGTCGATGGGACGACTTAGTATTTTTCATGATTTTTAAGGGGACCCCCTTGCAACTTTTTTCGAGTAATTTTTCATTTTTTTCGATTGAACGAAATTGTCAATATATACTGATTCTACCATTCTGAATCGATTGGCGTTCGCAGTATTTGTCTATCTCTAACCGTTCTCGAGTTGGTCAGCTCTAAATAGTTTTTAGATGTTTTTTTGCCGTCAAAAATATTTTTGATGAGTTTTCGACATTTTCGTTCAAAGATTCGGAATCAGCCCGTCAAAATACGTTTGAGGACAAAAATTCGAAATTCGAAAGGTGAAAAATGAAAAATCTCAGAAAATTGGATTTTCTACCTTAAACACCCTTTTCCGGCTGAATCTTATATCTGAGCAAATAAAAATCATACATTTTCGGAATGAGCATGGAGTTTTACGTATACAGTGCAAATTTCAAGTCGATGGGACGACTTAGTATTTTTCATGATTTTTAAGGGGACCCCCTTGCAACTTTTTTCGAGTAATTTTTCATTTTTTTCGATTGAACGAAATTGTCAATATATACTGATTCTACCATTCTGAATCGATTGGCGTTCGCAGAATTTGTCTATCTCTAACCGTTCTCGAGTTGGTCAGCTTTAAATCAGTTTTAAAAATATTTCTGATGAGTTTTCGACATTTTCGTTCAAAGATTCGGAATCAACCCGTCAAAATACGTTTGAGGACAAAAATTCGAAATTCGAAAGGTGAAAAATGAAAAATCTCAGAAAATTGGATTTTCTACCTTAAACACCCTTTTCCGGCTGAATCTTATATCTGAGCAAATAAAAATCATACATTTTCGGAATGAGCATGGAATTTTACGTATACACTGCAAATTTCAAGTCGATGGGACGATTTAGTATTTTTCATGATTTTTAGGGGTGAACCCCATGCAACTTTTTCGAGTAATTTTTAGTTTCGAAATTCACAATACATACCAATTCGACCATTCTGAATCGATTGGCGTTAGCAGAATTCCTCTAACCGTTCTCAAGTTGGTCAGCTCTGAATCAGTTTTCAAATGTTTTTTTTTGCGCAAAAATAATTTCTGGGTAGCTTTGACATTTCAAATAATGAATTTAATTAAAATTAATATTAAATTAATGAAAATGTTATGATGTAGACCTAATCAAAGAGTAGTTTCCCCCTCGGTAAACTATTCTGTAATATGTTCCAACCAATCGCAAAATAATGACTGTGTAATCATCACTTTTCAATTTTGGTTTCCCATCTCTACTTCGTTTTCAACTTCTCGTGTTTGTCACTGGAAAGAAAATTTACACGATTTAGAGTAAATCGCCGAGAACAGTTTCCTGGCAATTTCAAACAAGTGCACTTTTTGTTCCCCTGATCGCATAATCACATTTACCTACTGAAAATCCCTAAGATGTTTCCAAAGCACTGCTCAACCCCCACTAATTAGAAGCTATCTGGTTTTCCGTGACAATGCGATGCTCTCTTGTTTCGAAAGCACACAACATGTTTTCTTCTGCGTAATTAATGAACATTTTTCTACTCCACAATTCTCAAATTTCGAACTGGCATTGACTGATGGTTTATTCAATCATTCAAGCAGAGAAAATATGATCGAACGCACCCAATGTCAGAGAGAATTTAAATTTTTAATGACTTGTGAGTTTATTCGGATAGTCGTGTTGTTTTGAAATGAAAGAGTTCTCTCGGACTTCTCGAAAAATTGTTCAAAGCATCATTAATTGTTTTTCTCGTTTATTTTCGGCACAATTCGTATGTTGCCATAACAGGGAATAGATTGAGTATACAGGGTGACCACGAGGTGAGGTACGACCCCTAATTTTTCTATAGTTTTCAAAACACAGGTTTTAAATTTGGTACAGCTTGGCAAAACTTGCAAGGAATTTGAGATGCGCCAACGTTAAACACAAAGGGTAACTGTCCACTACCGACTTTTATTGGGAATGACAAGGACGCTTACCGGTAGACCTACTGCGCACCCAATATTCACATTACTTGCTAGATCTGCCAAGCTTTATTTTGCTATAGTATTTGAATACGCATATTTTGACGCTACAACTAATTATTTACCAATTGAGTGATGATCATGAGGAATCCAACGATACCACGTTTGATGGTGTTATCTCTTATCGCCATTTATTTCATCAGTAAGCTCAATGAGTAGAAGAGAGAAACTTTTTCTGGCGGGTCCGTCCAACTCTCTCTCTCCCACTCATTGAGCTTTATGGGTAAAATAAATGGCGATATATCAGTAGTCATTGGAGATATCACCATCAAACCTGAAATTTGAAAATCAAAAAATAATTTCATTTCCGAAAAAGCAGAAGTTGATTTTTATTTTCAAATATGTCAAAATGTGCCGCCTAGTAAGCTATGGTATAGTAAACCCTAAAATAAATACAAAATCCTACTAGTTTATAATACAAATTCATCCACTGTCCTCTAGTCCTCTTAACATTTTTGGAAAGGAAATGTATTAAATTTATGTTTCATAGAGAGGTTTCTAAGTGAAAGTTGGATGAAAATATATTTCTGAAAAACTTATAACCTGAACATTATCTCGAACCATTTAGTTGTTGAATGTTCAGTATTGATACTTCGGTTATGAAATGTCGCTGAAAAATAATTGAGGTTCATCAATCCCCTCAGGGCGAAAGATAATAGACAAGAAATATACTAAATAAATCCTCATATAATGCACTCGTTTTCTTAGAAAACCTGATTGAATTCCGATATAAAATTTCAGGCTCGCCTTAACCCGCCACTGCAATTTCCGGCAGGGCCGAAAATTACTGCAATTTCCGGCAGGGCCGAAAATTAGATTTGTCATAACTTTGCTAAAAATTGTAGTAGAAGGAAAAGAAAAAGTGTATATCATTCCTGAAGACTTGTATTTCCTCATGCAAACATAACATGTGTGTATCTGAGTACCAAAAATGTGTTTTGTCCCACTTCACATAACCCTTTTACGATATTTACGGAGGACCGAAAGTCATGGATATTTTAGTTGATATGAAATAATTATACTGAAGCAGGAATCAGTACCCTCTTTGGACCATATGCAATGACTTCAGACTAGTGAGACACGTCTGAAAAGAAAAAACTGGGTTTTACTCCTGCCTCAGATTTCAACTCACCCATAATCCCGGTAATCTCTTCAGTAAATGTTGAAAATAATCGCTCATACCCATCCTACAAGAAAAATTAAGTATGTGATTTCAAGCTTGATGTTTGCATTTCATAATATTGTTATTAAATATATATGCATGATATGAATAAGCGATTATTTTCAACATTTAGTGAAGGGCATGCCGGTTTTATGGGTAAGTTGAAAATGAGGCAGGAGTAAAACAAAATTCGGAGGAGAAGTGAGAGACCGGTTGCGCGCACAAGGCGCTTTTTTCTATACAGCGAAGACGTCGCTTCTTGGCGCCCCCTCCACTACTACCTTAGCACGACTCGGCGACGAATTTTCACTCGAAGTGCTGTGTTCAGAAGCATTTTTAACAATGTTCTCCAAACTTATGGGAAAATGTGAGATGGACAAATTGTAGTTTTTAACCTCAACTTCAAAATGCCGCTTTAAAAATTCAAATCGGACCATTTCCCGTAATATGACACATCATGCAAAATATGGCTGTAATTTTTTTAAAACCCGATTGTAGGAAAACTATTGAAGCGACAATTTCCACCTTTCGGGAGCTCAATGTACATGATATTAGCTACCATTTCCCGAAAAATTATTTCTTAATATTGAAAATTGAGGGAGATACGAATTTTTGAAAAAAGGCATTTTTTTCAAGAGTTTTTCCGGCTTTTCTCGGCGAAAAATGGTCGTATCGGGATTTTCCAAAAACCATTTTGTAGGTTTTTTCATTCTCTACAAACGGTCTCTTATGAGTGAAGCCATTCGTCGAGTACCTTTTGAGATATTTACAAAAAACAAAAAAAGGACCCTTTTTTTAATAATCATTGTTTAAACAATTGCACAAAAAAAATTTTGAGTTGCAAGTTGGATTTTAGTTATTTATAAAGTATCCCCGAAGTCATGGCGCAAATCGCTTACTATTAGAATTAATTTGCAAAACAGGCTTTATTTTTGTTATATTGGTTGGACTATTCACTTTATTGAGTTGTTTTTCCGATAAATCATACACTTTCCAAGATTACAGCAAAAACCTTTTTACATATTTTGAAACGAAAAAAAAATATATGTTCCACCACTGAAATTTGGTAAACAATTTTTTTCGTGTTTATCATAGTTCCAACTACTAGCACACCAAGTTTGGTGGTGCTACAATCGATCCTCTCCTCAAAACCCAATCATACTGGATTGTAAACCCTCTGATAAACGTGACAGTTGAAGAAACAAAACAAAACAAAACCTCATCCTTCTGCTATAGCATTGTAATAGATCTACGGAAATGAACAGGTTCGTGTCGAGATTTTCTCTGAACACCTTTCGGAGAATCCGCTATAGTCGACTACTCGGACCATTACAAAAGTTAAGCTGACGAAAAATTCTTCACGGTGAGAGATTGAAACGACCGGAGCTTTCAGAGAATTAAAGTGGGTAGTTGTGATATTTCAAGAGGTCGCGATATTAAATGTGATAATGGAATGATGATTGAAAACGCTTGAAATTGCTTGAAATTGCTTGAAATTGCTTGAAATTGCTTGAAAAAATTCTTCAAAGGTAACAATCCAGCGAAACAGAAATTGTGTCGTTATAGAAATAGCTATTTGATATTCATTGTCATGTTGAATATAACTTTTACAACCAATTTTTTCTGAAAAATAAAAGTATTTTCAGGCAAACGAACTAAGTGAAAGGAATAAAACCTAAGAAGTAATTAGAAACGTAGGCTAAATTGAAATATTAGTTTAAAAAAACAAAAGAAGACGCTTTACTTCCAACATGGACCAAAAAGTAAAGAATAATCGACAATATAATTACTCAAATGTAAAAAAGCGTGGGGCCTTTCGATCGGAGCGTTCAAAAGATCAACAGAACTTTGTCAAGCACCCCACGCTTCACTTACATTGGATTAATTAAATTGTCAATTATTATTTTTTACTTTTTAGTCCATGTTGTTCTCTAGTTGTTATAAACTAATATTTTTTTAATAAAAAATCGAAATATCCGACCCGAAAACCCCAACATACCAATTTTTAATCGAATATGACCATAATCACAAAATTCGTCCATTTTAAGCCGCCATTTTTAATTCATGAATTTTGACAAAAAATTTATAATCTCTGACCTCGAAAACTCTCACACAAATTTTGAATCGAATTGGACAATAATCAATCAATCAATCAAAGTATACTTTATTGTCTGAAGAAAATGATTCTTATTGACAAAGCGTTAAAAAGTACAATATGAACAAATGACAAATCTCTTCCGCCATCTTTGAGCCGCCATCGTTAATTCATGAATGTTGACAAAAAATACAGCCTAAAAACCCCCACATACCAATTTTGAATCTTATCTGACCATAATCACAAATCTCGTCTGCCACCTTGGAGCCGCCATTTTGAATTCATGAATTTTGATAAAAAATATCATAATCTCTGACCACGAAAACCCTGATATACCAATTTTGAATCGAATCGGACCGTCATCACAAATCTCGTCCGCCATCTTGGAGCCGCCATTTTGTTTTTTTTATATAACAAAAATGTCATATTGCATTGTCACCGGAATGCCAAATTTCAAATCATTCAGATAACGGGAAGTGGGTGAAAATCACGTTCAAAGATGCCATTACATACATACATACATACATACATACATAGATACAAGTGAAGCTAATGAAAGTGTGTTGAAAGGATATCCAACGGTTAGAACGAAAAGAGAAATGTATTAATTTTGCAAGAGAACCATTTTGCGAAAAATTATTTCAATTGCCTTATATCTATGGACGAGAGGTAAATTCACTAAAATTTTATGTTGATTACTTTTATTGCGTACTTCCATTGTCTGGATTATTTATTACAATGTGTACGACATTTCAATCGGTTCACTATCTCCGATCATTTCCACAAGTGCGTACTGATCGCCAGAGTAGATAAGAGGAACTTTATAAGTCTTGAGGTATAATCAATAGGCCTACTTGTTTCCTCAGTTGGCCATACTTAAATGTGGTAATGGGTGAGAGCCCTTAATGTTTGTATTCTTTCAGAATTGACAATTAATTACCTAACGTTTTCCACACATTCGTAATGTTTACGCTCGATTGGCTGAAAGAGTTGTTGGCTTATATGTATAGGGACTCCTTGAATTTTCGTTTGAACCAGTGTTCTTTCTTGTTCAAGACGTTAGCATTCACTGAATGCAGTGGTGTTCCGTTCGAGCGTATTTTGCGACTTCCAACTTTGACGTCTCTGACCGCTGAGTCCAGGCACAGGTCAGAAACGATATGAACTCTTTCCTTTTCCTTCTCCGATCATTTTCAGCAGAGTTATGACCAATAAAATATTCGGTTCCGCCAGAACGTTCAGCGGCGGGTAAGGATGAACCAGAAATTTGATGTTGGCGTTCAATCACGATTTTTGGAAAACGAGAGCGTTTCATGAGAAATTACTGGGAATAATTTTTGTGGAAAATTGAATTGTTTTTCACCCTGTTGAGTTGTTTTTCCATTTAATCATATACTTTCCAAGATACAGCAAAAATCTATTCATATATTTTTAAACGAAAAAAAAAATGTTTACCCCTGGAATTTTGGTAAACAATTTTTTTCGTGTTTATTATGGTTCAAACTACTAGCATACCGAGGTTGGTGTTGCTACAATCTATTCTTGTATCAAAACCCAATCGTACTGGATTACTAGTTAATCTTAATATAGGTAATCAAGAATATTCATCATATTTACATTTTGTAATTCACTAATAAATTTTCCTCAGACAAAAACTTCTTGTAACAAGCATCAAATCACCAGAAGCGCGAAACTTTCGCAAAATAAAAGATAATGGCCGAGTTGTCGAACGGGAATTGAAGCAATTTATTTTTATTACGGCATTTGAACGCTTATTTTGCTTCTTCAGAGTTAAGCCAGATAAGTGGCCGGTTACAACCCAGATGTTTGTTCTGGCAGAAGTCATTCTGGATGACCGATTTTCGTACGTGACTTACTCTCGGAGAAAAGCTCCAACCCTTGACTTATCCCTAGAAAAATACAAGTTCCGCTGGCAGAACGGAACGAAACAGGACAAAAAGAAATGAAATGGCCATTTTAGCATTACGTAGATTTCGCTGCTTCAGATTCATTAAGATTATAATTCAGTACGATTGGGTTTTGAGACAAGAATCGATTGTAGCACCACCAAACTTGATATGCTAGTAGTTGGAACCATGATAAACACGAAAAAAATTCCAGGGGTGGAACATATATTTTTTTCAGTTCAAAAATAAATAACTAGATTCCTGCTGTAATCTTGGAAAGTATATGATTTATCGATGTTGCCAAATCAATATTTTTTCAGATACTGAGGGTAAGTCAATTTTTTCAAACGGAACATCCTAATTATTTTCATTGCAATCAATTCAGCGCCCACCCGTTACTTATGTCTCCAAATATCAGATTTTAATTTAAAGTGGTTTTTGAAATATGACAACATGGCATTTTCGTTCAAAAGTCTGGGAACGTTCCAATATTTTCGAAATGGTTCGGGAAAAATTCATGAAAATTCATCTAAGATGGTTTTTGATGATGCAAGATTCAACGGTGATATTGGCAATGTTGCCAAATCAATAGTTTTTCAGATACTGAGGGTAACTCAGTTTTTTCAAATGGAACATCCTAATTATTTTCATTGCAATCAATTCAGCGCCCACCCAGTACTTTTGTCTCCAAATATCAAATTTGAAATTGATGTGGTTTTTGAAATATGACAACAAAGCATTTTCGTTCAAATGTCTGCGAACGGTTCAAATTTTTTAAAAAGGGCTCGAGAAAATATCATGAAATTTTGTATAAGATGATTTTTGATGAATAAACTTTTTAATAATTAAATTCTTTTTCAATACAGGATGAAATCAAATGAAATAACAAAAACTGAAAACTTTTTTTTCGAGTTTAATGTCGAAATTTCGACATTAAACTGGAAATAACGAGAAAAAAGTCGATATTTCGACATTAAAGTCGAAGTGATGAAAAAAAAACTCTTGTGGCCCTCCTGCGCTTTCGTAGAAATGAATAATGTATGATCAATAAAGTATCGAGTGTTTTTTCAGATTTTCTCGAGCCTTTTTGAAAATTTTGGACCGTTCGCAGACATTTCAACGAACCATTTTCTCATAAAACAATACTAATTTAAAATTTTATATTTGGAGACATAAGTAATGAGAGGGCACTAAATTGATTGCAAATAATATAAATAGGGTGTTCCATGAAAAAAAAATGTCTCCCCTCATATCTGGAAAAACTGCTAATTTGGCAACATTGCCAATATCACCATTGAATCGGGCATCATCAAAAACCATCTTGTATGAATTTTCATGAATTTTTCTCGAGCCGTAATGAAAATGTATTGAACGAAAATGCCATGTTGTCATATTTCAAAAACCACATCAAATTTGAATCTGATAATTGGAGACATAAGTGATGGGGAGGCGCTGAATTGATTGCAATGAAAATAATTGGGATGTTCCATTTGAAAAAATTGAGTTACCCTCAGTATCTGAAAAACTATTGATTTGGCAACATTGCCAATATCACCGTTGAATCGTGCATCATCAAAAACCATTTTAAATGAATTTTTCTCGAACCGTTTCGAAAATATTGGAACGTTCCCAGACTTTTGAACGAAAATGCCATGTTGTCATATTTCAAAAACCACATCAAATTTAATGTAATGAGGAGGCGCTGAATTGATTGCAATGAAAATAATTAGGATGTTCCATTTGAAAAAATTGAGTTACCCTCAGTATCTGAAATTTTCATGAATTTTCTTTCAGCCGATTCTAAAATATGAGACCGTTCCCAGACTTTTGAAAGACACTGTATGTTTAATAACACTATTGCGAAGTGCAAACTGCAAGCTTCAAATCACGTACTTCATTTTTTCGGCAATTTTTCTTTGAGAAAGTATCACTTCCCGGACTAGTCCGGGAAGTACGTACTTTCCGGACTAGTCCGGGAAATGCTCGAATTTCAACAAAAATATTTATATAAATTAAAATTAGAATGTTACTGTTAGTCCCTATCTTCTGTTCGCATTTCGATATTTAATACAAACAAGAATTAAAATGTTCCAAATTTTCTTCTACAAAGAAATATTAAAAATAAATGTGTCTCATTTTGTTATTCTACACGGTTGCCGAAAAAATTGTGTACGCAACACGTCCGAAAACAGTTTTTTTGGGCTCGCAGACTTCCAGGACTCGCTACGCTCGTCCTAGAATCTTGTCCACTCGTCCAAAAAAACAGTGTTTTCCGGACTTGTTACGTAAATTACTATTTTGGAGCTAGCAAAATATTTGTTTAATTGAATTGAACTCTTCAAACAGCTTCTAACTTTGTTCGTTCTATAACTCTCATCTTCATCTACTCAAATAACGCAAAGAGAGGCAACTGTACCTTTCGTTATTTTCACAAAATAAAACGAGGTGGGTAATTCAATATTCACGTAACAAGAGTGTAAGATGAATTACAACGTTGCCATGTCATGGAATACGTCAGCAAAAACGAATATTGAATATCAGGTTATTTTCTTGTGGATCTTTCTGCGGAAAATCTGAGTATTAGTTATGTAAGTCCATGACAATATTTACGTATATAGTTTTGGCTAGAGATGAAAAACAGAGAAATATAGTAGTTTACCTAACAAGTGCGGAAAGTGATACTTTTCCGCACGCGATTGCAGATGGCCGAACGACGCGTTAGCGGATTTCGGCCAGAAATCGCGTCCGAAAAAGACACTTTACGCTCGTGTTAGGTACACTATTTTTTCTACTAGCGGAAAAAACACCCAAAAGTTAACATAAAGAACATTTATTATTAAATATATATTAAACTATACAACCATACTTGGTAAGCTTTCTATTTTAACCTTCTGCGACGCAATATTTAAATGTCAGTATAATCCGCAAAAACTAAACAAATCTACTTTTCCGCACTAAAATGTTTTTCCGCACTAAAAAGAGTGCAGAGAAAACTTTTCCGCATTAGTACGGAAAAGTGACTCTTTCAAAACTAAAATGAGTGCGGAAAAGTGGATTATCCGCACGCTAGTAGAAAAAATACTTTTTAATGTTTCGACAATTATTCAAATGCATGCAGTATACATTATGTGCACTTTGAATGGTTTAGAGCGAACACGAGGCAGTTTTATTACTGACTGGCTTATATACAGGGTATTGAGTAAATTTACCGCAAAAATTCGTGGGCTTATTCCTAGGAACATTCAAAGAAGAATACTTTGTCGTTTGATTATTTTTCAAATAACTTTATTTCGAAAATACAGGGAAAATAAAATTTTCAAAAAGGATCAAGAACTTTTGGAAATTACTGTTAATCCAGTACGATTGGGTTTTGAGACAAGAATTGATTGTAGCACCACCAAACTTGGTGTGCTAGTAGTTTGAATCATGATTAACACAAAAAAAATGTTTACCAAAATTCCAGGGGCGGAACATATTTTTTTTTTTAGTTTAAAATTATATAAATAGATATTTGCTGTAATCTTGGGAAGCACATGATTTATCGGAAAAACAACTCAACAGGGTAAAAGACAATTCAATTCTTCACAAAAGTTATTCCTATTATTTCAGAAAACGTGATTGAACGCAGATATCAACTTTCTGGTTCACCCTTACCAGCCGCTGAAAATTCTGGCGGTGCCGAATATTTGATTCGTCATAACTCTGCTGAAAATGATCGGAAAAGAAAAAGGAAAAGTTAATATCGTTCCTGAAGACTCCTTCCTACCTTCTCATGCAAATATAATATGCGAGTATTTGAGTACTTAAAATGTGTTTTGTCGCACTTCACGGAGATGTTTGCGGATGATCCGAAAATCATGAATAATTTAGTAAATATGGAATTATTATACTAAAGCAGCAACCCATACCCTCTTTATTACTATATGCAACAATTTTCCAGTAGTGTGACAGGTCCCGCTTTTTTCAGCTTACCCATAAAACCGGCATTCTCTTCAGTAATTGTTGAAAATAATCGCTTATTCATATCCTATATATTATATATTCAATAACACTATTGTGAAGTGCAAACCTCGAGCTTGAAATCACATACTTCTTTTTCAAGTAGGATTTGTATGAGCGATTATTTTCAACATGTACTGAAGAAATTGCCGGAATTATGGGTGAGTTAAAAACTGAGGCAGGAGTAAAACCCAGTTTTTTCTTTGGTATGTATAAGTGAGACGTGTCTCACTAGTCTTAAATCGTTGCATCTGGTCCAAAGAGGGCACTGATTCCTGCTTCAGTATAATTATTTCATATCAACTAAAATATCCATGACTTCCGGATCCTTCGTATATATCGTAGAAGGGTTATGGGAAGTGGGACAAAACACATTTTAGGTACTCAGATACTCACATGTTATATTTGCAAGAGGAAGTAGAAGTCTTCAGGAACGATATGCACTTTATCTTTTCCTTCTACTATAATTTTTAGCAAAGTTATGACAAATCTGCCTGAACTTGCAGTGGCGGGTTAGCGCGAGCATGAAATGTGAAATCGGCGTTGAATCACGTTTTCTGAGAAGACGAGCGTATTTCATAATGTATTACTAAAAATCATTCTTGTGGAGAATTGAATTATCTCTCAACCTATCAAAATCGTTTTTTGATAAATCTTATATTTTCTGAAATAACAACAAAAAAATATATTTTGAATGCAGAAAAAAGTTTATTAGAAGCGTGTTGGTGATACTCAGTTTCTATAGATTGTATAGGTTTATTTTTTATTCAAAATGTTATTAGTTGACAATCCTGAACCGCTTTGAATTCATTCATGTGAACTCGAATGAACAATACGAATAAAACGAATTAAACGAAATAATCCGCTGGAGATGATTATGAGTAGAAGAGAATTTATTTTTCCATTCCGGAAAGGAATGCAAAATTGTATGCGGTCAATAATTGCTTTCAATAATAGTTTTATACAATTATTCATTCTATATTCTGTTCTCATACATCCAAACACTCATTCTTCTCTGGTATCTCCGATCATTCACGAGCGAACTTCCATATTCGGTTTAGTGCTGATTGATATGCTGGAGATGTTATCTAACAAGCTTCTACATACCCAGTTACTTATTCAATTTTACGGCCTCTTGAGTTTAATGAATTAATGACAGGCAACACTAATGATTCCAATTAGTTTTTTTATGGTGTAGTAATTTTCATTAGGCTTCTTTGAGCATACTTATAAGAAGCTGTCTGACATTAAACGGTCGGTTGTGATATAAATTCTAATATTTATACTTCGTTCTTGGTTTTGATTGAGTGATTGAGTGTAACGAATTCCAGTATTGTTACTTCATTTTGCAGTCGACGAGAAGTCGTGTGTGGCAGAAATATACAGTGTGACCAATTTAAGATGGAAGCACCCTTATAAAACTCACATTTTTCAACCGAAATCTACTAGGACACCAAATTTCATGAATAAATCTCCATTTCCAGGGCCAACCAATTTTATTTTTCAAGGTAAAACATCTAGAAAAATTACTAGCGATTTTTTCAGAAAAAATCTGACTACACCACTGGATTCGCAACATTTTCAAATGGTTCAACCCACCAATTCAATTTCAGAACTTTAATCAAAACTTTGACTACACCACTGGATTGAGGGTGTCTCGGAATATCACTGACTGTAATTTCATTGAAATCTGTTGATAAATAAAAACTATGAGATAAAATGACATTTTCCTGAAAATCCATAAATATATTTTTCAAATTTCATTATCTTATAATTTTTTTATTTATTTACAGATTTCGATGAAATTTTGACTAGGGTTATATCGAAACCTCCTTAATACAGAGGTGTTTTCCGAATTTGGATAAAACTTGTGTGAAATGAATTTGTTTTTTTGCCTCAGAAAAATTCCATAATTTATTGTCACCGAATTTATGTTGAATTAGCTTGAAAATGAAGTATCATAATTTGGAATACGGAACAGTTGTTTTTTCCGCAAGAGGGCGCTAAAATAGGAAGTTAGGTAGCGAAAATTGACATGGATGAATTCCTTATGAAATTACCTTTTTAATGATGTGTCAAACTCACTACTTTCCCTATTCAAATTGTTTGGGTGATAGTGACCAAGGGGAGGGGGGAGAGGTATGACAGTTGAAGTTATGATAGGAAGATGTCCCCCTTGGATTAAAAATCGACATGTTTTTGCATTTTTTTCAAAACACATGCGTTTTGAAGATATTCGATCTGTTTCGTTTTCGGTGCCCCATCCTGTATATATATATTTCGTAGGATAGTAGGAAACTGAATATTTGGGACAGTGTTGAGGAGAGAATGATGAATATAATGAATAACCATAAAGGAATTTCACCGAGTTAATCGTGAATTACAGGGTGATTTCTGAAACGTTGATATTTTGTCATTTTTATCATCGAAAATTTTCATTATCACCCTATATATCCCAACGAAATCATGTTTATACGGTATCAGCTATCTTCAGAGGATGGTAATTCACTTAAATAAACAGGATGTGTACGAAAGAACCGGCCATATATTTCACCAATTTTTCAAATCACCTTGTACGAAATGTATGAATTGTAAATAATGATGGAATAAGAATAGTATATTTCATTATAACATCGACTTTTCAGACATTACTAATATGCTTTTATTTTCCACTGCGTACATAATAATATAATCTGCACCATCTGAATGATATTTACTAACATGAAGGTACTTTGATGATAAGAGAGAGAAAAAATGCAGTTGGCACTTTCAAATCCCGAGAAAATAATTAAATAAAAACTGCTGATTTTTAAATTGAACGCCCTGTAATTCAAAATCTATCCATCAACGAACTTTGCGATTCTGCACGTTCAATCAGTACAGCGAATGAATTGTTCAATCAGTACAGCGAATACATTCTTCAATATACTAAAAATTCAGACAATTTCACCGAGAACCATTTTATCTATACAAAGTGCGGGTCCTTTTCCGTACAAGCATTACTAGCAACCCTTATCGCCCCAGTTCATTCAATAATCGTATCATCATCGTCTGCGGGTGGTAAAAGGGTAGCGATATACCCAGTCAATACAGAATGGTCTCAGAGATTGTAGTGGGCTTCACATTCATGTTTCAATTCGAGACATCAAAATGTGACGCAAAATGTGACTCGAAATTAGCCTAATGTGACATTTCATTTATACTTCGGAATCGAATGCACATTGAGACCCTGTCGATGTAAAGATGTGAAATTTAATGGGCTGGTACTTATTTAAAAATACGCTCCACTTTCTTATTCTCCTCTGTATGTCTCAAACACTTCAAATTTGTCGATAATGCTTTCACGTGTATGAATGATCTTGCAGGTTATAATTTAACTTGCATGTGGTCACTAAAGTTACTGAGGATATCTCAAGTTCTCTTCGAAGCAAATTAATTAATATCTATCAGAAGTACTTATAGAATATTTAAAGAATGGCGTCAACCAAATACAAATTCTGCTTGACTCTGGACTCGACAAACAACTCTGGCCATTTTATGTCGTGATGGTAAATGTCATGCCCAATTTTGTTACCAACCCAATTCGTTCTATACCGACAAAATCACAATGAAACCAAACTTTATGTTGATGTGCGTCGCAATTTTCTTCACATTTTGTGAATCGAAGCGACACTAACAAGAAGAAAATTGTAAACAATTCGTATCATTTCATCACTAAGTGGTAACAGTGATGTCTAAATGTTACCATAATAAATAAGAAAGCAACATCTCCTAGACGTTTGTGTTGACTGGGTGCTGTAAGATGAATGCCATTAGCGTTTGACGAAAAACTTTTCTCAATGACATGAGAACAATTACCCGTACGATATACGTATACATATAATTAGAAATAATAGTACAAAATTACCTCGGTTACATCATCATTCGGCCAGGAACGAATGACTCTTTAATTACATCTATTATTATATTCTTTTTCATGCTGTCGTGACCGTGAGTGGAATTGCGTTTTGAATGAAAGCCATTTCAAGATGGTCTTGTTTCTCAACGTTTTGTGGAAGTATCTCTACAGGATTCTGTAGGATTAAGTAAATAAATTTGCTCAACAGGAGAAAATTTAACTGTACCCAACGATATGATATGTGCTTTGATCAACCTCGTCTCTTCTAATTCGTTATGGTATTAAATCAACAACACCGACCTTGAACAAATAAAGTGTACGTAGTTCGTGTTCGGAGGATTGTAAATAGAAGTTCAACATCCAAATGCTATCTTGGGTGAAATAATTTTTTACAGCCTAGAATCAGATTATTACGACTCTTCTTGTTTCTAGGTACTGAAAGTTACCGAGGAAACATAACAAAATACTTCTAATCCCACATGGCATAGATCTTCAGTGAAAAACTATGAATTCAGTCGTCTAGTTTGTTTTGAAATCCGTCATGTAAGCAAATCACCAATCAAACATATTTTTAATTGATGAGAATAACTTTAAATAAGATGAATATTCAAATTTCCATCAATATGTTCGCAATTTGAACTTTGTGTAGAAAAATGTATTCACATAAATCCATTTTGATCAATGACTGGACAAGAATAATAATAATAATGCAATGGAGTTAAAAACTAATAAAGGTGAAGATTTTGTGTTAATTAATGACGAAACCTTAAATTTAATAATATTTTCCTGTCATTCTAATTTAAATTTTTTGTGTAAAGCAGAGATTTTGTATATGGATGGGACCTTCTCTTATTGCACAAAATTTTTTAAACAACTTTTCACTATACACGGCTATTTTAATGGACACTATATTTCGTTAGTTTTCTGTTTGTTAAAAGATAAACGTGAAGAAACATATCGCTTGTGCCTGTCTAAGATATATGATTTATGTGACAATTATAATTTAGTTTTTTCACCAAAAGAAGTAGTAATAGACTTTGAAGTTTCAATTCATAACGCTTTAACTCAAATTTGGACAAATATCAAAATTACTGGCTGCAGGTTTCACTTGACCCAAGCATGGTACCGTCAAATACAGAAACTAGGTTTGACACTATCTTATAAAGATGATAAGTCAGATGTTGGCAAATGGCTGCACTATTGTTTTGGGCTTTTCTTTTCAGAACCCAATGAAGTAGATCATTTCTATTTTTTTTGAGTTATATGATATTAAGCCTCAAAATACAAATTTAGAAAAATTTTCAGATTATCTTCTTGAAAATTATTTAACCAACGAAAATCAAAATTTCCACCTCACGTTTGGGCAAGTGCTTCTGCAGATTTAAATAAAACTACCAATGCTTGTGAATCGTTTCACGCACATTTTAACAATTCAATGTATCATACTCACCCATCTATATTTATTTTTGTTAAAGAACTTTTGAATGTACAAATAGAAACATACGTAAATTGTAATAGTTTGGCATTACAAATATGTCTAGAAATTTAGGAAAGAAAAACAAAAGTTTATGGAGGAACAAATAAAAAAATATAAGAACAAGGAAATTTCAAAATTAGATTATGTGAAAATTGTATCATATTATCATTCTAATAAGTAGCATTAAGGCGATTTTTGTACATATTGATGAATTAATAAACTTTTTAACAAAATTGAATGATATGTGTTGTTATTTCTCTGTGTATAGTTACAGATCTTGTGAACACATTAGATTTAAAATTCTAATTAGGTACCTACTTACTAGTCCACCGTTAAACCCTCCGGGCCGAAATGGGTACATTTAAAATAGGTACATTTTGTGTTTGGGGCCGAAATGGGCTCTTTTTATGCACGGTACCTGCCATCTCGGGCCGAAATGGGCTACGCCCAAATATAAACCAATCAATTTGTACTGGGTCCTTGCCGACCCAAGGGGATTACAAACCTCAAAATATAAAATTAGGTTCAGTGCAGTTTTTCCTTGGAAAAAAATATTTTCTTGGAACACAGCTCCACTCCAAAAATCGGTTAAGAAACTTTTTGTTGAAGAAACCCTATTAGACTGAGAAAAGCATTGATTTTCACGTTTAATCTCCCTAGTACATGAATTTTTTAAGAAAATCACCCTCGTCGCTGCGCGACTCGGGTAATTTTCAAAAAATTCATGTACTCGAAAAATTTCCAGCAATTAATTCAAGCACGCGGGGGATTCGGTAAGAAAATTTCACACCAAAATATATTAAATTAATGGTTATATCAACTGACTTGTAGATTATTCTGAGAGAAAACAAGTTGTAACATCAGTGGGCCATGAATGGTTTTTGTTGATATAATGACAGTTACGCGTTGGTATTAGTGGCGGTGTTTGTATGTGAGAAAGGAAAATTCATTTTGCGACATTTTCAACCTAAAATTACATTGCACATCACGCAGAACTAAAATAGTTTTGACTGATCCATGCGGATTGTCTATTGGGACGTGATGTGGAAAGGAATTCTTGCAAATTTCAGCCGAGTATTCACGAAAAGATAAGTTGAATAAAATTGTTTCAAATATTAAGTTCATCATAGATAGATTTGATTGATATACATTTTTTACCGATGGACCTATTCATCGTTGAAATGCAAATTCTCAAAATTTTTTCAGACACATTCGAAATATTTAGTGAATATATAATTTTGAAATATTATCTCCTTTCATATGAAAAATAACATTCCATTTGTACATAAAAGCAAAATAACTATCACATGTCAAATATTTGACAGAAAAATTTCCACTTATTAATTTCGCCCAGGGTACCCAGGAGTATAAAAATTTCCGGAAATTTTTTGGGTTGCCATGGCAACTAAATAAAAACCAATTTTTTGATTGGCTGAAAAAGTGAGGTGTGAAATTTTCAATATAATAATCATTGAGCAGCTGTTTCAGGGATTCTAGAATAGGAACATAATAAAAAAATTAAGTTTTATTGGGCATAACTGAAAAATCGATTTTTTTGGTACTGACAAAACCGTAGTGCTCTTGGTAATATTTTTTTCTTGAATATAATAAACGGAAAGTACCATTTTTTCCATCATGATTTTTTTTTAAAGTGAATTTGAATGAAAACTCAAAATATCCAATTCTGGAAAATTTTCCTTCTATTTTTTCAGCATATTTTCATTGTTGAGAGTATCTATATCCATGAATCCGTCAATTATAGTCTTAAGACTTTTTTAGCAAAGGAAATATTTAGCCTGTAAAGTCAAATACATGTTTGCTAGAATTTCGGTTGCAAGCTTTTCCAAATCATCATCATAATTTTCATCATCACTTAGTGCAGAATTAGAAAAGCATTCACTTGAAATATCATGTATGAGTATGGTGATCATTTGTATTTGGTTTCTCCACAAAAGTTTTCTACTCATGTGAACACGGATGTGTTGTCTGGTCTTGACGAAGTTGTTCTCTTGCATTCCTTTTTAAATGGACATGCTACAGCATTATGATCTGATAAATGTTCAAAAACCTGAGACAGAAAGATTGTCCTCTCATCGGTGAGCCCTTGCTGGCAGATATCACAAATTAAATTAGTGATTCGCCTTGTTTTTGTAATAACCTTTGTATGGTTCCTAAAAACATGCTCATTGAAAGTTATATAACTGATGATTGACACTTTGCAGCTGGCATACAGACAAGGAAATTCTGCTCCTCTAAATTGCCTATGCAAATGCTGATGTCGATTATATTTTTCGATGGTGTTACACTTAAAACTACAGGTTTTACAGGTAAACATACTGTCTATGATCAATATGAACTTACCTTTCAAGTTATTCCACTCTTCCAACCACTATAAACAAAATATCTACGCACCCACTATAAACAGACCACAGCCATTGAAATACCGGCAATTGCGAATTGAGGTTATAATCGGTAGCGTTCTGCATTCTTCCCGGTTCCCCCTCATGCACAGGCGTAGAAGTCGCGAGTTTATTTATGAATAGGTTACTGAAATTTACTAAATTGCTGTACATTCACATTATTCCAGAGAGAAAACGCAGTGGAACTGAATCTCGCATGGTGAGTTTAAAGTATTAATTAAGATTATTCAGTTACGAACTGACATTTACATGGTGAAATTATAAAAACATAATAAAGAACAGAAAAGTGCAATATCACATGAAAAAAATAAGTTTTTGCAGTGAAATTACTAGATTTAGTGATAATTCAGTAAATATTCTGTTTTATTTTACGGAAAATATTTTGTTTTTTTCCACCTATTTTTATCAGTGTATATGGGCAATTCATTAAATGACAAAGAATACGATTTACGAGTTTAGAGCTGCATTCGAACAATAACTTTCATTAAAGCGTGCAAACACCATTACCTCTTTTGAAATAGGCGAAAGAAGGAGCACGAAATGACTATAAAATCGGAAATTAATTCAATAAAATCAAACCGCTTTATTCCGGAAAAACGACATACGAACATGAACAGTGGCAATTTGAATATATTATTTTTATGGATGTACATTCAAGGCTAAATGTCATTGCGAACATAAATCCCAACCAACTGCGAAATAACGAAAGGATTTTGTAAAAAAATTCAGCAGAAATATAATAAATGAACAACCCTGAAATTGAACAGTATTTCCATGATTAAGAGTATAGAGACATAGCATAGATACTAGAAACTACAATTAACCAAACTGGCCAAAACATGCTCCTGTGAAGAATGAAAATTTTATAGACGAAGCAGGTTCAAATATAAATGAAAATTCATTCATCGGTCGAACTTATGGAGAGCTATGTAGTTGGCAGACGACAGTATGAGGGTCACAAAGAAAAAAGGTCATCAATATTACAAGTATCCAACGGTGTTCGGCAGGGCTCCATATTGGGACCACTTCTCTTCTCAATTTATGTTTCATCTTTTGTGAAGTGTTTTATTCACAGTAAGAGTCATTTTTACGCCGACGACACACAGGTTTATATTTCATTCAAAGAATCGGATATTGGTTTAGCCAACAATATGTCTCTGATCTAGACAACTTGTTTAGACTGTCAGAAAAGTACTGTTTGTCCCTCAATCCTACCAGGTCACAAATAATGCTATTTGGAAGTAAACCTGCTAGAATGAGGTGCAAAAATCTTGTTGACATCAGTACTAACGGCCAATCAATAGACCTTGTTGAGACAGCAAAATATCTAGGAGTATTTTTTGAATCAGATATGAGATTTTTCAAGCAGGTAAATCATATAATCAAAAATGCCTTCTTCAAACTGAAACTTCTTTTCATTAATGGTGATATTCTCGACCAAAGCGCAAAAATCATCTTGTTCTCTCCCATTTGAATTACGCTGAGGTGGTTTACGGACCATGCCTCACAAATGATAATCGCCAACGGCTGCAAACCATTCAGAATAGATGTGTCAGATTCATTTATGGTATTGGCAGGAGATATTCGGTGTCCAACAAACTTTCTGGGTTAAGCTGGCTGGAGGTGATCAAACGGAGGTATCATCTACACTCTGCATGTTTATTTCATAAAATCCTCAAATACCAAAAACCCATCTATTTAGCACGTAGAATAACCTTCAGGTCTGATATTCACAACATAAATCAGAAGAAAGAATAACTTTTCTCTACCTCGTCACACCACCTCTTTATTCCAGCGATCTTTTTCCTATACGATTTGTAAATTGTTTAATGGCTTACCGTCCGACTTCCTAGAAATGAACCCCAAAAATTCAAATATGGTGTGAAACAGATATTAATGAAGAATGAAATCATAATTAATTTCAAGGTGTGAACTAAATAAAATATGTAAACATACTATTATGTATGATAATGAAGTAACAAAAAAAATGTTCATCTGTTTCCTCAACTTTTACTTTGTTTTTTTATTCTGTTACTTATTGTTATTTTTTGTTTGTTCCTCACTACTTTGGAGAAAGTGACTCATTCATTTTGATATAATTTAATTATATAAGTATAAGCGATGTATATGGATATGATGTATATGTATTTTTTTTTTAGAGTTTATAAGGAAGATTGGGTTCATTGTATCTGATACAATGGAACTAACTATAACCCTTTTCAGCTGTCTTAGGTACTACCAATGTTTCATTATTAACCATCATCATATTTTATTTTATATTTTTATTTTATTTTGAATTTGTATTTCATGTGTATGTACTTAAGAATACTAAATAAATAAATAAATGATAAAAATTCTGAAACACGAACGCAGGCAAGATTTCAAACATGAGGTATAAATTGGGTTTGTGGATAAAAAAAACGAATTTGTTTCATATGCTGTAATTATTACGCAGTGGCGAAGGATTTTTCGCAAGTTTGACACATACGACACATACTTACTTTCATGGCAATTTAACGAGAGCCCTTCTGATAAAATCACGAGAGCGTAGCTTGAGATCGAGTTGAATTGGGAGTAATGATCGACATGTACTTCTAATCACGTGACCGTACTTTCACTCTACTCTCAGAGTAAGTTTATGATCGCAGCCATGAAAGTGAGTATGAGAAAACCACCGTAAAATATATCCTGTTAGATCTGATCTCGCGTAGTATTTCGTAAGACAATTTCATGAATAGAAAACTCAATTGTTTCCCAACCAGAGAATCAAAATTGAAAAGAAAAAACTCTGGATAACGCAAGGCATAAGAATATCCGTAAAAAACCTAAGATCTTTACACACACTAAGAAAAAATATACAGATCTTTTTTTTATGAAATGTTTTAACAACTATCGCAGAATCTATAGACAAAACTATTAGAAAAAAAATAATAAAAGCTGATAACAAACTAAAGAAAATTCGGCTATGGTGAATAGCTTAAGAGGTAAATCAAATTCAATATCAAAAGATATCAAAACAGATCCTAGCACTCTCAATGACTACTACACCACACTAGCTCAGAAACTAACAGGTACTATTGTTCCCCAGACAGAACCCTTGGAATATCTAAGGGCGATAAACATCACAAATAACTTTTACTTAGAGTACACCAATTTACTAGAACTGAAAGAAATTTTATGACAACAGAAACAAAAATTCAGCGGAAATTGATGAAATCTCCGCAAAAATACAATAAATCTCCCTGAAAAATACTAGCCGAATGTATCAACCTTTCTTTTAAGCTTGGTGAATTCTCACCATGCCTCAAGACGCAATAATAATCCCAATATATAAAGGAGGCGCTTCTAAAGGTCCTCGCAATTTTAGACCGATCTCTTCACTTTCAATGTTATCTAAAATCACGGAAAAGCTTGCACATTCTCAGTTTGGGTTCCAGAGTAATAAAGGCATACGAATGATGCCATATTCTAATTCTTGGAACATATTTACACCAATCTGAATAGTAATGAGGTGGTTGTGGCAGTTTTCTGCGACTTGACTAAAGTCTTTGATTGCGTTAATCTGAACAAGCTGCATCACTACGGTTTTAGAGGAAAATGTCTTGATTGGATCGAATCCTATCTAGACGACAGAAAACAGACAGCGAAATCAAATGGGAATCGGTCAGACATCAGGGATATGTCGTGGAGAGTCCCACAAGGATCTGTCTTTGGTACAAATCTCTTCCTCCTGTATCTCAATGACCTGGCCGATATTCCATCCAATTCGAGGAAAGTTCACCAATGTTGCTGATGACACTGGCATACACTGACTTGGAAATGATTCAACAATGGTGCGATGCAAACTATTTATGCTTTAATCACAAGAAAGCCAATATAATGAATGGGCTTTAACTTTGATTGCCAAAATCTTGAATTGAACAGAAAAATTTTGGAATACAAAGAAACTACTAAATTACTAGGAATATCATTGGATGAGAATCTGATGTTTGACCAACATGTTTCAAATTCAACAAAAAAATCAGCATCGGGATGCATTGCCCTTCCCAAGTAGCACACCCATATTGGGACAATATTGCGTGAATATTGGCAAAATATTCAAATAATAATATTGGCGAGAAAAAAAATGTGAACATTCGGCAATATTGGTTCAATATTTAATTAATAATATTCTCGAAGCAATATTGGCCTCAAAATGTTAGGCGATATTAGTACAATATCGCTCTCTTAAAAAAAGCATATTACAATATTGAAGAATTCTTTCATGAAACCCCAACATGACCTTATTATACATGTCTATCAGTTTTATTATTATAATATGTTACATGCTATGACAGTTATTGTTCAGCTCTATTTTTGAGCTGAAAAGATGTACCGTTCTTTCAAGTCCTACCACATTTTTAGTAAATTTATTCTGTACTTGTCAATTATTTATATAAGTATGTTATAGACTATACTCTCATTTTAACACCATGCTTTGTCAATACAAAATTCTGTATTATTCGACAATGAAGTATATTTCTCTATTAGTTCTGTTTTTGACACATTTACCATTGTTAAATTGATGCGATGCGCAACGCTTGATGAACGAACAGTAGATGCTAGCGTTGCACGGTAACGTAATTTATCCGATATTTTTATCCGCTTGCATATCTGTTTCTTCCTATTCAACCGACAGCAACTGCGATTTTTGCACTCAAAAATAGGAGTTATTATACACGAGTGGAATTGTTAGGGTACATTTTTTCGCTGTCATACAGACTAAAACACCGCTGCTTATGGGATTTTTAGTGGATGAATTGAATTCTCTAAAGAAAATACGAAGATGTTGCCCCCCAAAGTGGAACAAACCGAATATTAAAATTAATTTGCTGAATTGAAGTTCGTTTGCTATCAAGAGAATGATAAATATACAATCCGTATATCAAAATTATTGTGCTAAATCGGAGTTCGATTGCTATCGAAAGAATGATAAATATACTTATTCTTTTCATTCCGAACAGCCTCTGACAGCTGCCCCGCTCTCTCCTACCCGCCCCACGCCCGTCCGTCGGCAGGTGAACAGCCGCCACTCAGGTAGGTACGCATCTCATCACCGACGGCCACCTCCGAGGCCGCCGACAGTGCGTTCAGCTTCCTGGTGACCGTCCCCGGTGGCGGGGAATCGCAGGCAGACGGTGGCAAGTATGGTAGCCGCTCCTGCCAGTCCTGCCACAGGCTAGGACTATTGATTTTCGCGCTATGGAGCTGGAGCACGGTGCGGCTCGGCCCGAGCCGACCGGGGTGTGACACATAGGGGGCGGCCACCGAGACAATCGGCCGCAGCCGCCCCCAGCCCGGGGACCACGACGTCGCCGCCAGCGACGGTGGATCGCTACGCACTTCACCGGCTCACCGGCTCGCTCCTTGCGGGCGCAGGCGATGCTACTTTGTCGGGAATAATAGGGCTCATTATCGAGAAAGAGACCGAGCTACAACTGAGATGGCATGTCGTGTGAGATAATCGGATCTTTCAATATGAGTCCGTTGCTATTGGTGGATTCTGTGCTGGTTTGAACTTTATTTTGTTTGTCTTACACTAAAGGTGCACTGATAAAAAGGATATTTTGCATCAATGCATAATTGCATTGATTCAAGTCGATTGTATTCTTGAATAGGTCCAACCAAATATTAGTTTGATTTTTTGACAGAATCCTCTTGACCACTTGAAAGAAAACTGTTTTGAGACATATGAACACTTTCTTCACTGAATAATGAGAGTTGTTGGGTGCAAGAATATTTCAACTTTGATAATGAACACTATTGTGAATACTTTCTTTGTTCGATGGTGTGAGTTGTTTGAGGCAAGAATATTTCAACTTCAATAACGAACAATATTCTTCTTCATAATGCAATACATTTTCGATTCAAGATTATCTGCATTTGGAGGCTAGTACAAATGTGCACTTGGTTATCAAAATATGCCATGGAAGCCATGTTCATATGGTACAGTTCAACAAACAGAGAACAACTGCGAACAATTGAGGTATAATGGTTATATATGAGAATAGTTTTGTAATATTTTAATTTCAGAAACTATATAAATAACGTAGGTACCTCTTCGGTGACGCATAGAAATGCGATCGAGTATAGAAACGACAGCGTCATCGGGATTATCACACACCTGTTGAAAACAAAAATATCTTCAACCTACCTCCACAACTGGTCCATAACTGACCCGAATCCAAATCGTGCAGAAATAATTGAACCTCCATATTGCACTTCTGTAGCAACACTTTTCCACATAACAACTGTGTCAAATACAAAACTAACAACTTAAATTATGATTCAAACACAACCCCCAAACCAAATGCGGGAAAAGCAAACAGGATAGAGGTCCCAGTCGGCAGCAGTCGCAGTGCGCGCTTTCGCGTGGGTTCGCGTCGTTCCGATAGCTGGGTTTCGCCAAGAAATCATGTTCTTGAGTCAAAAGGAGCATTTTTCACAAGTAGGGGTTCTCTAGGGTAAAGAGTTGGAATGTATTAATGCAAACAAATTCATTTCAAGATAATTTATGTATAGAAGCAAACAGTTCAATAAGTTTGAAATAAGAGTATATTCAACAATTAGAAATAATTATTCTTCTCAGAAGATGATTCTGTTCAAGAGGATATATATAGTTGATTGAAGACATCCTTTTTATCAGTGTGGATTCATGCAAGCATAAATCTAAACTTAAATGAATTTAAAACTAAAATTAAGAATATAAAACAATGTAATGAAATGGAGGTGTTCACGCACGAAATTAAGCAATTAAAATTAACATTAAAACTAAGAAAGATGGCCAACTTTCAACTAATAACTTAATTTCTTCCATAAATTAGAAACGGCGCATGCGTAGTCTCTTTACTCACAGCTGATTGCTTTCAAAGAGGAAAGAGGTTATGTCATGTTCGCAATTTCACCATAGGTTTGACGCCATATTTTCTATATCTCTTATTACTCACAACACCAGAGGCTTCCGCAGAAGCAATAATGTACTCAGTACTAAACCATACTCACTTCTCTTGGTGATAGTTTTCATGCTGTACTGTAAACACCAGACCAGAATAGATAAAACAACAAAACACGATAATCTTAGATTAGGGTTCACCTTTTGTTTTCTGATCAAAGAATACCCTAAGACGTTTCAAAAATTGACAGTTGGAACGATATGCGCATGTCAAGTACTTTCTTAATTTCGTTAAATTGATGTTGCCTAAACAACGTCATATTCTTAATTTAAAATTCATCTAAATCTTAAATTAATTTTAGTTTTAGTGATGTTGCATGAATCCACCTTAACTTTTCTAATTTCTTCATTAATAGAGTCGGTAACCACAGACAAATGTAAGCCACAAGTGAAGGTTGAATCGTAGCACTACCAAAATATCAGGGGTGGAACCCAAAAAAAAATTTAGATAACTCAATTCTCCACAAGAAATATACCTAGTAATTTCTCACAAAATGCACTAGTTTTTTCAGAAAACTTGATTGAATTCCGATATCAAGAGTACTTATCTGAGTACCCAAAATGTGTTTTGTCCCACTTCCCATAACCCTTCTACGATATTTACGGAGGATCCGGAAGTCATGGATATTTTAGTTGATATATGGAATAATTATACTGAAGCAGGAATCAGTACCCTCTTTGGACCATATGCAACGGTTTTAGACTGGTGAGACAAGTCTCACTTAGACATGCCAAAGAAAAAACTTAGTTTTATCCTGCCACAGTTTTCAACTCACCCATAATACCGGCAGTTCCTTCAGTAAATGTTGAAGATAATCGCTCATACACATCCTACATGAAAAATGAAGCATCTGATTTCAAGCTCGAGGTTTGCACTTCACAATAGTGTTATTAAACATACAGTGGCCGGCAGATTTATGGCAACAAATGGAAAAAAAAGTTTATTTCAAATTTCACAGAAAATTTTATTCTTCATAAAGGTACCAGCATCAAATTGCACTATCCACATTTCAATTATATCCTTTCGTATACGAGGGAGGTGAAAAAAATTGAAAGTGGCCCAAGAGTAAAGTACCTTTATTTTTCAAAAAACACAAAAAAGTTATTCAAAGCAAAGACTTAAAATTTAGAGAGTGTTCCAAATTTGAATTCACAGCCTCCTATTCCAAAAACAAGGTTTCACTGATTTTCTCCTTTTTTTATCTCACCGGCCCTATGGATTATGAGGATTTGTAAGATCAGAGTAGACTCATCATTGAATATTATCTAGACGACCGGATAAACTTAAGTTTCGCCCAACTGTCATCTAGAAAATTGCATTAATCGTACTTGGCGCTGACAAAACCTCATTTATTGTGGCCATTCAGAAAAAAAGTATTTTTCGAAATCAGCTACAACAAACGACATCTGCAGTTCAAAATCAATTGAAAGCAATCCAACTGTATTGTAACCAACGTGAAAACATGTCTCCCAAATGAATGGTAACCGTAAATGATAGTTAATTATCAAAACGAAGCTCTACAGTGAACAGAAAATTGGTATAATACGCAAAGTTGACTTTGAAAAGCATTGGTAAAATAGTAGGTAAACATTATCTTGACATTTCATTTCTGTGTTGTTACAATGGCTGCACACCTTAATCTCCAAGAAAGAATTGAAACAGTTTTAATACACGGCGACAACTATCGAACTTGTCGCGAAACTTCAAATATATTCAATGAGAGGCATCCAAATAGAAATCTCCATTATGCAACGGTGGCAAAAATTGTAAAAAAGCTCAAGAATTCTGGGTCAGTTGAGAACAAACATAAAATACCACACCAAGGAAATGTTATTGTAGATGAAGACGCTGCCCTGAATATTGTTTTGTAGATGTAGATGTAGATGTAGATGTAATTCAACGTTCGTCGTGGTATTAGCCAGGAAAGTAGTTGTTTTCTGATGGATTTTTGACCCAATTATTTCTATTGTAAAGGATTATGGCAATAAGCATGGTCCTGGTATTGCAAGACATCTTGTTTCTCCAATAATTCCATATTTACTAAATTATTCATGATTTTCGGACCATCCGCAAACATTTCAGTGAAATGCGACAAAACACATTTAAGGTACACAAATACTGTTATATTATATTTGCATGAGAAGGTAGGAGTCTTCTGAAACGATATGAACTTTTCCTTCTCCTTCTCCGATCATTTTTAGCCCAGTTATGACAAATCAGATATTCCCTAATGAAAGTGGTACTTTTCATTCAAGAGATGAAAATGAAACAATGGATATTATCGCATGCGACCCGTTGGGAATATACCTACTGAAAAGAAATTGAAGGATTTTTTACTTTAATGACTGTTAATCTAACTACTTGGCATTTGAATCAGCAAACGAACGTCACTTCGTTTGACAGTTCACAAACTTTCAAATTTTAAAAATTGTAATCCAGTATTTTATAAACATCTACCGTAGAAAAAATAGCATTTCCTACTCGAAATAAAAAACGTTTTTTCATAATTTTGTTGAAAAACATACTGTTTTATTTCTATATAGAATTGATATGAGATTAATACCTGGATTGATATATTGGAAACTATATGTTGACAATAGTTTTATCGATATTGGAAAAAATAATTGAACCTATATTAAGCCAGTATTATTCGTGAAAGCTCACATTTAGAATAGGTTAAGCCAATAATTCACCACTATTATCAATAATAATATGATACCTATTATTTTTCCAATATTCACCAATAATGGATCAAATTTTTAAATCATTCATATAACTGGGAAGAAAGACTCCAGAACATGTGATACGAGGATTCGGTCAAAATTGGAGAAGTAGTTTAGTATCCGTCGTGATACTAGCTATAGGGAAGTTGTCGTTTCCTATCGGATAATTGCATACTTTGTTGGAATGTTTCAACGTTACTCTCCGGCAAACTTCTCGAACTTTATGCATAGCAACGAACTGTGTAATCAACAAAAAATCAAACTTGACATCATCCAAAAAAATCCGTCTTATCATATTTCCTAACTGCTACTAAGCTGTTCATTTTAGAGAGCCCTAATTACTATTCTGCAAGTGCATAATCTCAGTATATAATTAATGCAGGAGCACATCCTGACAAAACCCAATTTCCCTGACCGCTCTTCCTCATCCATCCACTTCATAATGCAATATTCATAAAGTAGGCCAATCATTTCAGCATTAAAAATGAAATATGGGGAAAAACTTACAATATTCAACATTTAGTGAAGAGAATGCCGATTTTATGGGTAAGTTGAAAATGAGGCAAGAGTAAAACAAAGTTTTTTTTTGCATGTAAAAGTGGGACCTGTCACACTACTTTAAAATTATTACATATAGTCCAAAGAAGGTATGGGTTGCTGCTTCAGTATAATAATTCCATATTTCCTAAATTATTCATGACTTTCGGATCATCCGCAAACATCTTCGTGAAGTGCGACAAAACACATTTTAGGTACTCAAATACTCGCATATTATATTCGCATGAGAAAGTTGGAGTCTTCAGAAACGATAAAACTTTTCCTTTTCCTTCTCCGATAAATTTTAGCAGAGTTATGACCAATCAAATATTCGGCTTCGCCAGAACTGTCAGCGGCGGGTAAGGGTAAACGTGAAATTTGATGTCGGCGTTCAATCACATTTTCTGGGAAAACGAGCGCATTTCATAAGAAATTACTAGGAATAATTTTTTTGGAAAATTGAATTGTTCTTCACCCTGTTGAGTTGTTTTTCCGATAAATCCTATACTTTCCAAGATTATAGCAAAAATCTATATAGGTATTTTTACTAACATAGTGAAACTAACAAGAACAAACGCGCGTATGTGATACGGATACTCATTAGTGATTATTTTGTTAGTGGCTATGTAAGTTTTAAATATCGGAAAATTTTTGTAAACGAAATTCCTCGTAAATGCCAACAATCTTCGAAATATTTGAATTTATACTCATTGCAAGGTATGAAATATGTTGGTTATAATGTTATAAATAGTTACCGTCACATTCCTTTCAAAAATAGTAAAGATTTTGATACGCACGCACTTATTCAACATCAAATATCTCGAAAACCGTTGATATTTGTGAAATGAAATGTATTTCTTTTTTGTATAAGAAATATTGGGGATTAAGAAAAAGAAGACGAAATCGATATTAATCCAGTGGCGTGAAAGTTGGGGAGGGGCGAATAGGGGTACCCACCTGTCGTACGCCCCTGTTTAGAGTTACAAACACATGATTTGCCTTGAAATATGAAACTGGATGCTGTAAAGTGACATGACAAATTTCATTAAGAAAAGTTGAACCGTTATGGAGTTATTCTGGAAAATATATTTTTTTGTGTCACTCTCAACACCCTGTAACTCGGTTAATACTCATTTTAGGGTATACGTTTATGGGAACTTTCAGCCTTAAAATGAAGTGAGGATTCTACCCTCGGACTTTGTCCCCTTTATTCTGGGACACCCTGTATATAAACTGTAACACATCAAAATAGTTTCAAGCTGTCCTGTAATTGGGTGTACTCCTGTTTGGACAATAAAGTGTTTATATATTTATTTATTTATAATATTTTTGTTAACAATGTTGCCGGGCTTGTATGAAGGGGCAAATTTGTATAGTTTCTTTGATCACTATTATACAACTTTTGTGAAAGTTTCCTTTTTTTTGTTATATTTTCCCCATTTTTGCTAAAATGATTGGCCTAAAGCGTTGTGCCATAACAACCTTCTAAAGTTCACTTTGAGGAACTGAACAAATGTCCCGCACCAATCAGTGAATCGAGCAGAAAGACCTTTGAATGTCAGTTGACAAGTAGGCCTAGATACCTAACAATTGGAAAGGGGACAACGGTTTTCATTTGTTGTTTATTTCAATTAATCAATTGTTAAGTGTGTAACTCGGTTTGTTTGTTCTTGTTCAGAAATAGATCAACAAAATTATATTTAGATGCTTCCTTGAAAAAGTACTCTGATTTTAAAATTATAATTAGCGTTAATCGAAATTGATGGCATTTTGTTTGATATTTTTCAAATTTGATAATTACAGTTTTGGATATTGCTGACCATAACGTATTTTTCTATTTCGAAAAAAATGGTCGTCTGGAAGGCCTCGACATATTTTATATCTTTGTTTTTATACAAAAGCAGGTAACAGAAGCCACACACGATTTCCGACGCCACATATTTTACATAATTTTAGGTCAATTATTTTTTTGATGTTGTGGTTACCACGAAAAGGAAAATCCTGTAATAATCAGAAAAATGTTGAGAACCGAGAGAAAATAGGTAGGAACTAGTGTTCCTAAATATTTGCACCTCCCGAGGCAGCGAGTTCCAAAGCTTTGCCGTTGAAAATATCTGTCGCCAACTTTTCTGCGGTGTTCCGGAGAAGTGAGCGAGCTTGTGAGCTAAGTGTCACCGACGAGACGAATGGTGCTGTTTTTGGACAAAATCTTGAAGTTTTATTGTGTGTGCGGGTTCTGCTGCACTCCATTTATGGGACAGGACGGGTCGGATTTGTGCCTTATACCATAATCAGTTGACTCTATATTTTGATGATTCAACATAGGGTTAATTTTAGACTAGTCAATCACCCTATTTTCGAATGAGGCAATTATTTTTTACTGTGTATTAGTCAGTTCGGTTTGGAGAGCTTCTTGATCACTGCCTATCGTCACTGCTCTCTTGATAAGTGTCTTTTAGAATTTGAATGGTTGGAGTCGAAGGCAAAATACTGTCCAGTGAGAGCCACCTTCCTGTAAACCGATATATGGATGGAATATCTTCTTTTCCCAACGTTTTCCTTCAAAGAGAGGTAATGAGTTGTAGACTTCTCTATGGTTCTACATTAATAAATGTATTGTCAACATATGTCAACCAGAGATTGGGTTTCCTTTCAGCTTGTCGGATGACATGCTTCTCAAACCATTCCATGTGAATGTTGGCGACGACTGAGGATGGATGGACTTCTGATGGGTTCCTTCTTAAACCTCCTGGGCCCGTTGTTATCAATTTTGCATAGTTATTCTGTTCTCGCTAGGTTAGTCAGGTCAGGACACGGCCTTGACAGACTACAACAATGTGTTCGAGCAAAGCAATTGAATGACTTGAGGTAATTATCAATTATTCAGCTGTAAATGAACCATTTATAAACAGCCCAGTATATCTGTAGTCACAAAGTCCAATACCCTAACAATATGACAGAATCGAATTTCAGGGAGATACGTTTCAGGATAATTTGCTTGCTAAACAATTTGCCCTGTCAGTACCATCGATGACGCGCTTCCCCAGAGCCCAGACCTTACCTGATACATTTATTTCGATTGGACAAATACATCGACGCATTATCTAATCAACCTGAATACTGAACAGCGATCCCGAATTGTGATGTGATGACTGTGCAACTGAAATTGCTCGCATTAACAGAATCCTCGAGTGTACATGCGCCCGGCGAGCATGAAACGGCAAAAACAAATTCAATTTGTATCCCGCACATAGAGAGCAACTTCGGGAGAGTTTGAAGTGTCACTCATCCGACCGGTTCGGTTCGGTTTTCCACCAGAGACAGGTGTGTAGTTCAATAATTTAGTACATTTCAAAAGTAAGAAACAAGACCTGTGTGAAAACAGCAACCAACAGATAGCAACTAATTTTCCGAAGATTGCCGATCGGTCACACTAAGGTAAAAAACGATTAAAATTTCCACAAAATTTATTGTCTTTGCGACATGTTTCCAAGCAAGCTTTCAAGCTTGCTTGAAAAAGATACTGTGAATCGAAACATGTCGCAAAGACAATAAATTTTGTGGAAATTTTAATCGTTTTTTACCTTAGTGTCATAACTATGGATTTCCATCAAGTAACGGCCACGTTAATCCAAAATATATAATACTTCCCAATAAAATTAAAAAAAAGTCTCTTGGATATTGTAATGAAAAAACTATTGAATGAGGAATGGCAATTCACGAATCAGAATGATGGAAAACATGAATTTGAGATCGAAACGTCAATCGAAACTAGGTTTGTGAAATTCTCTCGGTGCAGGGAATGTCATGTCGAGAAAAAGTTTTGCAGCACTTGCGGAGAAGATGGATGAGTACCAATTTTCGAAAAAATGCGATTTCAGGAATTAAACCAGAAACTGGCTCATCCAAAAGGGGTTCATATCATTACTATGGATGCAGAGAAGCATTTTCTAATAAAAAAAATCTTGCAACACTTGTAGAGGGGGTGGAAAACCAACCCAATTTCAAAAAAATGCGATTTTAGGGATTAAAGCAAAAACTGTTTCAACCAAAATGGGTTCATTCTCTGCACCCATAGTAATGATATGAACCCACATTGGTTGGGACGGTTTCTGGTTCAATCCCTCAAATTGATTTTTTTTAATGGGGTAATCCACCCTCTCTACAAGTGCTGCAATAATTTTTTTCAACAGAAAATATTTCTCCCTAGCAGTAATAATGAAATGAACCAATTTTGATTGAGACAGTTTCTGGTTTAATCCCTAAAATCGCATTTTTTTGAATTGGGGAAGGTTTTCCACCCCATCTACAAGTGTTGCGAACATTTTTTTTAGCAGGAAATTTTTTCTTTTTTTTTGGATTGACGTGGCCGTTACTTGATGGAAATACATAGTTACGACACTAAAGTAAAACACGAATAAAATTTCCACAAAATTTATTGTCTTTGCGACATGTTTCGATAAACAGAATCTTTTTCAAGGGAATGTAGTACATTAAATTATTCTTCATTGAAAAATACTTAAATACCTTTCTTATTCATCAACATGATTAGGGACCACCTATAATTATCGCTAATACCTAGACTCATAAAACTTATAAAATTGACAATAACAATGAACCTACCTGGAAATCTCAAAACATACCTACTACTTAATTAAAAAAAATTAACAAAGGGGAACTCAGGTCCAATTGATCATTTAATAAACAAGATGAACTTTTCAATTTATTAATTTCCAAGAATTCTAATTGAAAACTTCGAAATTCTTCATGTGGAAAATAAGGGCATTAGGCTAAATATTTAGAATTCTTATTATTCTTCTACTTTTAGTTTTTAAATGAAGTTTTTCTACAACTGTCGAAAAACGTCCACTTTATTGTGTGGTTTGTGTGCGTAAAGTATTACAATGTTTCACTATCTACATAGGATTTCATTATTAAACGGAAAAAAGTAAAAAAAGTGCACTTTTTTAACGGCTGTTGCTAGGCAACCGACAGTTTCATGCAACAACAGTGGCAGATCCGAATAATAACGAAATCCTGTCATAAAGCCAGTTCTCATTTTCTTTGGCAACTAATAACCTATATATATCTGATATACAAATGTTTCACCAATAATATTCTTAGCATTCTTACTATTAAATAAGTATTATCAAAATTCCAAACTATCGCGGCGAATATATTCAAAATAATAGCATATATACCTCTAAGGAACTATTGGACCTAATCTACACTAGGTAATCCAAGGTAGCTATGGCTGTTTCCTGATAACTATAAATTTAATTTAAGTAGAAATGAAAAGTGATGAAGATTGAACGGAGAAAATCGTGGATAGTGCAAATATGAGATTTCCTTGACATAGTTCAAAGAAAGAAAAAAGTATTCGTTGCTTCACGAGGATTGTTTATTTATTTTGAATACAAATCTAAGAAAATGAAAAGTTACTTCGATGGACTAGTTATTCGAAAGTCAAATCAACATTAATAATAATAATATTAACCTCGATGAATATGATATTTTAATATTCGCTTCAAATTTTCCATTTTGCGGGATAGTGTGAAGAGAAAGGGATTTCGACTCTGTCGAAATTATTCGTTTCATTTATTTGAAACTCAAGTCTCCGGCATACTCTTCGAACTTTGTTCGAATAATGAATCAATAAAAATATGCCAAATTCATTTCATATTTGCAAAAAAATATGAATTGGTTATTTTTTTTTGACAGTTGTAGAAAAAATACTGTATGAAACTCGTGAGTAAAGTGTTATTTTTACTCGTAGGAATGCCGCACTCCGCCTGCGGCGTCGTGCATCAACATTTCCTACTCGTAAAAAAAAGTATCACTTTACTCACTTGATGAATAAATTACTATTAAATTAATTGCATTTTCCATTCATGGGATTGTCTTACCAAATACCTCGCGTGTTCAGATCTTGCAGGATATTTTTTACAGTAATTTTCTCATACTTACTTTGATCTAGGTAATTTAGCTCTATCTGTTCTGACAAAATCACGAGAGCTTTCGTTAAATTGCCAATGAAAGTAAGTATGCGAAAACAACCATAAAAAATATCCGACTAAATCGGAGCTCTTGTGGTATTACCTCCGAAAATTCAACTTCACGATTCACTGAAGATTTCAATACTCAATTATTGCAGGCAAATATTTTGATCTGTCATTTGCCAGGGGTGCTATTCTTGACCATTCGCAATGGTGACGTGGACTCGTAGACTCACATTCTGATGTTCTCTGTAAGGCGTTGAAATGCTATCAGTAACTCAGAATGTAACGATACGATCACTCGCTCATATTGCGAACGGTCAAGAATAGCACCCCAGATCCCTGGATTTCAATAAATGTTTTATTCGCTGAAAGGTTGTTTTAGACCGGCACTTTCGAGATTATTGAAATTATTATGAATATTCAAGAACATACAGAAACTATGGACAAAAACTTTACATCAAATGAAGACATTACAAGGTGTTATATTTAGGCAATAAAAGTGTTATAAACATAACATATATCTCGAATTGGTTGCAAACTTGATTCGTGATATGAAATAATATATTTAATTCTACTCCAAGTTTGCAGAACTTTTGGAATGTTTTGAACGCGAACATTCAGCAAAATTCAAGTTAATTACAATTTTGACAATGTTGCGTTCTTCGGAAGAGATTGCAAACAGATTTATTGCTTTCTTGATGTACCTTGCACTTGACCAAAGTTTGAAAACTTTCAGAATTAATGTTAAATTTTCAATTTTTCATGTCTATCTCTACCGGCCTGAAAATGTTACTGGATTAGAATCCTCGGGTGTACATGCGCCCGGCGAGCGAGATAAATAAATTTAATTTATATCCTGAACATCGAGAGCAACTTCGGAACTTGGGGAGAGTTTAAAGTGTCGCTCATCCGACAGGTTCGGTGTTTCTGACCGAAGTCAGGTGTACACGTGCGGTGTGAAATTTGGCTAGAGGCACGTTTAACCTGGCGTTTGTTGGATCGTAAAGGGCCATCTTTATGTACACTTTTTTTCAGTCTCGAAGCGAAGTTTTATGCCAAACTACACGCACACTCCAATGTAATACGCTAATAGAACTTTACAAAGTTTTTTAACAATTTGTGGATAATAATAATAATAATAATAATAGGTCTTTATTTTCCACTAGTACATATTAGGAAAAAAGCCGAAGATCAGCTGGTTCTGTCTTGCGACACAACCTCTGTTTTTCATCTTAAGCTCTAACAGACAAACAAAGAAATAATTATAATTATACTTAATAATAATAATTATAAATAACTGATTATAGACGTAGTTTATAACGAAAAAGAAAGAATTAAATATGTTTACAACATTTATATTGTTATTTCTGTTAGGTAATAAACATAATGAATCAATAATGAAAACTACTAACTAACTAATAATAAATAATAATGAATAATTTTGCGAAGAAAAGTATCTTGCTGCTCATTAATCATATTTCCAAATATTGTTTCCTTAGGGATTTTTCAAATTGCACAGCAGACATAGACTTCAGTTCCTCAGTGATTGAGTTATAAACTCGCGTTATTTGATATGAGAAGGATCGTTTAAACTGTTCAGTTCGGTGAGCAGGTGGTGTGAGTCTTCCTCTATACCGAATATTGAGAGTATGTACATCTGACCGATGGGATATTTTTTTATATAGATATCGAGGAAATTTCTCAACAACAATCCCGCGATAGAGACACGCGGCATGTAATAATTGCCGTTTTGACATATTCAACCAGCCAGTCTCCCGCAATTTGTGGGAAATACTCCTTCTACTTCTTATACCGTGAATCAAGCGAAGGCAGTTATTTTGTACTACTTGTATCCGCCTTTTATCTTCCGAATCAATGCATGGACCATAAACTGCACTACCAAAATTGAACCTGGATAGGACTAGCGAATCGCATAAAAGAGTTTTCACTTTCTTATTTAGATATTGTCTATTTGCGTATATTATTTTCATATTCATATAGGCAATGCCAATGCATTTGTTCACATGTCGTTTGAATTTTAGATGTGAATCCATAATTAGACCCAAATTTTTTGTGTATTCAACTGGAGCAATTAGACTTCCATCTACAACAATTCTCACATCATCGAAGAGATTTTTGGCATTAAAAACTAAGACGGAAGTTTTACTCGCATTTATGAGAAGTGAGTGTTGTTTAGAGGTTTTAATAGGTGATGATATGTCGTCATTAAGCGAATGAATTGCCGTGTTCATTTCGGAGGGATGGAAAGAAATAAGTAAGTGTGTATCATCAGCATAAAAATTCACCTTAGAATGAGATACTGCATTCTTGAAGTTTGCAGTGTATAAAATAAATAGAAGTGGTCCTAAGATAGAGCCCTGTGGGACTCCCCTTGAAATTTTCATAGGGTCAGAGAGCGTATCGCCTATTTTTATTCTGTGTAGCCTGTTATTCAAGTAACTCCTAAAAAGCTGTCTTGTTTCGTTTATGTTATCTGCATTAAAAAAAATCGACTTTCGAAAATTGGAATTTTATTATTTTCTGACTTACTTTGAAGTCGGAATTTTATGAAATTTTGACTTCGAAGTCAGAATTTTGATATTTTCAGACTTCGAAGTCGGAAATTAGTGAAAAATATTTTTAAAAAGTTTTATGAATGAAAAGGTGTGGTGAATGACGAAAAGCTGAGCATGTCGGTCGGGAAATCAGATGCCAACTTCTCGAAAACAAAATTGCAACAACTAGCGAAATGAAAAATATTGGAATGTCGAATAATTTAGAATGAAAAGACGTTACCCTCCCCCAAAGGCTAGATAAAAAAACCTTGGGATTCGGAAAAACTTCCAGATGATTTCAAAACAAAAACGTTGGTCGAAAAAATTCGTAAAAATTGTGAAAAACATCGGTTCGTATGAAAATTTTTGTAGATTGTCCTATAAGGTGGGTACGTACCGAGAAGCTAGTCACTTGCGTACCTATATTGTAAAGGGACACTTTTGCGCACAAGTGCGTAAATAAATCAACTGTGCGTAAAATCGTCAACAGTGCGTGAAGTAATTTTTTTTTGAAGAATACAGAATTTTGCGTCATATATAACTCGGAAATCATCATTTGATAATACGACTATAATTCATAACATAAAACTTTCAAATTAATGTTACAATTGCTACAATTTGGCAATATAATAACTGTCGAAGAAAAAACTTTGTACTTTGTACTTTTGTACTCGCGTGTTTTTGAACTCACAAAAAAGTCCTACTTTACGAACTTTGATCATAAATAGCTATTTTAAAGAGAGGTTTTTATTCAAACACTCGAAAGCCACACCCATCATGTTGGAACATTGTAAAATTTTATGTTATTGGCGTAATACATATAGGTACTTACCGCAAAAACCTTTTTTATAAAAAATTTCATAATGTGATAAAATGATGGGTTTGATTCATTTAAATGTTTATTTTCTTCTTTTCATCACAAATGAAATAGTAGAATCGACAATGTCGAAGTACCCTATTTTATCATAAGGAAAATATGAAGCAAACATCTGACAGAAAACAACTACTTCCCTGGCTAATACCATGACGGACATTGAATTACATCTGACGGATATTTGTGCAACGTTCTTTCAAGACGACCCAGTTGCGATTGCTAAGTGTAATTGTACATCCTTTGATTTTACCATTTCATTTATTCGATACTCTCCGGCAAAAATTCTAGAACTCTTTTCATCGCATTTAAATAAAAGCTTTTCTTCCAAAAGTTTATTCACGTTTATTTTTATCGCTGTCAAAATGACTCAGACATCATCTTAAAATGTTTTTTTACATAAATTGAGCTATACAGTTTGTCCTTAAGACCGGAGCACCCTTAAAAAATCTACATTTTCCAACCGATTTTTTTTCATCAGGTAGACATTCAAAAAGTCTACTGGGACACCAAATTTCCTACTAATCTGATTTTTCAAGGTCAATTATATAAAAAATTACTAGCGATTTTTTTAGAAAAATTCTAACTACACCACTAGATTTGTGACCTTTTCAAATGGTTCATATGTAAATTACGTTGAAATGTGTCAATCAATGAAAAAGTTATAACGGAATGAAATTAGAAAAATATGCCGTTTAATTAACCCACCTTTTAAATTTCAAATCTTTCATCAGAACTTTGACTACACCACTGGATTCAAGGAGTCTCCAAATATCACTGACTGTAATTCCATATGAATCTGTTGATCAATAAAATAAATTTAAAATTATTATTTAAAATGACAATTTTCCTGAAATTCCATTATCGTATTTTTCAAATTTTATCTCATTATTTTCTCATTTATGAATAGATTTCAATGAAACTTTGACCAGTAATATATCAGAACCTCCTGAATACAATGGCGTATTCCGAATTTTGATAAAAATTCTGAATTTGAATTGGTTGGTTGATTAAACGGCATATTTTTCAAATTTTATTCTCTTATAACTTTTTTATTGATTGCATCAATCAACGTATTTTACATAGAAACCATTTGAAAACATCGCAAATCCAGTGGTGTAGTCAGATTTTTCTTAAAAAATTAGTTGGCCTGGAAATGGAGGTTCATTCATGAAATTTGATGTCCTAGTAGACTTTTTGAATGTCTACCTAATGAAAAAATAAAGCATTCCAATTCGTTTGTATTCGACAAACATTCATTTATTTTCATTTGCATCTTGGATAATGAGACATATTTTTATTCGATTATTTCCCTCATCTGTCAAAATTTATTCGCTGATAAACCCGCTTCGTTCCTTTTGCGAATAAACTGCATGGTCCTTCTTGACAGTTGTCCAAATGTATGCAACACATTTCACAAGTCGTGTGACATATTGTTGTAAATAATTATGTTCATTAATTTAATAAAAATTAATATGTACGTTGTGGAATAAATGTCATTGGTTAATTGACATATTTGGGAAATAATCTGATCAAATATAACTCGACCGTCGTTTATTATATCGAATAAATTTTGGAATTTCCACTCAAACATTTTTGTTTTAGAAAATTCATCCTGTTAAATTCAAAGATTTATGTTTGAATAAAACCCGAGAGCTTTTAAGCTCGAGGGTTTTATTTAGAACATAAATCTCAGAATTCAACTCGATAAATTTTCTAACACAATCAATTTATTCGCTGATAAACGAGGTCTTGTTATATTACCCCCGAATATCTCGATAGAATCACTACTAATCCGACGTAATAAACTGGTCGTCATCGAAAAGTAAACTATTATAAAACATGCATTTTCAAGAATTTTCCATGGCTCACTGTAATGCACATTTCCAGCTTCCACGGCCGCCCTTGACTCCTCACCTGACCTCACTCGCCGCGTATAACGAAATAAATACTGGTCTTTTTGACCCTTTTATCGCTCGCCACTTTCCTTTCTCCCTTTGATTTACGCCTCGCGGGCTTTGTATGTTTTTGTGTCCTGCGGCTTCCGATATGTACCCGTTCTTGGTTTCGATGATAATGACCAACGGTTCGCCGGATTTCAGATAAGCGAATTGCCGAACTCGAAATAAAAGAATTAAAGCAATAGGGGTAAGGGGTTATTGGAGTAAAATCCACCCAAAAAGTCGTTCCGTTCTCGAAAAATTTTTTTCGAAGTATAACCAGTTCCGACCTTCACAATACAGTGAGGTATACAGTGACCGCCAAAAAATATGTACCATATGGGAAAAAAGTTTATTATTAGAGTATTGAAAAAAAGATTCTTGGGAAAAGTTTGTGCATGTCCGATAACCTAAAAATCGATTTTGACACATGTCACGTGATCGCTGGTATGGCGGCAAATTGAAAAAAATTACCATGAATAGTCAAAAAGTCGGATAAAATGGCAAGATATCGAAAAAAGTTATTTGAAAAAGTTGCTCAGAATTCAATTTACACATATACAAAGTTTGAGAAAATTATGTGGGGATATTGAAAACAGCAATTTTTTTAAAATAGTTTTCTAGCTGTAGAAAAATATCAAATTATTTTCTTATGAATTGCTTGACCATACTGAAGTATTTGTATTCCGATGATAATAACAAAACTTTCTCATTTTCTCCACACCAGAGAGCACTGAATTGAAAAAATTTTTGTCAGAACCCTTGCTGTTACATTTGTTCGTATCTGATACGTATATCACAATTCCACTTTTATTGCGATGATAGGGAGATCCAAAAATATCGTGTTTTTTCAGATTATAATCAATTTTTGATGATAATCGTGCACGAACGTTTCACTTCGCACATAATCTTAAAAATAGTGCGTCAAATTTAAGAGGCTTAAATTTTCAACATTGCATGCGAAGTGAAACGCTCTGGCACGATTATCATCGAAACTTGATTATAATCTAGAAAACATCATGTTTCTGGAGTGTCATGTCATCACAATGGTCGTGGAATTTTGATCTGTTAGATACGAACCAATGTAACAATATCCAATTTTTTTAATTTAGTGCTTACTGGTGTAGAGAAAATGAGAAAGTTTTGTCATTATCATTGAAATACAAATGTTTCAGTATGGTATAGGCTATTCATATGATAATAATTTGATATTTTTATACAGCTAGGAAAATATTTTAAAAAAATTTCTATTTTCAATTTTCTCTCATTATTTTTTCAAACTTCGTATATGTGTATAAAATTTAATTCTAAGCAACTTTTTCGAATCACTTTTTTTGATACCTTGCCATTTTACCCCACTTTTTGCGTTCTCATAGTAATTTTTTTCAATTTGCCGCCATACCAGCGATCACGTGACATGTGTCAAAATCGATTTTTAGGTTATCGGATATGCACAAACTTTTCCCAAGAATCTTTTTTCTAATACTCTAATAATAAACTTTTTTCCCATATGGTACATGGTACATACTTTTTGGCGGTCACTGTATATTTTTCTATTAGAATACCATTGGACGACATTTTTGAGCGGGGACGAACTTTTTTATTTAGAAAAAACTGAAAAAATAATGGTTTTTCTAAAACACGTTTCTTGATGAATATCACCCCATAACTCTGAAACTACAGGAGGTATGGAAATAATTTTTTTTACAATAGAAAGAGAATTATTTCCTGTTTCTCACGCAAGTATGATAATATGATAAATAATAATAAGTTTTTCGTAAATTGATTCGGAACGCAAGATATCAATTTTCATGTAATGTTTTTTTCAGTAATGGACAAACTTTTTTGTTTTCAACTTTTTGTGTATATATGCAGCGAATGAAATGTTGACAAATAGCCATAAAAGTTTTTGAACTAACAAAAATTTGTATATGTAGTATAGTTTTTGAGATATGATTTTTCAAAAATGTAGGTACGCACGGCAATGAATATTATGCCTATCGCGACAGGATTGTGCCAGTGCGACTACATGGTGCAGTTCTAGTTTTAGTTGGGTAGTTTGCAACAATTCGTTCAACATGCAGTGTGTCATTTGTGAAAAAAGCGTGTCCTTTAATGAAAAAAATATTACGAAAATTCCACGGTTACAAGGCTTGCATTCGTTATTATCAGCAGCAGAAAAAATGGCTTCTAGTATTTTATGTTATAAATACCTGTTACTTGAAACTTAGTTTGTAGCCAACGTAAATACATCCAAATTGCTCACCTGAAAAAAAAACATAATCTTGAATGACAGCCCAGACGATATTAATACAGCAACATTATTGCTAATTCATCATCTATCTAACCTAAAAGGTAAGAAAAAAATCGCATTCTACAATTTTCCACAGAATAAAAGAATCGTTCCTGACAGCCAATGAGATTCTTTCATTTCCTCACAATCACCAGATCAACTGTCATTTTCAGCGATAAACACATTAATGAAAGTATTTCAGAAGATAGGACGAAATCTCGCGGCGTTACAGATAATAAACATTACAGAAAAACACATTAATCAAAGGAAGAGTACAAATTTCTAGGCAAGCCAGGAAATTCAGATGATTCATGATAAAATGTATTAATATCTTAATTCCAACGTCAACATTTCATAACTGACGAGTCCTACATAGAAATTTTTATTCGTTAAAGTATACTGAAAACTAAATATTTCCTCTAGATCACAAAAGGGTTACTTAGTCAACCAAAATGAATGTTTAAGAATTCGCTGAATTGTCACTTTTCATTATATGACACATTTGGCGGAAAAAAAAATCTTTCAAAAGCGATTTCAATATTATTGGTCTCTTGTCGGTCTCTATAGTGGTTGTGAGAAGATTGAAAAGTTTGATGACTTTATGAAATGGGTAGATATCAAGCGACATCGTGGACACATTTCCATCTCACGTTTCTGGTGGCTTTTTGTGATAACTCATTTTACTTAGTCAATCTGATAGTTTTTAGAAATGTTTTCTTTTAGCTTCTTTGAATTTTGTCTTTATTTAATTTCTGAGAGGTATGATAATTTATTAATAAATCTGAATCACTGAGTTGTTGAGTTACCTAAAACGTTTTAACTCTCTTTTCGTAATAATCACCACAATACTCTTGAAGTTTTTGTATACATTTCTCTTCACGAGGTTAGTAAGTATCATGGGAAATTTGAAAACAAAGTCGAACTTTTTCAACGATATTTGATCAAATTAGTGGTCCGTCTGCGTATTATCCTCAATGTATAATCTCGCTTATTTTGGTGTCCATATGAATTTTTAAAAGTAAATATTTATTAGGTTAGTTAGTATCAACCAAGATAATAAAAAATACAGGATATAACATTCAACATCAATAGTAATAAAGGATTACAATTCATACTATGAGCAAGACTCAAAAAAAATTGATGACGTAGATGAAATTGGTGACACAAAGAGTTGTTGAAACTTGTGCGAGCCAATTAACGAGGTGTTATATTTTTACGTGTGATTCCTAGCACTTTCTCGGGCCATCAGAAAAAAGATTCTAGAGTCGCGTGGCTTTAAACCACCGACCAAATGATTTCACGGTTCTCTATCAGTTAGGCCTAATGGTAATAAAGCAGTTTGTGCTGCGATTAACACTGCTGTCTTCTTCAATGTAGGGTGTTGGATATTGAATGGAAGCGAAATTTTCCAGATCTAGTGAGTTTTGGAGAAGTTGATGAAACTTTTGAAGTGAAAAACTATCCGCATTATCCATATCATTTTCGTCTTGTCTTCATTCATTGTAACGCCACTAGGTTTTATAGCATACTCATCGGGAAAATGAAAATTTCGAGGATTCATGAACATTTCATCCAACTGACGAGGAGCAGCAAAGTTATTGAAAAGTTCTTGACTATTGAATGTTTCCCAATTTCTTTTTTTTTACGCAAATAATATAAAATTTTCAATAACAGTTTTCCAAGTTCAACATTTCATAAGCATATGATTAAGAAACTGTTTGTACAGGGTGTAATCTAACCTCTTGCACTCCCGTGGAGGACGGGTGTATATATGTATAAATACCATTTCATAACGAATGGCGGGTGTGAAAAATTCGAAAAAAAATTGTGGAAATTTCAAATTGTGTTTGAAAATTTGTCGACATTTTGGGTAAAAACAACAAAAAGAAAGAAAACCAAAGGAAAAAATGAGAATTACGTCAGATTCTCTTGATTTTCCTGAATTGTATTTACATCTGTATGGGTATTATGCCAATCACTTTAGCAAAAATGACAAAAAAATAATAAAACAGAGGAAACTTTCAAAATGGCTGTGATTTTGTGCTCAATTAAACTATACGAATTTCCCCCCTCGTACAAGCCCTGCAAAAATAATTATAAATTTTGGTTATTTATTTCTAGAAAAAAAATAGTTACATAATGGTGAAACAAATAAAATACATCCTTTATCGTTCCCAAGTTTGGCCTGAGAGTAAATGACAGAGAGTTTTCAACAAAAGTATAAATAAAATAAAAAATGTATGTATTCACTCTGATGCCTAACTTGGAAATGGTTAATTGTCGCAAAATTAGTGAACGATGTATTTTCTTTATTCTCACCATTTTGCGTCTCTTTTGCATTTTCTCTACGAAATAACCAGATATTTATTTATTTATTTATTATTCATACAAACCTTACGGTTTTATTACATGAATAAATATGTAATTAGATACATTGTGCAAAATAATAACATTTTACATAATAAAATAAAATTTACAGAATTTATAATAGTCACAATGCTTTTGGATGCTTGGATGCTTGTATTCACATGCTATTTTCCCCATTTTTATTTTAAATGATTGATTGGTTGGAAAAAATAAACATCTATCAATGGACAATGGTATAGCAGCTGATGTATCAAGACACATAGTGGTAGTTTTCCGGTTTTTAAAATTATATGTCATAGTGATAATCAATATCGATATACATTTAAAAATTTTTTTTGGACGTTCTATTTCTCTTCATCGCCAAATTACTCAAATACAAATAAGTAAAATAAAAGATTTTAGCTGTTCCAAATATCAACATCAAACGATAAACGCATGGGTGTTTAAAATTCAACATTCAATATTAAAATATACTCAAAATTCATGTGGACACCTGAATGAGCTTAAATTCAAATGGAATAGAGTTTCATGTGCATAACCAACAAATAATTTCCCGCGACAGAAAATGTGTAGCAGCCATCATTCCTTATGATTTATCTGATTAGAAAATGTTCCCATTGGTCTTGGCACTCTTGATTGAAATTTCCACAGACTAATTTAATTGGACTTATCAAACTAATTGGAAAATAGTTTGGATAAGTGAGTCAAATCACGTGATGAATGAGTGAAATAATAATTTGACTCGAACAAGTCTGCTGAATGGCTGGCTTCCAATGGCCTTTTATCGGGAAAATGCAGCGTCGAGAAACTAATTAAGAAGCTGAAAAGGAAGCGGTAATTTTGAATCGTCTGCTGAAATTTTTTCCCTTATCAGATTAATGGGATAATGCTCTGCAATGGAAAAATTAACTAGTTGCGAAAGAAAACAAAACAAAGACGTTACAGAGTGTCTGGCATCGTCTGCGGCAGATGGAAATGTAATGCATAACTTGAGACGAAGACAATATTCCGGATCAAAATTTTAATGAGCTCCATGTGTCAACGTATTTTCAATTGCTCAGTCTGAAAAGTAAATGCGAATAAACATCAAAAAGTAAACATATTAGACTGTGTGTTTTTAGCAATTATGCATGAAATAGGATTGAAACAATTTAGGTATGTAAAATATTGTTAATGAAGAAGCAAATGGTGAAAAAACAGCAGGGCAGCATCAACTCTCATCGGACCGAAACTGGCCTGCTACAAGGTCAACTATCGAGTATAAAATTTCTAATTCGCCTATTGAAAAATATTGTAATATAGGATATTATCAGTCAAAATACAAAAAAGGAACATTATAAGGTTCGAGAACGCCTAATTAAACAAGACATAGAAATAAATAATTGGTTTGAGCTAAGCCAAGAAAATAAATCTAATCAAAATTATGAACTCTGAAATCTTTCAAAAATTGTTTGTAACTTGTTTAATTTTTAATATTTGAAATTTTTCGTTTGATATTATTTTGCCTATCACTCACTTATTTGTAGATTTTATAATTCCTAATTTGAGTTTCTGTCGAATGAATGTTTCTGGGAATTTCGCTTTGTACATACATAAAACACAAAATGACAACATTATTGTCCTTTTCCGCCATATTTCTAACTTCTCAGTGTGCAATTATATAATTTTCGGGATATTACAGTATAATCATCATTATTGTCGAGCTATACGAGTTTAGCGTGAATAACTTCACAACATTACGTAATATTTTTTATAGGAACGCACATGTGAATGAATTTGATATTGCTGTCATATGTTGGTATACATTTTTTCATTGATCAATAATAATACATTTATTTTTTACCAAAAAATAGATATTTTGTATCATAAATATATAAGTTCGTAAAGTAGGACTTTTTTGTATGAGCGTGAAGTTTCACAAATTTCATGAATTCAAAAATTCAAAACAAGAAGATACACAAGGACAAACCAACAGAATTACTAAATAAGAACCTTGAGACTTCAGTGAGAATAAAATACTCTCCAAAATCATCCTGATATCGAAGCAGAAATCCGAATTCATAAAGCCAAAGATTCAAGATATTTCATTAAAAACCCAGGTATTTGAACTTTATCAGTCGATAATTATCTCATATCGTTTCAGAATAATTGATATTCAACAACCACATAACAAAGAGTATAAAAGTTGTGTTATTTTATCATTCTGCATGAGACATCATTTCTGGGCAGATAACAGAACCTGAATGCTCATTTTGGCAATTTCATGTCTATTTTCATTGAATTCTTGAAAACTATAGAATTGAAAGTATTCATTCATTGTAGGGATTAGGTTGGATAGTTACTTGGTATTCATGAATAATTAGTACAGTGTTCAGATTTTCATATTTTATTGAGTTGCTGATAAATAAAAACATATTTGAGTTAAATTTTCTCATACTTATTCAGAGAAATTCATTTACAATACAATTGCACTTATTGAAAAATAATTTTGATCACCTTTCCTGGAATTCTACCTGAGATTGAGAGATCTACATGTTTTGGCGCATCAACTGAGAAGCAGGCATTCTCAAAAGATAAAGCAAAAGTAAAAACTAAAAGCAATAGAGTAAGTATCTAGCAGGCAATTTGAAAAGTTGTATTCGATACTATAATTTATCTACTATTAACTTAACTATCAACTACAATTGTACTATCAAAATATCAACTATATAAGCTAGAATAACTAAATACTACGTTCTACCACTAATCAAATGCACTGTGAAAGCAAAAATTATACTATTATATAATAGGGCAAATTAAAAAAATTACAACCATTCATACATTATAAAAAACTAGGTAAATTAGATATATAAAAAACATACAGTATGTAACAGTAAAATTAGGACAATTTTTTTTTTCAGATTCTATGATTTTATGATGGTGTATTTGTTAACATAGCCTTTTCCTTCATGAAATCAGAGTGAAAAAACAAACCTTCGTTTACCAAATCGCCTCTGAAAGAAAATATTTTTTTATTAATTACTGTAATTGTTAAAGAAAGAAATTATTTTTGTAAACGATTGACTAAAGCGAACAATAAGAATAAGGAGTATGATGATGCATGATGAATTAACTGAGAGAAAAAAAGTAATTTTTGAGGAAAACCGCCAAGAATCTGACAGATACAGTTCAACGATCGTAGGGGCAGAAGTTTTTAAAGTAGTAGGTTGAAGCGGAAGAATAGATTACTTTAATAATTTCATTATTAGTTTAATGGTACTATCAATATTTTTTTCTCTTGAAAACTACCAATCATATTCTTGTGAAATCTGAGAACCTCATCCAACGTGCAAACTGCAGTTCATATTGTTGTATTAAGCAAATTTATTTCCTGCGCTTTGAGGTCTTTCATCGCATTTTCATGGATTCCCGTTCGCATGGTAACGGGGTTTCTTCAATTTACCGCCCCGGCTGCAGCTTTTATTTTTGCGTTCTCTATAATTTCGAAATGGTGTGCGCCATTGCTTTTAATCGTGGTCACGTTATTTCCATGATATTCCATTTTACCTCTGGTTTCCGTTTTATTTATGCCTCCATATAAGTATGTAACAGGCTGGAAACTGAAAGCATAATGGAGAATTAAGAGGTTTTATAGCCATCCGTCATTGTATTAATGTTTGTTGTGCCTCGTTGCGACACGTTTATGAGATAATCGAAATGATAATCACAATGATATCTGTTGTTTGGCTGTTGCTAGTAGTAGTAGTGGTAACCGTGGGGAGGCCACTACTGCAGCCAGGCAATTGAGTCCCAGTTGCCCCTTTTGTAACCTTTTGTAATATACCCTGAGGTTCTGAGGATATCCTTCGTTCCATAAACATTGTATAACTCAATTCTGATTCCTTCCATTTGCTTCGCATGTTATCGAGAACGTCCTATACTAGGTAGAGGATTGGTATCACTAGGAGGTCTCATAGCTGTCCAATAACGGATCAAAGAGGCTCAGTTCCAAGGCTCAGTCAATAGCCATGCATCGTAGAGGTCAGCCATTATAAAGTGGTCACCAGTAACTTACTAGTAACTACGACTGTAACGTTCCGCAGAGACCATCTGCCCATCAGTCTCTAGACCAGCCATACACGATCCAACTACAGCGCTCCATCAGACCAGCTTCGCATAAACCACCCAGGTATCTAACATCCAGGACCAGCTTCGTTTGAATCAGATAATCAGATTGTTCAGTTATAAATGTTCTGAATTTTAAACTATCAGCTAATTTCCTTTACATTTGAATTTGTGGCCTTCAGCTATTTATTGCCTTCAGTAATTGTGAAATATTTATAATTTGTGGCCTTCAGCTATTTTTTGTGAATTGTTAATTAAAGTATTAATTGTTGCTTTGCATATTTGTTCTGCCTTCCCACCAAAGCTAGTCATACTATATTCATCTCTTCGGTAGTAACTTATCCTCAATTTAAATTTGAAATTCACTCATTGTTTTTTTGCTACCTGGCGCCCACTCCCTGAGGCAGTCAAGTAAACTTTTGAATATTGTTAATAGTTAAATGTAATTTGTCTTCGACTATTGTCAATCATTTGTTGAACTGACCCACACCCAACCGACTAAAACTGAGCAGCCTATCAGCATAAGTTATAACTTCCATTATTTAAAATCAGAAATAATTCAACTTTGCACTTTAAAATTTGGAAGGTTGCACTTTTTGCCATCCCCTGCTCTCCGCATAACTATATTGCCTCTCCTAGTTCCTCTTGTAGAAGTTTTTCAACTCGGGTCTTAACTTCCCATACGCCTCTCACTCGCCGAGGAAGTGAGACGAAGTGTTATCAACTCTTTTTCGTTTATTCACACCTCCGAGTCTCACATCCTCAAATGGGATATATAGATAGATCTTCCATTATATAGGAATCCTAATATACACATTCATTGCAATATACAGTGCGGCTTTTAATAGCCCCCACTTGTTAGCTTTTGAACGGCACCAATACTACTTTTTGAAATAAAAAATAGGGTGATTGCTCATTCAAAATTTTTAAATGTCATGTCATCTAAATAGTTTTGAAATTTGTTAATAATATTTTCCCAATTTCGATTTTTCTGCCTTTTAAAATTTTTAAGTTAATGTGCTCCCAGCACCATCTGTCGAGTAATTGCAATGTTTCCTGTCTCAAAAAGTAGTATCGGCAATGATAGAGAATATTAACGCTCGTACTACAACCCACTCGTGGGAAATGTAAGTCATTTCATGCTCATTGTACAATATTCTATTTTTTATCAAAAACTGTATACCACAAGAAAAAAATTCCAAAAGTTCAGCAAACTTGATCATATACTTCGGAAAAATATTCCGAACAGTTGTACAGATTTGTAACCTTTGACGTTAACCGTAACATGTTTATTTATATATTTTTTCTACAACTGCTATGAAAAGTGGCGTATTTCTCATAACCTACTTACTTTCAAAACCATGTATTGCCCATACTGTGAGAAATATTATTTCCCACGGCACTTTGCCCACACCACATACATTTATATGGAGAATCCAAATTCGACAAAAACCTAGTTGGCTGCTGTTCAGCTTTGAATAATTGTCACAACTGTCAGATTATAGAAGTTTTTAATTTCTTGAGGAAGTTTTTATTTGTCCTTTGATAAAAATCGCAATTTCCATTAAATATTATTTCAATAAGACATATACTTAATTATGATGAATAATATGGACACTGACAGTAGTGATGATTTTGATAATACTCCGCCAGAGATATTGGAAAAAGCTGCAAAAGTAACGTTAGATTTATTGCCGGAAATTTCAAGAAAAAAGTATGAATTGGCATACGAAAAATTTATGGAGTGGAGAAGAAATACAAAAATAAAATCTTTTTCGGAAAGTGTACTTTTGGTATACTTTGAAGAGATGTCGAAAACTTTAAAGGCGTCTACACTTTGGTCACAATATTCAATGTTGCGAAGTACTATCAGTATAAAAAATAACATAGATATTTCTACGTATCAAAAATTACGTTCATTTTTGAAAAGAAAGTCCGACAATTACGTCCCCAAAAAATCAAACATATTGACAGCAGACCAATTCCAGAGATTTTTAAACGAAGCTCCAGACAAGGAATATCTACTAATGAAGGTAAGTTTATTAAGAAGAAACTATTTTTAGAATTCCTTTCGCTTTTTTCCTCGTATCAACATAGCTTTTTGTAATTAGTGTTTTTTTAATAGATAAAAAGAATTAGATAATTACTAAAAATTCTATTTCAAATTCTGCTAGATAGAGCTATTTGTACTTTTAAACATACACATCAGTAAAATAGTTCGGTGGTGTACTGGATCGTGCTCTTACCATCGCGCGGGTTCAATCCCCGTGCTTAACTAACCTTTTTTTATTTTTACATTCTGATATTTTTATTTTTTGTAGGTTGCAGTGGTTATTGGAGTATCAGGGGCATGTCGTAGAGAAGAGTTGTGGAAATTAAAAATCGATGATTTAGAGGATTTAAATTCAGCTCTACTGGTGAAACTGGATAACACCAAAACAAAAAAGCCAAGAACGTTCACTGTACCAGGAAAATTTTATAATATATATAAAAAGTATGCTGCTCTTCGACCCATTGACTTGCAAGAAAAGCGTTTTTTTTTAAATTACCAGCACGGAAAATGTACCAGACAGGTAGTCGGAATTAACAAATTCGGTAGTATGGCTAAGAAAATTGCAATTTTTTTAAAATTGAAAAATCCTCATCCGTATACAGGTCACTGCTTCAGACGTTCTTCGGCAACAATTTTAGTAAATGCAGGAGGGGACATATTAACCTTAAAGCGCCATGGAGGATGGCAATCTAGTAACGTAGCAGAAGGATACGTCGGAGAGTCAATCAAAAATAAAATTAACATTGCTAATAAAATCGTCAACTCTATTGAAAAACCACTCGAACTCTTTACCGAAATGGAGACAGAAAATGCACCATATATTAATCATCAACCTTCAACGTCTACAATTAATATAACAGAAAATTTACTAAAAAGAAATGACTTTCCGGGTTTGACCATACAAAATTGTACGAATTTTGCAATTAACTATAATTTTAAATGAATTATTGATTTGTTAAGAGGTAGGATAGGTATTTTGGGATATTTCAGTTTTGCAAATCATAAAAATAAATATTAAGTTACATTACTTGTATTCTTTGAATTTGTGCAGTTGTAGAAAAAGTATAGTGTGCAACATGTGGGAAAAGTACTTTTTTTCACTCGTGTGTTTGCGGCACTCGCTTTTTAGGCTCGTGCCACATACTTCCACACTCGTGAGAAAAGGTGGTCTTGGAATTATTCCAAAGTTTTGAAACTTTGTTGTAAATTTTGAAAACATCTATGCTGATGCATTCACAAATTTATAACCTTGTACACGATCCGAAACTTCATGCAATTTGCAAAAATCTAATTAAAAAATAATAATTTTTCCATATTTTTTCATATTTCCATGTTCCGATCAACGCAAAATGTTGCGAATATGTACAATTGTTCGGATATTTTCCAGATGTATCTGTCACACAGCGGACGAAAAGTACTTGCCTTCAAAAATAGTCGATTTTTCGTCCTAAAATGAGTACGTAAAATATAATTTTTTGTAGAGGTCGACGAAAAATGTATGTACTGTATAGTGACACAACTTTACTGCCTTTAAAAAGTAATACACGTCTGATCTCAGGTGCGACTGAAATAAATATTGTACTCCATCAAGTTAATAACACATTTCTGATTCAACTCCTGTAGACCACCTGCCTAGTAACTCCCAACTTATTCTTTGAACCGAATAATTTGCCGTCGAATCGCGTAGAATTTCATTCAAAACTATGGCACGTGTTACTACTTCAACTGATGCTTTGCATCCTAATTGACAATAATCCGTAAGAGACCTGCCCACTCCGTTTATGAGGACCATGTGCGGAGATATGGTGAGTTCGAAAAGGAAAGTCCAGTCGATTTTTTAATCGTATTTTTTTTAATGATGTTTGCTTAAACCACACATATTTTCATAAGTTATATCAATACCAATAAATATACGAAATATCGATCCCAATGAAGAAAACAAGAATGTTCATTTTCATCGCCCATATTTAAGTTTTGGACAATGTAATCAAATCAAGTCGACCGGGGTGGTAAAAAGCGGCGAGCAAAGCCTTCAAGGTTAAACTTACTATGAGTAATTTATATTTTACACCGAAATGAGTTGAAGTGAGACACTATTAGATTTATTTTATTTTGAGGCTCCGCCTCCATCGCTTGGAATTCTTACCTCGCCCTTTATTCCGCAGATTTACTTTGACCTTCTTCAGAAGGTAAACCCCTTCTTAAACATCGAGGGAGCAGTTGTATAGACTGCATGCTGAGAGGAATAATTATCTACTCCTCTTTAGTGTAGCCAATGTCACCCGAGTATCCGTAGGGGTTGTCTCCACTGCTGTGGAGACCTAGTCGTGGATGACCTATTAATCACACTAGAAGTGGGTGGCACAAATCACTTACATAGATCATATAGCCATTATGGATCAAGGTGAATTCAACACCACGGTTAGGAAAATAGTGCAAATGACCCTAAATCTGGTCAGTACATGGATAGATAAGGGGGACCTGACCATTAGTTCCTCCAAATCAACTACAGTAGCGTTTACCCGTAGAAGGACGTTAGAGAGCTAATGACCTCTGAATCTCCAAGGTACCCTCAGGGGAAGTCAAATATCTCGGGGTCATTTCAGATTCAAAACTCACTTGGAACCAACAGCTGGCAGAAGTGAAGAAGACAGCCGAAGCGACATTAATGATAGTAAGGCGGGCACACGGGAAAACATGGGGGTTGACTTCCAAAATGGTGTATTGGATATACAACATTGTGGTAAAACCCATGATCACATATGCAACCTTGGTATAGTGGACAAAGAAACACAAAAAATGGCAACGGCTGAGTTGACTTGCATGCTTTAGTATAACGCGAGCTATGAAAACAACAACATCAGCCATAGAAGCACTGTTGGACCTCCCACCAATTAACATAACAATCATAGGAGAGGCAAAAACTAAGGCAACAGAATATGAGCAATAGATCGGATCACAACAAGATAAAGGATATAGAGGGAGCCAACATTCTCGAAATTAAACCAACGGGCCACATCACTCCAAGTACTTCTTCAACATTAACTTCGATGTTATTATACAAGAACAAAGAGAAAGATGATAACATCAGATGCAAACCTGGGGAACGGATCCAAAACCAGGGAAGGAACTTGTGCTGGAATATAAAGTGAGGGGAAAAACTCCCAAATAAGCGTCTCACTAGGAACAATCACCTCGAGAGAAATCAGTGTGAAGAAAATGCGCAATGTTCACGGATTAAAATAGGCACAGAGAGTTAGGCGTCACTGAAGGCTCTTATGAACCTGAAAGTGACATCAAGACTGGTATGGGAATGCCGAGAAGAACTCAGTGCTCAATTAGAATACAGCAAATCAACTTAGATGTGGGTTCCAGGACATTGAGGTATCGAGGGCAATGAAAAAGCTGATGAGTTAGCGAAAGAGGGCTCATGTTCTCCACATATTGGTCCAGAACACGCACTCAGGATTAATAAATCAGACATCGAAGATACAATCAGGACTGGGTCAAACGAAAACAATATGGTGGAAAGAGAATTGCTTTGAAAGACAGGTCCCAACATGTAGTTATTCAAAAAACTGCGAGTCAATCAGCAACTATTGAGAAAAGTGTTCATACGATTGGGCAAGGTGTTCTCCAAGGTTCATTACTCGGCCCCTTACCTTCTCTCATGTACACCAACTTCAGTAGTCGTACAGCAATTCATGTAATTGATAATGCAGATGATACCAATTTTCTCATCGAGCATCAGAATGGTTTCAAGATACCTTTAGTATTTTTTTCTTCACATTCAAAACCAAATGCATGAAACAAAAATCAGCTAGCAATTAACCATTGATCATTGTAGTTATTCCTCGTCTCGTCTGCACACCAAACATATGTCGGTGCACCACTGGTGGTCTAAGCCGGTCAATCTAACACTTGTTAGCGAAATGTACATAGGCGTTTTGTCGGACATGTCCTGCATCTAAGTGGCTGTATCACAGTCGTGGCAAAGTAAAAACACTCGTAGCATTATCAATAATTCAAAGTGTATGTGACGTTAAGACTAATTGTGGAATAAAAGTTATCTAATGGACAGCCGAGCGTTATTTATGAGGGGATATCATTGGGGAATGTAGTTTTGTTCAAACTGATGTTTAGAATGGGGGTCAGAAGGGAATATGGCGACAATGAGATTATCTTTGAATGTTTTCGTTGCCTGAATTATTGATCATCCATAAATGGATGTTTCTTGTTTCAAGCTGAATAAAAATTTAGTTGTACATACAAACGAATTATGGTAGCTCTCATATCCGTACAGACTGATATACGCATTTAAGCTGTTATGAATTTAGTTTTCCAAAGACGGGTTTGATTCAAAACCATAAATTTTCACATTGTAAGGTATTTCTTGTATGAGCGTGAAGTTTGTTGAATGAGGCGTAGCTGAGTTCAAAAAATAACGCGAGTAAAACAAATTTTTTTACGAAATTGTATCATTGGAAGTTTTTGCTATGGCAGTTATTGTATTGCAAAATTGTAATAATTGTATAATTAATCTTTTTTCATTTTATTTTTATTTATTTTTCATTCATGCATTGATTTTTTTACGAAAGAGTCTAGGAGTCACATAAATAAAAAAAAATTAAAATTAAATAGTATTATTTTTCTGAAGTAAAATCCAATATATTAGATTTTTTTTTCAATATATTGGATTTATTTTCAATATATTAGATTTCTTCGAGAATATAAAATATTAAAAGGATGATTGAATATGCGTGTTTCTGTTGAATATAGATCATAACTTGTCTGAAAGAGAGTGATGTGTATTGCAGTTTGTGTCTTTTCTTTAGATCTGAACAAATAAAAATCATCTATACTACCATTCTGAATCGATTGGCGTTCGCAGAATTTGTCTATCTCTAACCGTTCTCGGGTTGGTCAGCTCTAAATCAGTTGTTAGATGTTTTTTTGCCGCCAAAAATATTTCTGATGAGTTTTCAATATTTTCGTTCAAAGATTCGGAATCAGCACGTCAAAATACGTTGAAGTACGAAATTTTGAAATTCGAAAAATGAAAAATAAAAAATCTCAGAATATGGATTTTCTACCTTAAACACCCTTTTCCGGCTGAATCTTATATCTGAGCAAATAAAAATCATACATTTTTGGAACGAGCATAAAATTTTGCGTATACAGTGCAAATTCCAAGTCGATGTGACGACTTAGTATTTTTCATGATTTTTAAGGGTGACCCCTTGCAACTTTTTTCGAGTAATTTTAAATTTTTTTCGATCGAACGAAATTCACAATATATACTAATTCTACCATTCTGAATCGATTGGCGTTCGCAGAATTTGTCTATCTCTAACCGTTCTCGAGTTGGTCAGCTCTAAATCAGTTTTAGATGTTTTTTTGCCGCCAAAAATATTTCTGATGAGTTTTCAACATTTTCGTTCAAAGATTCGGAATCAGCACGTCAAAATACGTTGAAGTACGAAATTTTGAATTTTGAAATATGAAAAATAAAAAGTCTCAGAAAATTGGATTTTCTTTTTTAAATACCTTTTCCGGCTGAATCTTTTATCTGAGCACATAAAAATCATACATTTTCGGAACGAGCATAAAATTTTGCGTATACAGTGCAAATTTCAAGACGATGTGACGACTTAGTATTTTTCATGATTTTTAGGGGTGACCCCTTGCAACTTTTTTCGAGTAATTTTTAATTTTTTTCGATTGAACCAAATTCACAATATATACTAATTCTACCATTCTGAATCGATTGGCGTTCGCAGAATTTGTCTATCTCTAACCGTTCTCGAGTTGGTCAGCTCTAAATCAGTTTTTAGATGTTTTTTTGCCGCCAAAAATATTTCTGATGAGTTTTCAACATTTTCGTTCAAAGATTCGGAATCAGCACGTCAAAATACGTTGAAGTACGAAATTTTGAAATTCGAAAAATGAAAAATAAAAAATCTCAGAATATTGGATTTCCTTCTTTAAATACCTTTTCCGGCTGAATCTTATATCTGAGCAAATAAAAATCAAACATTTTTGGAACGAGCATTAAATTTTGCGTATACAGTGCAAATTCCAAGTCGATGTGACGACTTGGTATTTTTCATGATTTTTAGGGGTGACCCCTTGCAACTTTTTTCGAGTAATTTGTGATTTTTTTCGATTGAACGACTTTCACAATATTTAAAATTTCTACCATTCTGAATCGATTGGCGTTCGCAGAAATTGTCTATCTCTAGCCGTTCTCGAGTTGGTCAGCTCTAAATCAGTTTCTAGATGGATTTTTTGCCGCCAAAAATATTTCTGATGTGTTTTCGACATTTTCGTTCAAAGATTCGGAATCAGCCCGTCAAAATACGTTCGAAGACAAGAATTTGAAACTCGATAGGTGAAAAATGAAATATCTCAGAAAATTGGATTTTCTACCTTAAACACCCTTTTCCGGCTGAATCTTATATCTGAGCAAATAAAAATCATACATTTTTGGAACGAGCATTAAATTTTGCGTATACAGTGCAAATTCCAAGTCGATGTGACGACTTAGTATTTTTCATGATTTTTAGGGGTGACCCCTTGCAACTTTTTTCGAGTAATTTTTAATTTTTTTCGATCGAACGAAATTCACAATATATACTAATTCTACCATTCTGAATCGATTGGCGTTCGCAGAATTTGTCTATCTCTAACCGTTCTTGAGTTGGTCAGCTCTAAATCAGTTTTTAGATGTTTTTTTGCCACCAAAAATATTTCTGATGAGTTTTCGACATTTTCGTTCAAAGATTCGTAATCAGCACGTCAAAATACGTTACGGTATACATTTTCGGAATGAGCATGGAATTTTGCGTATACAGTGCAAATTCCAAGTCGATGTGACGATTTAGTATTTTTCATGATTTTTAGGGGTGACCCCTTGCAACTTTTTTCGAGTAATTTTTAATTTTTTTCGATCGAACGAAATCCACAATATATACTAATTCTACCATTCTGAATCGATTGGCGTTCGCAGAATTTGTCTATCTCTAACCGTTCTCGAGTTGGTCAGCTCTAAATCAGTTTTTAGATGTTTTTTTGCAGCCAAAAATATTTCTGCTGAGTTTTCGACATTTTCGTTCAAAGATTCGGAATCAGCACGTCAAAATACGTTGAAGTACGAAATTTTGAAATTCGAGAAATGAAAAATAAAAAATCTCAGAATATTGGATTTTCTTCTTTAAATACCTTTTTCCGGCTGAATCTTTTATCTGAGCACATAAAAATCATACATTTTCGGAACGAGCATAACATTTTGCGTATACAGTGCAGATTCCAAGTCGATGTGACGACTTAGTATTTTTCATGATTTTTAGGGGTGACCCCTTGCAACTTTTTTCGAGTAATTTTTAATTTTTTTAGATCGAACGAAATTCACAATATATGCTAATTCTACCATTCTAAATCGATTGGCGTTCGCAGAATTTGTCTATCTCTAACCGTTCTCGAGTTCGTCAGCTCTAAATCAGTTTTTAGATGTTTTTTTGCCGCCAAAAATATTTCTGATGTGTTTTCGACATTTTCGTTCAAAGATTCGGAATCAGCCCGTCAAAATACGTTCGAAGGCAAGAATTTGAAACTCGATAGGTGAAAAATGAAATTGTTTAAAAAAAAATTGTTTAAAATTGTTTTTTCCGTTAACCAACGACGGCAGCCCTCAAAAGTCGAAACTTGTGCGAGCCAAGGATTAACGAGGTCTTACCTTTTAACGTGCGATTCCTAGCACTTTCTCGGGCCATCAGATAAAAATCTGAAGTCGCTGAGGATTCGAACCTAGCCGACCAGCAGTCAATGGTTTGGATTGCGACAGTCTCAACCACTGAGCTACTTGACCCTTATCCTTATCTCAGAAAATTGAATTTTCTACCTTAAACACCCTTTTCCGGCTGAATCATATATCTGAGCAAATAAAATCATACATTTTCGGAGTGAGCATAGAATTTTACGTATATAGTGCAAATTTTAAGTCGATGAGACGACTTAGTATTTTTCATGATTTTTAAGGACCCTCTTGCAACTTTTTTCGAGTAATTTTTAATTTTTTTCGATTGAACGAAATTCACAATATATACTAATTCTACCATTCTGAATCGATTGGCGTTCGCAGAATTTATCTATCTCTAACCGTTCTTGGGTTGGTCAGCTCTAAATCAGTTTTTAGATGTTTTTTTGCAGCCAAAAATATTTCTGCTGAGTTTTCGACATTTTCGTTCAAAGATTCGGAATCAGCACGTCAAAATACGTTGAAGTACGAAATTTTGAAATTCGAGAAATGAAAAATAAAAAATCTCAGAATATTGGATTTTCTTCTTTAAATACCTTTTTCCGGCTGAATCTTTTATCTGAGCACATAAAAATCATACATTTTCGGAACGAGCATAACATTTTGCGTATACAGTGCAGATTCCAAGTCGATGTGACGACTTAGTATTTTTCATGATTTTTAGGGGTGACCCCTTGCAACTTTTTTCGAGTAATTTTTAATTTTTTTCGATCGAACGAAATTCACAATATATACTAATTCTACCATTCTAAATCGATTGGCGTTCGCAGAATTTGTCTATCTCTAACCGTTCTGTTGGAGTTCGTGCAACGACTGATATCTCACTGTATATGCTTATGAATATTATTAACAGTTGAAATAAATGTTTATATAGATTTGTTTATAAAAAAGAAGACTTGACATTACAATTTGTAGAGTGTTGTCAATATATTCTACTTAAAAAGTTTCTTCAGTTTATTCCACATAATCTATCAGGTTATGGGCCCAGGACTTTAGTAGTGATATTCCAGTAAAGCAGATAACAAAAGTAGTGAGAAATAATGTCGACCGTCATGCAAGTGGAGAAATTGTCTAAAGACAACTACGACACGTGGAAAATGCAAATGGAAGCAATACTAGTCAAAAATGACCATTGGGCTTATGTTAATGGCGAAACCCAAAAACCGGTAGATATTAACCAACAAGATTCTTGGAAGAAAATTGATCAAAAAGCACGTGCCGATATAATCTTAGCTATGCAGCCTGCAGAATTATGCCTCGTTAAACATTGTCAAACATCATCTGAAGTATGGAATAAATTACAGGAAGTTTACCAGTCAAAAGGTCCTGTGAGAAAAGCTACGTTGCTGAAGAAGTTACTTTTTACCAAAATGGGCGATAATGACAATATGGCAGATCATTTAACTTCATTCTCAAATACTGTCGATAAGTTGAAAGAAATGGAAATCAACGTTGCTGATGATCTCCTTGCTATCCTGATGTTATATAGCATTCCAAGTACATACGAGAATTTTCGTTGCGCAATCGAAGCCAGAGATGAACTTCCAAAACCAGAAGCTCTAAAAATTAAACTTCTAGATGAATTCAATGCACGAAAAGGTAAAGAGAATAACGAAAATGCTCTTTTCACCAAATATAAATCAAATTGGAAGAAAGCATCAGATAGATACGAATCGAAGAATAAGCCAAGTTTCCGAGAAGCACCTTCTGAATTAAGAAACAGAAAATGTCGGTACAAATGTAATTTCTGTAAATTACCCGGTCATAAAGGTTCAGAATGCCGAAAGAAGAATGAAAGTAGTAGACAACATTATGCATCGAATGCAGAAGAAGCCTTCATCGTTAGTCATTCCCATAAAATAAATGAGCAAAGCAGCGTGATGGCAGCATACACTGGAACACAAACAGATGGATGGTGTCTCGATAGTGGAGCGACATCTCATATGTGCAATGAAAAATCAAAGTTTTCAAATGTCATCGCTATCAATGGAGAAAAAGTGCGGCTGGCAGTTGATCAAACGGCAGATATTGTAGGAAAAGGTACTGTTAAAATAACCGTCAACAATGGGGCATCTGGACTGAGACAAATAATTTTGGAGAATACCTTATACGTACCCGATTTGAAAATGAATTTAATATCAATTTCAAAAGCAGCAGATAACGGAAAACAAACACATTTTTCGAAAAACTTTGCAGAAATTAGGAATCAAAATCAAGAGGTTATATTGAGAGCAAAAAGGAATGGACAACTATATTACGTCCAAGATGTCAAAACGGCCACAGAGTCAACAGCTGCAGTCCAAACTGAGAAGAGCGAACTTGAAAAGTGGCACCAGCGATATGGACATCTCAACGAGAATGACATAAAAATTCTCATGTCTCAGGGTTTGGTTGAAGGAATGAAATTCAATCCATCCGATAAACTTCCTCCTTGTGAAACTTGTATAAAGAGTAAACAGACTGCGACTACTTTTCAAAGTTCATCAAATTCGAGAGCTGAAGATTTACTGACCCTTGTACATTCCGACGTCTGCGGCCCCATGAGAATAGAATCCTTAGGAGGAGCACGTTATTTCGCTACATTTATTGATGATCATTCCAGATGGGTGCAAACCTTTTTCTTGAAAAATAAGGGAGAAGTAAAGGAAGCCTTCATAAAGTATAAAACCTATGCAGAAAGGAAAACTGGGAAGAAAGTTAAAATTCTGAGAACAGATCATGGAATGGAATACATAGGAGCAGATTTCACAAATTTCCTAGAGAAAAATGGTATAGAAAGACAATTTTCAGTGGTATATACGCCCCAGCAAAATGGTGTTGCGGAACGTATGAATCGCACATTGGTTGAAATGTCCCGTTGTATGCTTCAAAATTCCAATTTATCTCAATCTTTCTGGGCCGAGGCCATATCAACATCAACCTATATACGAAATAGGTGCATATCAAAATGTCTGAACAAACGAACCCCTTTCGAAATATGGAATGAAAAGAAACCTCAAGTGTCACATTTCAAGATTTTCGGATCAAAAGCTTTCAGCTTGATAAAAACGCCAAATAGAGGAAAATTCGAACCGAAGTCAAAGGAGTGTATATTCGTAGGCTATTCAACTGAATCCAAAGCTTACCGACTGTGGGACCCAGAAGCAAAACGAATAATCACTAGCAGGGATATTCGATTCATAGAAAACCCAGAAAAGGCGAAAAATTCCGAAAAGCAGCAAAACAGTAACTTCAATTTCTTTGACATAAATGATGACAGTCACTCAAATAAGCCAGACAAACACTCAATTCGTTCAAATTCAGGAGAAAATTCGACAGAAGTGGAAGACATAATGATAAATGAAATCAGTGGCGAACAAAACGATAGCCAAAGGCAGATTTTGAATTCGAATGACGATGAGATAGCTGATAAACCTGACAATGATCGAGTGGACGAAAATGACATCGAAAATTTTTCGGCAACACCAATTTTGTGCAAAAGGGGGCCAGGACGACCAGCAATTATCAGAGATGGATCTATTGGGAGGCCAAAGAAGAGATATAACCTAGTTGAAATAAAAGACGATGTTCAAATTGCAGTCGATGAAAATCAAAATCCTACCATTGACGAAGCATTAAACGGAGAGCATGCAGAAGAATGGAAGAAAGCCATGGAAGATGAATTTCATGCACTTCTTGACAGTGATGCGATGATTCTAGTTGATAGGCCACCATCACGGAAAGTTGTAGGATGCAGATGGGTGTTACGAGTCAAATATAATGCTAATGGTGAAGTTGAACGTCGAAAAGCGCGCCTTGTGGCAAAAGGCTATACTCAGCAACCTGGAGTAGATTTTCACGAAACCACATCACCAGTGACAAGACAGAGCTCTATACGTCTCATTCTCGCAATTTCTGCTGAACTTTGTCTGACGTTACATCAAATGGATGTCATTATGGCATATATAAATGGTGAACTCGAAGAAGAGATCTACATGGAACAAGCTGATGGTTTTATAGCCAGTGGAGAAGAAAACAAAGTTTACCTTTTGAAAAGGTCCCTTTATGGATTGAAACAGTCCGGTAGGCAATGGTTCAAGAAATTGGATCAGCATCTTCAGTCCATGGAATTGAAACCAATAAACAGTGACAAATGTGTTTATTTCTTTCGCAAAGGAAATGACCTGCTACTTCTAGCCGTTTATGTAGACGATTTGATTGTGGCTACCAATTCAGAAAGGATGTTCTCTAAATTGAAACAGGATTTGATGGCAAAATTCAGAATAAAAGACTTGGGATCTTTACACTATTGTCTTGGAATCGAATTCAGGCAAGATATATCTTCAAACTATATATTCATCTCCCAGAAAAAATATATTCAAGATATTGCCTACACAGTAAGCGTTTTGAGCCAATTTAACAACAATCCTGGTCAGGCGCATTGGTCGGCTGTAAAGCGAGTCTTCAGGTATTTGAAGAAAACAGAAAATTATGGTTTGAAATTCCAAAAATCCAAGAAAGAACTCTATGGATATGTGGACGCTGATTGGGGTGGAGATCCCAACGATAGGAAATCACATACTGGTTTTGTGTTCCTGTTAGCTTGTTCTGCTGTAAGCTGGGAATCAAGAAAGCAAAAGTCGGTTGCCTTATCGAGTACGGAGGCCGAGTACATGGCTCTGTCAGAGGCAGCGAAAGAAATAGTCTATTTGAGGACTTTTCTGGAAGAAATAGGATTTTCCATGTTACTCAAAAACTCTACAGTTCTTTTTTGTGATAATCAGGGAGCTCAGAAATTGATGAGGAATCCAGTCCATCATTCAAGGACGAAACATATAGATATCCGCCACCATTAGGTTCGAGAAATTTTCGAAAAGGGAGTACTCGATGTTCAGTACATACCAACCCAAAAAATGAGTGCAGATATCTTTACCAAAGCACTCTTCAGACCAGCTCATGAAACACATTTAAAGGCATTGGGAATCGATACCTGACGTTGAGAGGGGGTGTTGGAGTTCGTGCAACGACTGATATCTCACTGTATATGCTTATGAATATTATTAACAGTTGAAATAAATGTTTATATAGATTTGTTTATAAAAAAGAAGACTTGACATTACAATTTGTAGAGTGTTGTCAATATATTCTACTTAAAAAGTTTCTTCAGTTTATTCCACATAATCTATCACGTTCTCGAGTTCGTCAGCTCTAAATCAGTTTTTAGATGTTTTTTTGCCGCCAAAAATATTTCTGATGTGTTTTCGACATTTTCGTTCAAAGATTCGGAATCAGCCCGTCAAAATACGTTCGAAGGCAAGAATTTGAAACTCGATAGGTGAAAAATGAAATTGTTTAAAAAAAAATTGTTTAAAATTGTTTTTTCCGTTAACCAACGACGGCAGCCCTCAAAAGTCGAAACTTGTGCGAGCCAAGGATTAACGAGGTCTTACCTTTTAACGTGCGATTCCTAGCACTTTCTCGGGCCATCAGATAAAAATCTGAAGTCGCTGAGGATTCGAACCTAGCCGACCAGCAGTCAATGGTTTGGATTGCGACAGTCTCAACCACTGAGCTACTTGACCCTTATCCTTATCTCAGAAAATTGAATTTTCTACCTTAAACACCCTTTTCCGGCTGAATCATATATCTGAGCAAATAAAATCATACATTTTCGGAGTGAGCATAGAATTTTACGTATATAGTGCAAATTTCAAGTCGATGAGACGACTTAGTATTTTTCATGATTTTTAAGGACCCTCTTGCAACTTTTTTCGAGTAATTTTTAATTTTTTTCGATTGAACGAAATTCACAATATATACTAATTCTACCATTCTGAATCGATTGGCGTTCGCAGAATTTATCTATCTCTAACCGTTCTTGGGTTGGTCAGCTCTAAATCAGTTTTTAGATGTTTTATTGCCGCCAAAAATATTTCTGATGAGTTTTCGACATTTTCATTCAAAGATTCGGAATCAGTACGTCAAAATACGTTGAAGTACGAAATTTTGAAATTCGAAAAATGAAAAATAAAAAATCTCAGAAAATTGGATTTTCTTCTTTAAATGCCTTTTTCCGGCTGAATCTTTTATCTGAGCACATAAAATCATACATTTTCGGAACGAGCATAAAATTTTGCGTATACAGTGCAAATTCCAAGTCGATGTGACGACTTAGTATTTTTCATGATTTTTAGGGGTGACCCCTTGCAACTTTTTTCGAGTAATTTTTAATTTTTTTCGATCGAACAAAATTTACAATATATACTGATTCTACCATTCTAAATCGATTGGCGTTCGCAGAATTTGTCTATCTCTAACCGTTCTCTAGTTCGTCAGCTCTAAATCAGTTTTTAGATGTTTTATGGCCGCCAAAAATATTTCTGATGAGTTTTCGACATTTTCGTTCAAAGATTCGGAATCAGTACGTCAAAATACGTTGAAGTACGAAATTTTGAAATTCGAAAAATGAAAACTAAAAAATCTCAGAAAATTTGATTTTCTTCTTTAAATACCCTTTTCCGGCTGAATATTTTATCTGAGCATATAAAAATCATACATTTTCGGAACGAGCATAAAATTTTGCGTATACAGTGCAAATTCCAATTCGATGTGACGACTTAGTATTTTTCATGATTTTTAGGGGTGACCCCTTGCAACTTTTTTCGAGTAATTTTTAATTTTTTTCGATTGAACCAAATTCACAATATATACTAATTCTACCATTCTGAATCGATTGGCGTTCGCAGAATTTGTCTATCTCTAACCGTTCTCGAGTTGGTCAGCTCTAAATCAGTTTTTAGATGTTTTTTTGCCGCCAAAAATATTTCTGATGAGTTTTCAACATTTTCGTTCAAAGATTCGGAATCAGCACGTCAAAATACGTTGAAGTACGAAATTTTGAAATTCGAGAAATGAAAAATAAAAAATCTCAGAATATTGGATTTTCTTCTTTAAATACCTTTTTCCGGCTGAATCTTTTATCTGAGCACATAAAAATCATACATTTTCGGAACGAGCATAAAATTTTGCGTATACAGTGCAAATTTCAAGTCGATGTGACGACTTAGTATTTTTCATGATTTTTAGTGGTGACCCCTTGCAACTTTTTTCGAGTAATTTTTTTGAATTTGAAATTCGAAAAATGAAAAACAAAAAATCTCAGATATTTGGATTTTCTGCCTTAAACAGCCTTTTCCGGCTAAGTAAATCTTATATCTGAACACATGAAAATTATAAATTTTCGGAATGAGCATGAAATGTCACGTATACAATGTAATTTTTTTCTATATATTATAAAGGTTAAAAAAATCACAAAATTCAAGAGGTCCGCATTACCCAACATTACCTTACTGTCGATTCTAGAAGGTCCGCTCGGCCTTATAAAACCAGAATCATTCTCCTGGGTTCAGATTTCTTGTAATGATGAAACTCTATTTCGTGAAAGTAGCGTTTCATTATAGCTCGTGCAAGATCAAATTGATTAAACGCATACTTTGCCTCATTGTCATCCTAATATTCTTTGAATTCTAAATCCTCGTTGTGAAAGATACGAAAGAAATTGTCGCGAGTAAAATCAACTAAAAAAAATCCCAAGTGTATTTTATCAGGATTTTTCGCCTGCATTATTTCGCCATCCCAACAATGATTCAGCAATGGAACGGAGGAAAAAGTGAATAATAATTCGAAGAATGCCTGCCACTAAGTACGGTCGCAATATTGCTGATCAAATAACAATGAGCGAGATGAAAAACACGGTATTCCGCGTGCACTGTTCACGCTTGGCCAGCACTTTTAATTTGAAAAAGTGCATTGTTACGTTTCCTCCATCGTTCTGATAAACAGAAAGGTATAGGCCAGCAGAAATAGACAATCAATTCATAATTCCACAACATTATCAAAATTGCAATAAACTTGATTTTGCTGTATGCTCGTTAAAAAAACTCCAAAAGTTCTGCAACTTGGAGTTGTATTAAATGTTTTATTTCATATCACGAATCAAGTTTGCAACCAATTTAATTGTACGGAACATTTTTTTTTATCAAAAACTAATATTTTTCTTTGACATACCACAAAAAAAATCCAGAAGTTCTGCAAACGGTTAACGTAAAACGTTGAACGAAATCCACAAAATATACTAATTCCACCATTTTGAATCGATTGGCCTTCGCAGAATTTGTCTATCTCTAACCGTTCTCGGGTTGGTCAGCTCTAAATCAGTTTTTAGATGTTTTTTTGCTACCAAAAATATTTCTGATGAGTTTTCGGCATTTTCGTTCGAAGATCCGTAATCGGCACGTCAAAATACGTTAAGGTACGAAATTTTGAAATTCGAAAAATGAAAAATAAAAAATCTCAGAAAATTGGATTTTCTTCTTTAAATACCTTTTTCCGGCTGAATCTTTTATCTGAGCACATAAAAATCATACATTTTCGGAACGAGCATAAAATTTTGCGTATACAGTGCAAATTCCAAGTCGATGTGACGACTTAGTATTTTTCATGATTTTTAGGGGTGACCCCTTGCAACTTTTTTCGAGTAATTTTTAATTTTCTTCGATAGAACGAAATTCACAATGAATACTAATTCTGCCATTTTGAATCGATTGGCGTTCGCAGAATTTGTCTATCTCTAACCGTTCTCGGGTTGGTCAGCTCTAAATCAGTTTTTAGATGTTTTTTTGCCACCAAAAATATTTCTGATGAGTTTTCGACATTTTCGTTCAAAGATTCGTAATGAGCACGTCAAAATACGTTAAGGTATGAAATTTTGAAAATCGAAAAATGAAAAATAAAAAATCTCAGAAAATTGGATTTTCTTCTTTAAATACCTTTTTCCGGCTGAATCTTTTGTCTGAGCACATAAAAATCATACATTTTCGGAACGAGCATAAAATTTTGCGTATACAGTGCAAATTCCCAATCGATGTGACGACTTAGTATTTTTCATGATTTTTAGGGGTGACCCCTTGCAACTTTTTTCGAGTAATTTTTAATTTTCTTCGATAGAACGAAATTCACAATGAATACTAATTCTGCCATTTTGAATCGATTGGCGTTCGCAGAATTTGTCTATCTCTAACCGTTCTCGAGTTGGTCAGCTCTAAATCAATTTCTAGATGGATTTTTTCGGAATACAACTGTTCGGAATATTTTTCCGATGTATCTGTCAAGTTTGCATATGAGGCAAACATCTGAAAGAAAACAACTACTTCCCTGGCTAATAACACGACGGACATTGAATTACATTAGACACATATTTGTACAACTTTGTTCCAAGAAGACCCAGTTGCAAATTATCCTTCATGTGGCTGGGGAAGAAGAGAGCAAAATTCAATTTAATTGCAATTTTGGCAATGTTGCGGACTTCGGATTAGGTTGCAAACTGAGATTTGGTGCTTTCAATTGACCAAAGTTTGTTATTGTTAAATTTTCGATTTTCAAGGTCTATCTCTACTGGCCTATAATCGAGAAGGCATACGCGGATATCGGATACATTTTTCAACCACCGCAGACTTTTTTCAACTATTTGAGAGTGTTGAAACTGTTTTACATAATTGTGTTTCAAAACGTTTCGCGCCGGAAATATTATGCAGCGAACGTTTTCATGCATAGAGGATCAGTGAGCCATAAATATTTTGAGTTTGAAATATGATTAGAGCGAAAAATAAAGCAATTTGAATTCAGAATCGAGGGTAGTTTGGTGTTAATAGAACTTGTACTTTCTTGCAAATTAAAAAATGGAATTGAAATATAATAAGTTTCCGCCGCAAATTTGGCTTGAACATTTTCCTCACCGATGAGTATCGTGAGTTGAAAGTTTTCTTGGAGAGCTAGGAAGGTATACTCGAACTAATCCCCGTATCCTAATCATCCGAACCTGCCAGGACAGCATACTTTGCTATACTTGAATGGGTGTCGTTATTCCAGAGGATTTTCTGTTAGACTCAAAATCTATTAACCTCCAGGAATTCATGAAAAAAAAATCATTACGAAGTCTTTTTGGCATACTTTACAGATTTCATGTATTATTCTTTACTGATAGTCTAGTCAACAAGTGCTTTTTAGGCCAAAGTTTTTTCGCCTCCTCCGAAAATTATGATAGGTGTCATTTGATTCTGAATGGCATGTAGATGGTTTTTGAGAAATTGAAGTGAAAAAAAAGAGGTTTGATTTTTCGTCAATATCTTAAAAATCATTCGAATTCATAAGCTGAAATTGTTGATAAATATATAAATTGAGTCAGAGCTTCAAATTTTGGCTAGTTAAAAAACCAGGTCAGAGTGGTGAAATAACAGAGAATTGAAAGTTCTATAAAAAATATAAATAATTTCTTTTCAAATAATACATGGTTGTTTTTGTTATTTTAAATAGAAAAAGAAAAAAATATAAAGATATAAGTCATTTGTTTATAACAAATTGTTAATCAAATAAACAATGAAAATTTAAATAATGAAGGATTTTTTTTATATCAAAAACCACGATAAATGATATGGTTCCTTAATTTTCATAAAAAGTGGTAAAAAAATTATTATTTAACAAATGCGTTTTTAAGCAATACAATTTTTTTTCAAGAAACTTTTTTTTAATCATAATTATCATCAAAGATTATGTTATCAAAAAAAAAGTATCTCATAAACAATAACGCATTTGTTTATAACAATTTTTCAAATAATAGAAGATAAAAATTTTCAAAAATCGTTTTTAAGTAGCTTCTGATCATAAGAAAACGGATCAATAATAATATTATAAATTTTTTTTTTTCAATAAAGCTTTATAATTTTTCACCTTAGTAAATTGTTAATAGCAAAATGAAAATTAACAATTTTTCCAACGAGAATCTATTCCAAGGCCCTTGCAAAATAGCTCCACGAAAGGAAAAAATTCTCAGATTAATAATTTAACAATTTATAGCACTTGCAATGTTAATGTTCGTGCTACAAAAAATTGTCAATTAATCAATGGATAACTTATTGAAAAATCGCAATAAAAATATTTTGACCACGGATAATTGTTCATTATCTATCCTGCAGGCGCCTGAATTTTTTTATTTTCAATTTTAATATTCAATAAGTTTAAATAATATTTATTCATTAAAGGTCCGAAGGAGGGCGTGGCTTGCACAAGCCAGAGTACCTGTTTTTGAGCGTATTTTCAACTCCTGGGAAAATTATAAATATTGGTCCTACAGTTCCGGTAGTTTAAACTTTTTTTAGGAAATTTATTTCCTCCTTTTTCTGAATATTTTTTTAAATTTGAATTATCTCGGGTAGTTTTTGAGATATTGACGAAAAATCAAACCCCTTTTTCGTTCACTTAATTGTTTATAACTATTGCAATTTTTACGTTTCTCAAAAACTATCTACTGCCATTCCGAATCGAATGACACCTCAATCATAATTTTCGGAGAAGGCGAAAAAAATTTGACCTGAAAAGCACTTGTTGACTAGATGATAGTTTGAGGGCACTCAAGTTATAAAACAGTACGTCGTAACAAATATCATTGTTACTCGGTAGCTGTTTCTGATTTCTCATTAGAAATAAATGATATTGGTAATCTTATTTCATCATCAGAACGTTCTCTCTGTACTGGTGCTACCACGAACATTGAATTCAAACAGTCAGTTGTCACAATGCCAATAGAAAGTTTTAATGAGCTGAAACCCATTAAATATACCGAGTACCGAGTGGCAACGTTATTATTATCGTGAACCATTGATTTCAGAGAGTAATGGCTCCAGTCTAAAACTGATGGAATTTATTTTACTCACAATATTCCCGACCTTCAAAGAGGAAATCATTTCTAACTGATGCACAAACCACAAGCTGGGCTAATTTGTTTCATATCGAAAATACCCTGTTTATTGAGAAGGTCTTTCTTGAATCGGTCTTGTTATTTTCCTTCTTCAGTTTGAAATTGTCATTTTATCTCATCATTTTTATGTATCGACAGATTTTAATGAAATTATAGTCAATGATATTTCGAGGCACCCTCAATCCAGTGGTTTACCCAAGTAGCAATTCAACGTTGCGGCAACGTGTTCGAAAAAGTTGTGCAACCAAACATAAGTTGCGTTGCCGATGTCAACACAACGTTGTCACAACCCTGTTTTACACCAATTTAGTCAATCATTTTTGGGTTTTTACACCGTTCCTGCTGCAACTGTAGGTAGCAGTTGGTCGTTTCCTAAACGTTGCTGAATTTACTTAAGAACAACTGCACACCAGCGCCCTCTGCTCAAGCAGCAATGACAGTTTATTTTCTATGGTGTTCAGAAAATTGTTGATTTATCAACCAAATAATTACTGATGGCCAAACTGGACACTAAGAAAAAACTTTCTGACAACTACTACCGCAAGTTAATATAGAAATATTTCATGCTCAATATTACCAAAAAATAACGATTACGAAACAGAAATTGCCAACGCATTACATTTTACTGTCAAATATAGGTACCATTGTTTCATGCTAAAAAACACGTGGGCTTTCAATCTGTTGCGAAGTTTTCAAATTTCAAGAATATGAAATATATATTTTCATAAACAATTTTCAATGTTGATATCGATTCAAGCGTGAACTAAATATGGAATACCTATGAATTATTTCTAGAAAACTAAAATGAGGCTTTAAAATCCTTTGTAAATGTTTGTTCTACATCCCAAGTTTTACTGGCCGACCTTGTTTCCAAATAGAATTACACTTCCAATATGGCGTAGGAGTATACAAGTCGTCAACGCGACGTTGGTTGTCAGGTAACTAAAAATATACTAATTGTTAACGTTAGTCTGCCATACAACCAACTTTATACCCGAAGCGCGACTGGAGTTGCTTATCAGACCAAAAACTGAACCAATTCCAACTATACATTCTGCTTCACATTTTGTAACCCGTTTCTTTCGCGTTTTTCCCTCAGTTCTTCCAAATTATTAAACTGTTGTACATGGTCATAATCAAGTTGTTTCTCCTGGCTATAATACAGTTGTTCCTCTGAAAAAGTAGTTGCTTTCCTCAATATCTCTCTATTCAGGTTGGCACTTGTTCCTAAAGAAATTAAACTTAAGATTTCCAAACTGACTGTCTTCATGTTAGCTTTTGTCCGTGAAGTTTCTTCAAGACTTTTTTTTTATCTGTAAGAGAATACAGTGAATTTGTAAGCACTTTTCATTTCCGATTCGAAAGTTAGGTTAGGATCTTTCTAGTCCTTTTTCCTTTACCATAAATACATTTTTTATAATAATATAATAAATTGGGTAAAAAATTATTATCTAAATTTGGCCTACACGTCCTCTGCAGTAAATATTTGAATGATTGAAATGAAATGATTGAAATGATGAAGGAAGGTTAGTTGTGAAAACGTTTTCAACTTAACTGAAAAATTACCCACTGCTTAGTTGAATCTCACAAGGTCGCTTTACTGTCGGGAAAACCTTTAAAATAACTAAAGTTGTCACTTAAACGTTTTACTACTTGTAGTCGGTTGAGTAAACGTTATGACAACGTCGTAGCTTGACTGATGTCATGCTCAACGTTAAAACAACGTTGACCGGTGGTTTAGAGAGCGTCGTTTCATAAATAACTAATTTCTACACCAACTACAACGTTAATTTTGATGTATTATGTGGTTGTCGTCGCCAAAATGCTACTTGGGTAGTCGAAGTTTTGATTAAAGTTCTGAAATTGAGTTGGTGGGTTAATTAAACGGCGTATTTTTCAAATTTCATTCCCTTATAACTTTTTTATTCATTGACGCATTTCAACGTAATTTACATATGAACCATTTGAAAATGTCGCGGATCCAGTGGTGAAGTCAGATTTTTTCCGAAAAAATCTCTAGTAATTTTTCTAGATTTTTGACCATCAAAAATAAAATTAGTTGGCCCTGGAAATCGAGATTTGTAAATGAAATTTGGTGTCCTAGTAGACTTCTTGGATGTCTACCTAACGAAACAAAAATCATTCCAATCGGTTGAAAAATGTAAGTTTTATAAGGGTGCTTACATCTTAAATGGGTCACACTGTATGAAACGATGCACACCGGTGTTTCGGAAACAGGAGACCAGAAAGTGTTTCGTCAACGAGTTGCACGAAACGCAGCGTGCTCTGGTTTAACATTATACATGAAACTAGTTTCTCCAATGCTCACTAAACGAGAAACTAGTTTCATGTAAACGTGTTTCACAAACAAGTTTCATGCAATTAATTTCTCTAGTGTGTCACCTGACTAACTTATATTTGAAGCTGCGAATACTCCAATAACAAACCTGTGAGTGTATGTTTCACCAGTTTCAAAGCTTAAGAGTTAATTAACTGACTTGAGTTTGAAACTCTCGAACACTTATTATGCAATGAAAGCCTTGAACGTTGATTTGAAGATTGCGGCATGGATGTGCACTGTTTCTATGCGATTGAAATCCGGTGCCGATGTGTTAATAAAAAGAGAATAACACTGATATTCTGTCAATTATCCATACTGCAGCGTACCATTACTATACTATAGATAATCAATTTATTTTCAACTGGAATATACGTGATTATGTAAAAACAATTGCCTATTATTATAATGAGCGGATGTTCTTGTTAACTCGAGAACAGTAAGCAAAAAATAAACATGATTGTGTACTTATATAATCCTAAGTATACAATGTGTCCCAGAATAAAGGGGACAAACTCCGAGGGTAGAATCCTCACTTTATTTTAAGGCTGAAAGTTCCAATAAATATATACCCTAAAATGAGTTTTAACCAAGTTACAGGGTGTTGAAAGTGACGCAAAAAAATATATTTTCCAGAATAACTCTATAACGGCTTAGCCAGGAATCACACTGATCGACTAGGACCGACGGTCTGCGACCGTCCACCTACGACCAAAATTTCCAACACGTATATTCTTTTTCTTAATTCCCAATATTTCCTATACAAAAAAGGAATACGTTTCGTTTCACAAATATCAACGGTTTTCGAGATATTTGAAGTTGAATAAGTGCGTGCGTATCAAAATCTTTACTATTTTTGAAAGGAATGCGAAGGAAACTATTTAAGTATAACATTATAACCAATATATTTCATACCTTGCAATGAGTATAAATTCAAATATTTCGAAGATTGTTGGCATTTACGAGGGATTTCTTTTACAAAAATTTCCCGATATTTAAAACTTACATAGCCACTAACAAAATAATCACTAATGAGTATCCGTATTACATACGAACCCACTTATTCAACTTCGAATATCTCGAGAACCGTTCGCTAACGCGTCGTTCGGCCAGAAATCGCGTACGGAAAAGACACTTTACGCTCGTGTTAGGTACACTATTTTTTCTACTAGCGGAAAAAAACACCCAAAAGTTAACATACAGAACATTTATTATTAAATATATATTAAACTATACAACCATACTTGGTAAGCTTTCTATTTTTCCTACGAGCGTGCGGAAAAGTAACTTTTCCATACGATTTTTACTTTTCCGCACGATTTTTGTATTGTTGAAAATGAAGATATTTAGGACTAACTAAATGATGTATGTAACTATTCTGTCTCATTAGTCATTTTGTAGCATTATTATAACAACTTGTATATTAAAAACCTGGGAAAAGATGGACAAAAACACTCGTAGGAAAAATATTGCACCTAACTCTTACGGAAAATGTCTTTTCCGCCCTTAACGGCTTGCCCGAACTCCGCTCCGCAACTGCCGTCGCGTGCGGAAAAGTACTACTTTCCGCACTTGTTAGGTAAATAACTATTAACCTTCTGCGACGCAATATTTAAATGTCAGTATAATCCGCAAAAACTAAACAAATCTACTTTTCCGCACTAGTGCACTAGTGCGGAAAAGTGACTCTTTCAAAACTAAAATGAGTGCGGAAAAGTGGATTTTTCCGCAATCTAAGAGAAAAAATAAATATTGTCAGCAAGAAGAGAGAGATCCAGAGGAAATGGAAACATCACGAAAAAACCATAAATTCAACAACGGCGAAGTCGAGTACGACAGCGAACTCTACCAAACGGCTTGCATGTGCTAATTGCACGAAGGAAGAAAGAAAAGTAGAGGAATGGTAAAAACGCATGACCGAGTCAGAACAAAGTAGATGTATATGTGGGTGTGTAGATAGGCAGGTGATGACCTTTGTGTACACCGGATATGAGCCGCTGTGGGACAATGAGAGTTTATAATTGGGTTTATTTGAAAAAAAAGAGAAAATTGATTACCGATAAATGCATTTCAAGGAAAATACCCATTATACCTACCGATTTCATATTGAAAAACAGCAACTAATCGAGTACGATTGGGTTTTGAGACGAGGATCGATTGTACCACCAACAAACTTAGTATGCTAGTAGTTGGAACCATGATAAACACGAAAAAAAATTGTTTACCGAAATTCCAGGGGTGGAAAATGGTTAAAAATAATTTGCTGTAAGTTCTGGAATATTTTATTGGTCATAACTCTGCTAAAAATGATGGAAGAAGGAAAATGAAAAGTTCATATCGTTTGTGAAGAGTCCTTCCTTCTCATAAAAATATAACATGCGAGTATTTGAGTACATAAAATGTGTTTTGTCGCACTTCAACTTCAACTTTAGGAAAAAAAGTCATAAGAGCTTTGTTATTGAGAAAGTAGTTACGAGTCGAAATGCATGATAAAATATAGAGTGTTCCATTAAAAAAAAAATATCATTTTATGAAATATTTCGAAAACGCGACTGTAGATTTTTTTTTGTTTTCGGCGTCGAGAAGGCCATTAAAAATGCTACTAGTTTTCCCATTTAACCGAATTCGTAGCATCAATAATAACGGAGTTGGCAATGGTACCGACTTAATTTGGAACACCCTGTATACATTGCCTGATGATACCTAGGTTGGTTGGTTAATTTTTTTTTGTGGCTGACGAGCAAAATAACGGGTTCATCTTTCGGATGTTCTCAGCACTATAATTCTGCTGTCTATTTTATTATTTTGTTGTCGGTGGTTTCTATTTCAATAGGCATCCGTCTTTCGCCAGGTTTTGTAGCCTATTTACTAACTGTTCCGAATTCATGCCTGTTCCTAGATTGATCTGGCCTATAAAGATGATGTGAGAGGCTGTTTCCTCCTCGTCAGCAGGATTTACAAAATTAGAAATTGTATCTGTTCCGACTTTGAATAATACGAAAAAATCATTCGACCTAGATCCGAAACCGTTGCATTGGCAACACTGATAGCGTACTGGAATCGTCCATCGAGGTCTCTTCATTACAGCAAATCCCGGCGCTGAGAGCCGAAACACACTTCACCCCGCCCGCCAATAAGGTGCTTTAAAAGCCTTGTTAACGGCCTCGGCCAACATAAAAGATCAGTAAACTTTTAATCAGTTCGAACGAACCACTACTTTCGTCGTTAATCCTCAGACATTCGAAAGCAACATTTTTCATTGTGGAAGTATTAATTTCATTATCCTCATCCAGCATCATTTAACAAGGTCTAATCCGCAGCTCAAATCCCGCGTCGCGCTTCTAACTCGAACTACTTAAAATGTAAATCAATACCGAAGAAGAAGAGAGTAGTCGTAAAGTTTTCATGATCACAATCTCTGCCGGCGATGAACTTATTTAACGCTCGTGATCGACATGTCATAATATTCTCGACTAATAAATGTTATCTAAACGCACACATTTTCGAAGATTTAATTTTTCCTGATTTAGTATTTCATGAATGGAATAGTTATTTATGATACAAGTGTTAAATGTGGGGTTGCTCCACTCGCTAACGCTCGTTTCGCAATATTCCCCACAAAATAAAATCACTTTTAACAAATGTATCATACACATTTTTTTGTGCAACAGTTACTGCTAGTGAGAAAAAAACAAAAAAAAATAAAATCCATGAGGACTTGAACACACGATCTTTGGATTACAAGGCTTCTGCTCCAAAATAATAAACTCCAACGCACTTTATTTATGAATGTCATTATTTGTCAGTGACGAAGAAACTTCTATAGTTGGACTGAATACTACTTCGTTTGTAACTTCAATAGGAATTAGTAGTACCAATTGCACAAACGGCCAAATACATGTGTGAATATTGATTGAAAGTTTGATTTTGTGGAGGAAATCCAGTTCTTGACATGATTTTTTGGTTACCCCTCCTCAGAGATGAAATAAGAACTAATAGAATGGTGATTGATTGATACCGAACACCCTATGTATCAAGATACCAAATGTCAATCAAAAGAATGTATGACAGATTTCATTTGACTCTGTCAAAGAAAGGTCTTATTACCAAAATCGCAATTCAAATTCAGTTTCTTCAGCGTCTTTCTAAGAAGTTTTGTGTTAAAAAACACTAGTGTTAAAAGTGATTTTGTGAAAACGTCAGTTTTTAGTTCATATGTCAATGAATTTAAAACGTCATTTTTAATGACAGTTGTACAAATAGTAATTTATGTATCAAGTGAGTGATACTTTTTTACGAGTAGGAAATGTTGAGTTTCATACAGTATTTTTTCCACAATTGTCAAAATAAATAACCAATTTGGATTTTTTGCAAAGTTCGGAGAGTATGCCGGAGAGTTGAGTTTCAAACAAATAAAACGAATAATTTCGACAGAGTCGAAATCCCGTTCCCTTTACACTATCCCGCAAAATGGAAAATTTGAAGCGAATATTAAAATTACATATTCATCGAGGTCAATATTATTATTATGAATATGACTTGACTTTCGAATAACTAGTCTATCAAACTAACTTTTCATTTTCTTAGATTTGTATTCAGAATAAATAAACAATCCTCGTGAAGCAACGAACACTTTTTTCTTTCTTTGAACTATGTCAAGGAAATCTCATATTTGCACTATCCACGATTTTCTCCGTTCAATCTTCATCACTTTTCATTTCTCCTTAGATTAAATTTATAGTTATCAAGGATTGGTAATCTGGATAGATGCTCAATTTCACAAATTTCATTAATTATTGTTGTCAACTAGTTTCTGAAGGCCAAACAGCCATAGCTACCTTGGATTACCTAGTGTAGATTAGGTCCAATAGTTCCTTAGAGGTATGTGCTATCATTTTGAATATATTCGCGGCGATAGTTTGGAATTTTGATAATACTTATTTAATAGTAAGCTAAGAATATTATTGGTGAAACATTTGTATATCAGATATTTATAGGTTATTATTGCCAAAGAAAATGAGAACTGGCTTTATGACAGGATTTCGTTATTATTCGGATCTGTCACTGTTGTTGCATGAAACTGTCGGTTGCCTAGCAACAGCGGTTAAAAAGAGTGTATTTTTTTACGCTTTTCCGTTTTATAAAGAAATCGTATGTTGATAGTGAAATATTGTAATACTTTACGCACACAAACCACACAAAAAAAGTGGACTTTTTTTGACAGTTATAGAAAAAAATAGTTTATCGATTACTCATATTTTTTAGAAATCTACACTCGAAGCAAGTCAGTCAATAAGGAAAAATAAAATCGAACTCATTATAGGTAGGGTACGTTACAAATGAAAAAGTAAACTCATTAATTATTATTAATTATTGAGTGAAACTAGAAGAAAAATCCTCAAACCAGTCAATGATTTTTTATATTATGGACGTCATCTACACGAGCCTGATCGACGTTTTTTTTTTTAATAGAAATATAAATAGGTCACGTTTTTTTGGTATTTTGGCATCGACTGCCATGGTCATTAGCCACGAGCAGTACCGTTAATTTTTAACGCAACAAGAAATCGTGAAGGATTATTCCCAGCCAGCATCGAGATTCAATCATTCAGAAAAATGTTTTTTGAAAGGTATTTCGATTAACTATTAAACTATATCTATGATTACTAGTAGGCAATTTAATTTTTTTTCTAACAAACTGTAACCTTATTTATTTTCTTCCTGCATGGAATGTAAGTATCCCGTTAGCTACAGCAGTCGGTGATTCACGTGATCAGGGTTAAGTCCTGCCAACCAACTACTCAGATCAAAAGTAAATTTGGGCTGAAGAGGGTCTGAAGAAGTAATAGTAAAGAGTTCAAAGTCCTGTCTGACTCGAGAAAACAAATATAGCAAAAAATAAAACACCACCTTACTCAAACCTCATATCTTTGTTTATTTAGAAATTTACAACTTGAAAGGATTTTATGTTTGATTTCTAATATTAAGTTACGTTGAAAATTGAAAAGTGAACCAACTCAGATAGCACTAGACCTCCCGAGGATGTCCAATTTATGTTCCATTCAGGTCCCAACGTCCCAAAGCCTAATATGGACATCCTGGTGATGTACGACTCGGAACGTTTTTGAGACATCCGATGCGAATGTCCCCAGGACGTCCTAACTCAGGCCAAATTCATATTATCGACTTACAACATTATTTTCGTGTTTGTGTCTTTCTCAAAAATTTAAAACGTGCATTGGTTCAATTTTCCTTCATTAATTGCATACATTTTCCGCTGAGCTCATTTAGCTCAGTAGGTTTCTCCAGTTGTTTCAAAAATTGTACTATAGTTACTATAGAATTTTAAATTATGCAGGACCCGTTACAGAAAAATTAGCTTAATTTTTGCATAAACATATTTTTTTATTATTTGCACAATAATTATGCACACTTAAGTTATTGTACTTTTGTTCATTACTACAGTGACGCAATTATTCATTTATTCATGATACTGGCCTAGGGTAGATATCGATATGCTCTGCTAACACTTCACTCGTCACATAACAAAAGGCTCAGAAATGCTTGGCTTCTACCAAGCTGTTAATTACAGGTAGCGTTCCTATCACACTTCATATTAATTAATAGTCTCTGAACTAAAATATCATGTGCCAAAGGAGTAATTAATGAGAATATCAAAGCAACTAGGAGCGACAAAGAAAATATAAATTCTATAGACTTCCAAAGGAAGTGGTTTCAGTAAATAGTAAGCGCTTTTTTCACAACCGATTCAATTAGGTTCACATGTTATTCACTTTTTTAATTTTTTTTTTATTTTATTTTTTGTTTGAAGAAAAGATACGAACCGATATTGGGTGTTATGAATAAAAGCTAGCAAAAGCTTTTACTATAGGTGTGTCTTTATCATTAATTAATAAAATGGATAGGTCTGTTTCAAGAAATCTGAGTAAAAGCATTTGCTCAAGGTTTATTCATTGGACCCATTATGTCGACAAAAAACTTGGGACTTTTAGCCATCAAAATAAGTATTACTGTTGATATCACAAAGAATATACAAAGGATCAATGTCTCTAGACTGGGTGACAAACAAATAAGTGACCATCCAAAGCTTTAAAATTTTCGACGTTTTGAATTAAACGCAATAACCACTCCAATCTATTTTAAAATGTCTTTGATGCGAAAAGCGAAAACAATATTTTTGTTTCATATATAGTACAGGCAAATGTAAGCTACAAGTGAAGAATGAATCGTAGCACTTTGAAACTCGGCACATGACTTCTGGACGTCATTTATGCTATAAAAAAAATTGTTCACCAAAAAATCAGACGTGGAACCCAAAAAAATTTCATTTTAAAATATTGTAATTTTTTTTGCTGTTGTTTAAGAAAGTATAAGATTTGTCAAGAAACAATTTCAACAAGGTGAAAGATAATTCAATTCTCCACAAGAAATATACTCAGTAATTTCTCACAAAATGAGCTTGTTTTCTCAGAAAACTTGCTTGAATTCCGATACAATTTCAGCCTCGCGTTCACCCGCCACTGCCATAACTTTGCTAAAAATTATAGTAGAAAAAGTGTATATCGTTCCTGAAGACTTCTACTTCCTCATGCAAATATAACATGTGAGTATCTGAGTACCCAAAATGTGTTTTATACCACTTCACATAACCCTTCTACGATATTTACGGAGGATCCGAAAGTCATCTATATTTTAGTTGATATGAAATAGTTATACTGAAGCAGGAATCAGTACCCTCTTTGAACCATATGCAACGATTTTAGACTAGTGAGACACATCACTTACACATCCTACATAAAGAATTAAGTATGTGATGTCAAGCTTCAGGTTTGTGCTTCAAAATAGTGGTATTAAACATATATGCAGGATATGAATAAGCGATTCTTTTCAACATTTACTGAAGAGAATGCCGGTTTTATGGGTAAGTTGAAAATGAGGCAGGAGTAAAACAATTTTTTTTTTGGCTGTATAAGTGGGACCTGTCACACTACTCTAAAATTGCTGCATATAGTCCAAAGAGGGTATGGATTGCTGCTTTATTATAATAATTCCATATTTACTAAATTATTCATGATATCCGCAAACATCTCCGTGAAGTGCGACAAAACACATTTTGGGTACTCAAATACTCGCATATTATTATATACATGAGAAGGTAGGATTCTTCAGAAACGATATGAACTTTCTCTTTTCCTTCTCCGACCATTTTTAGCAGAGTTATGACTAATCAAATATTCGGCTCAGCCAGAACTTCCTTTTTTGAATTATTTCCGATTCGGCCTAAATTCACTCAAAACATAAGTGTTATCTACCATTTACTGTTGTGCGTCTGACATCTCCTATCAAAATTTGTAAATCATGGTGGAGAAATTAGAAATAAATGTGAATAATTATAGCAAACAATGTTTACATTTTCGCTTTCACATTATAATGTGTTAACAAGTTCCCAAACAACTCAACTCTAATTTAATTTGTATGAAGCGTCTAAGTGAGAAAACATCGGGCTAGCATCAGTCTCATTCAAATGACGTGTTTCTAAACCACGAGGTTTGATTTGAATAAGAAACTGACACCTCGACTAAAAATTGAGTCTTCTCGAAGGAACAAGCCACAAAACAAAGGCTCATTCCACAATAATTATTGTTATTGTCACGGTTGTTCTGGGACAGAGTAGGTACTATAAATAATCTGCATTAATGTGATGGTCGCTTAAAAGTAACACATCGAATTAAATTACGCAGTTGATTGTTGATTATGAACTAAAAGCTAAACCAGCATTTTTGGGAAACCAAAAAAAACTATTACACAATTTTGTAGAAGACTGAATTTAACAATTGACATTTGCCTGTCAGTTTCTTCTCAACGATGTTTAATCGGGGATGACCCCTGAACACCGAGAAATTTTATTTTATTTTCAATATTGTTATTGTTAGAATTGTTTTTTCCGTTAACCAGCTGTCGTCCCCTTACGAACGGCAGCCCTCAAAAGTCGAAACTTGTGCGAGCCAAGGATTAACGAGATCTTACCTTTTAACGTGCGATTCCTAGCACTTTCTCGGGCCATCAGATGAAAATCTGTAGTCGCTAGGATTTGAACCTACACGACCAGCGGCCTTAATGACTTTGAACATCTCAACCACTGAGCTACCTGACCCTTTATATTGGGAAACATTTATTTTTTCTGTTCAATAAAGATAAGTTTGATAAGTAAGTAAAATAAGACAATTCATTGAAACTGAATAATTTCTCATTGAAGAAGTGGCAGATCCAAAAATAGTATTTTCTGCGCCAATCGTTTTTATTTTCTCCTTTTTACTGTTACTATCATCAACCCTTACTTCTATTATTGTGAAACATTATACTCATCATTCATGCAATGGCATTTTGCTATCAATTTCAACTGAAAAACCAGTACAGAAAAAAATGGTTTCAACTAACAAGAAAAAGTATCATGTCATGCCATGTTGAAACCTTTCAACTAGTGAGACCTGAGTCGAAGTACGACTAAAATAATCAACAAAACTGTGTACCATATCATGCGCACTTCTGGTGATAATCGAGTTCGAGAGATTTACGCCTATCAGTATTGCAACGAATTCGGAATTCAGAAGAAACAATCTCCAACTTTTATGGAAACAACTCAGAATCGTCAAATTTTTTTTTTAAAGGTTATCTTCATACTCAGGATTATATCCTTATAGACAAGATTATTGAAGGTGATCCGTAGATGATCTAACAAGGGATATTTCCCAATATGGGTACCACTTATTTAAGAAACTAGAAACGTAGCAGTTAAATCCATTTTGTCATATTCATAAAACATAAAATCGGACAAAACGGTTCATTAATGTCTATGATCATTTGGTTTCTTCTTTGGTCCTATATCATTTTTTACGCATGCTGTTTCTTTTCTCAGTTCGACCCGGCTGTAAACACATGTTTCTGACTATTGAGTTGAATATATCAAATAACACCTACCCTTCCAACTTATAGAAATTTGAGCCGGTTAAAAGATGCATTTCTTAATAGACTGTCAACGTACCATAATTTTCAGAACTTAGGGTCATTAGCTCCTACCCATGCAATGTTAATGAAAAGCAATGTTCATGTTAGAGAAAGGCAATGTTCACGTTAAAAAAAATTGTAGAGCAAAGATTTAGTTTGGTCTGTGTGGAGGTGTATATTGGATTGAATTGAAGGAATTTTGATTGAAAGTTTAACCTTGTGGAGGAAATTCGTCTCTTGATATAGTTTTTGAAAATAAAAAAAAATTCAAATCGAAAAAATTACTTCCCTTTTTCGAAAAACGACGTTTCGGACACTATATCTTCCTCCGTTATCAGAACTTACTGAAAACTCTATCGTTATTACATCTGGAAGATGATAAGATCTGTGGCAAAGTCAAATGAAACCAGACATTTGCTGTCTTGATACATATGATTTCCGAAATCAATCAATCATTATTCTGTTGTTTCTCACTTCTTCCCTGTAAAGAGGTGCCGATATGCGATCCATCTCAACTGAAACTGGAGCTCTCGTTCCTGGCACGTCATTCATAATGCTGTTCTGGCGCGCTCTTTTTGCGATGATGGGTTCACACGAACTTTACGCTCGATTTGGTGACGTGTTTTGGCGGCTTTCAATGCTGTGTGCCAGATCTTTTGTAGATATGTGCCCTCTTCCTTCCTGTTGATATTCTCTTGGTGTTTGTGTATTTCTATAGCTTCTAAATACATTCTGATTGGATAATGATTTGAAGTTGCTAGCCTCTCGGTGTTCCAATGGGATATTGTGTTCTTCGGCGGACAATTAATGTTCTGCGACTTCGGACTTCTCGGTTTGTCCCAATAGACAACTCCGCTTGTGCTCGACTAGGCCGGTGCCAATGCTCCTTCTGGTTTGTCCGATATAAATGAACCTCGCCACAGTTACATGGAATCCTGTAACCTTCTACTGTTTCAAGTGGATATTTGCTGTCTTCTGCTGATGATTTCAACTATTCAGATATTTTCTTTGTTGGTTCGAAGATGGTGTTTATTTTCTCCTTCTTCAGAATTTTCACAATTATTAGGTTGGTCTATGTCGTCTATGAATCTTGAATCAAACATTTTCAACGCTCTGTTCACTAAGGTATTGATGACGCTGCATTTTTGTTTTGGATGATGCAAACCTTTTGGTTTAGTTGACTGCCTTCTTTGGTGACCAATACATCCAGAAATGGGATTTGACGGTTTTCTTCTAATTTCATGGTGAACTGGATTTTTGGATGAAAACTATTCATATGATTCAGGAAGTTCTGAAGTTCTTCTCTTACGTGACTCCAAACAACGAACGTGTCATCTACATACCCCAACCAATGCTTCGGTCGTTTTTATGAAGTTCTTCAAGTTTTTCAAGTTTTTCTGTGGAAATTTGCTACTTCTGGGCTGAGTGGACTGCCGATGGCGACTCCATCAACTTGCTCTTTGGTTTGATACTTCTAAAAATAATTTGTCATTCAGGCGCATGTACAAGGGGGCTTATGGGGGTAATCACCCCCCACGATCGAAGAAAATTCAGTGTTTCAATCAAAATCAACAATAACATTGACAAAAACAAAACTGAAAAATGGCAAAACTCCAGCGTGGCAACGAACGAAACGGTACAACGTAACTGGTGGTTTTACTGTTATCGCATGAGGCGCTTTTCTATTTTTAGTCACCCCCGCGCCACGAATTCCCTCCCCCCCCCCCCCCACCCATGGAACAAAATTGTATACGCGTCTTTTGTCATTAGTGCAGGTAGAAATAAATTGGTGTCGTGTGAAAAAAAGTCCAATTTAGCTGAGGGCATCCTCATGTGGTATATTTATGAATAAAGATACAATATCGAAGCTAACTAAGATGTCGGTTGGCGCCAAAGTGAAGTACTTCAATTGTTCTTTGAAGTGACTGGAGTCTCAAATGTACGTCTTAGCCCCAAAATATTTCTGTAGCATATCCAATAAATGCTTGTTAAGGTTGTAGTTTGGTGATCCTAAAGCGCTCGATGTTGGTTTCAGTGGTATATCCTGTTTATGTATTTTCGCTAATCCATACATCCTCGCTGGCAATGCTTCTGATTTCCAGAGTTTCTTCCTTGTTTCGGGTGGTAATAAAGACTCTTTTGTTAGCTGATTGGTCTTTCTCAGGATCTTCCCCGTTTGGTCTTTTTGTACTCTTCTGTATGTTTCTTGGCTGCAAAGATTATCGAGCTTGAGTGAGGTGTGTTTTCCATAAAACAAATTCCATTTGCACAAAATGGTCTCAAAGAATTTTGAGATCTGGCAAGCTTTTGGCATGGAGAACCTATCTCAATTGGTCTCAAAGGATGTATTGATATGTTTCTTTGGTAGCCCGTATTTATGTGTGTAATGTACATTGGAACATTTAGGAAAACAGTTCAATAACAGAAAAATACTAACACGCCAATATCAGTTGAGCTCTACTTGAGGTTACAGTCTCGGTTACAGTCTAACTTTACTAAATCCACAAAAGGGAAAATGGTTTGAAACTCGATGCAATAAGTTTCTAAGTAAAAAAACCAACCGTGTAAAACAAATGCTCAGCAAATCTTTCACGTGACTATGAAGGGGTGTGAATATTGAACTCATCGGGTCAATCACAATGAACTTTACTATCTGGACCTAACGAGTTATCTTTGGATTCTTTAGAAAACGGCTTTGATGTTGTACGATTAACAACAGAATCATGCATGTACTATTTTATTACTGCAAAGGAAGGAAGTCATAAACATCGTATCCAGTTTTCTATCATGCCGTTGAAGATCGCAAAATGAAATAAATACATTTATTTGTTGTAAACCAGATCCATTCGTCCATTCTTCTTCGTAATTGATGGTCGTAAAAAAGTGCTTGTTAGAATGTGAAATCGATCGGTCTTGTTTCACAAAAGATAGATAATTAATCACGCATGTCCTTCCTCTTTCAGCACAATTTGGGTTTGAATTCAGCCTCATGGAAAGCAAACATGTGTTTCTGACTGTCGGGCTCTGCATTTTATTATCGTGCATAAAAACACTCACTCTTTAGACATACATAAAAATGAAACGACCCCAACTTTATTTCACGGGAACATTGTACTTGTCAGTCCCATTGTATAGGATTTGCAGAAGCGTCGTTGAAATTTATATAAGTTTGTTTATTATTTAGATTGTCTTCAGTCAAGTATTGTCAGTACTTCATTGAAAACAGGTAAACACATTGTCATGAATATCCTATTCATATTTTCGAATAAAAATCAAAATGCAATGCCCATGACAGGTCTATGTCAAAAAATAACTTTCAAACTGTTACTGCAGAAGAAATATTTCCATCATTGATTGTATAATTGCTTCTGAAGAGCCTGCTTTCCAATTCTATCAATCTCCCTGATGAGCAAAGCGAAATAGATTTTCGTCGACCAAAATGTATTGGGGATTAAATGCGAGCCAAGTGCTTTCAAAACTGGTTAACTGTCCGTTTTTTTTTATTAATTTGTGTGTGAGGTTGGTTTTCTTCAATCCTCTGTATATTAGACAATAGCATGAATTTCCGTCTGGAACATAGTCGCTTAGGGCCCTAGACAGGTTGAAATCTCTGTCGTAGGTCCACAACTGTATACAACCGACCCAGCGCCTGAGGGTGTTTTCAAAGCATTCGTGAATCTGCACTAAGGACCGGTTTTATACCTTCAGTTTAAACTCCTGAGGGCTTACTTATGGTCAGAATGGAAGCCTATAACCCTATTAGCTGAATGTCATTCACATTCTTAACCTCTAGTTAGTCCATCTGGAGTTAACTGGAACCTATAAAACTGGATATTAGTAGTTTCTCCTTCCGTTGGACCCATTCGTCTCCATCTGGAATTAGGAGGGTATAAGATATGGTTGACTGGCATTCTAGCAGTTGTTTATTATTACTGATAACTACATCTGTTGAATGTTGGAGGAATATTGGGTTATTGCGGAGTTTCTTACTGTGACTTCCTCTTGATATCAACATTTTCCGATCCCTAGGTAAATATTCGTGTCTCCTGTTTAAAAATTTTCAAAGATTCCGTTTACGATCCTTTGGATTTTCCCCTTTCCAGATAAACCACTGCACGTGCCTGGATCCCTGCAGTTAACCTGAAACTTGAGAAATGTGGGTCTTATTCACAATTTTTTTTATCACCATCTGCAGGACTCCAATTTTTTTGTGGTAGTTAAGTCTAGGTTCATAATTTTATAATTAGTAATCCAAGAAACGTACTGCTTACTGTTTTCAATATCGTTTTCTATAGCGAGACAAAAGTTAACATACATTGTCCATATATACCGAATAATTCCTACAAAAGTATGTCTAGTTTACTTCTACCCATACAATCTCATGTGGTGGTGAGAATGCATCTTGAGAAAGGAACGATACGTCGTGACATTGCTGGTCTCTACTTGAATAATAATAAAAGGAAACAAGCCGTTTGCCACAATTCATGTAATGCATACAGTCCTCTCTGTATTGCAAGTCTAAACGACTCTAGCTTGCAGCAGGATTCATTAAGGAAAACGTTACTCTATATAGCGATGTTGGTAGTATCTTGTTCTCCGTTGATGAAAATAAGAAAATAGAATTATTCAAATTCAGTTGAGTGTTCCCAAACAAGATTTCTCGGCATGAAGAGGGACTCCTTCAGTTTTCAATGATGCTTCATTTGATTAATCATCTGATTGATATGCGAGCTTACGTAAATTTTGTCTTGAATATATTGTTTGGCGCGAGTATGATAGCTGTAAATTTCAAACAATCGTTTCTGTAGCAATTTTTATGCAAACTTCAGCAAGATTTCTCAAAATGAACTATATATCAGTTCTTCAATAGTTCAAGAGTTGGCCAGAAACAGCTTTCGTCCAACAGTTTTACGGTTTTTGTGTAGTATAACATAGTTTTGACGCAGTAGGTGAATTTTGCCTATTACTGTGTTGGTTGCTGTTGAAAGCTGAAGATACGCAAGATTTATGTTCCTAAGAAAAAAAAATTTCATAATTTCGACATTTTCAATACCTATTTTTTAATTTATACAGCAAATACTTGATGAAAAACCCTGTTACCGTTTTCATGCTGTCTTTCACATATTTTTCCCAAAATACTTAGATGTATACGCTTGGTTCTCTTAAATATTATTAGAAAAAAGGTCAATATCCAAATCTCTAACATTTTGTTTGAAAAATAGAGAAATAAATATCGATTAAGACTTTTACGTTGATTAATATCCTTAGATCAATAACATAGATGATCATAACTCACCAACTGCACAAGATAAGTATAGGAAAAATATACAATTAAATAGGAAAAACAGCTTTCCAAATAAGTACTAATATACAGGGTGTTTCATTTGAAAACACTCAGTATCAGTTATTTTCATGGCACTTACTTCTGAGCCTTCTGTTTGCTGAAACTGAGATCTGTTTCCTAGGCAGACGACTCAATGATCTTATGCAGCTAAGACATTGCAAACATTTTTAAATTTGCATTGTTAAAAAATCGTTTTGAAATTGAACATTTCTTCATTTTCTACGTTGCTCTCATTTTTGTGCTACCCAAATTGCCTTTTCTTGTACTAAGAAAGTTCTCATTAAATTCTGGTGGCTTGAATTTTAGACTTACCAAAAATCTCGTTGGGTCACCTCTGAGGTTCAGTATACCTACCCCAACTCTGGCTTGTAGATTTATTTTGGATTAAGCTCCTATTAGACTCCTCAATTTCTTAGCAGCATTCCCCAGTTGAGGTTGGACAGAGCTATAGAGAGACCTTTTTATTGCTTTTTATTGATTATCAATTTGGAATTTTTTTTTCCTACTAGGAACTTTCCTCTTTGTGCTACCCATATAGCTCCTTTTGGGACTAAGGCAGTTTTCATGATACTTCTCCCATGACCCTAAGCTCAATTCTGGTGGCTCAAATTAATAATACAAAAAATCACAAAAAATATTGATTATATATCTTGCCATATTTCTGATAATGAAAGGTTCTTATAAGACTGATCTTGTTCAGATCTGTGTTCCGTTTGCCATTTAAACACATGTCTTGAACATTTCAATTCTTATTACAGTTCATTTATCAGCTTGAAAATTTTGATTCCATGTCACATAATTCACTTGTCAACTGTGTCACTGTCATACATTGTCAATTCTCACTTCCACTTTAACACTTTATCAGATATCCCATATTGTAATCCAAAATAATCCTGAACCAGGATAAAAATTCTTCAGTTTCAAATATGTTTTAATATATAAAATTTCATTTTGTTCCATTGACAACAGATTTGTATATGGCTTCTTGTATACCTGACGAGTAAGTAACCTCACTTTTCCAAAAGTGGGTACATTTCAATTCATCAAATTCATTTTCAATTATTACTTACTTATCAGTACGCACTGACACAATTTTTTTAATAATTTTTTTAATTACAAAATTTCTTCATTAAAAATGTAATTTTTCAGTTGCCCATTCGGATTTACACTTCTTCCTGAAATAATACACCCAAATTGTTATTTTCTCTTACTATTTTTCTGCAATCGGATGCCCCCTTACGTACAACCCTCAGAAGTTTTCGATATACCTATGCGAGCTAATGAAGACGAGGTCCTCACCTAATAACGTGTGATTTCCAGCAGGATAAAAAATAACCCTATTGAGTACGTGAGTCCATTATTATCATTTAGTCGATATTTAGGGACAAAAATTTCCCATGCGATAAACGTAACTAATTTTTCAACCGTTGATAGTTAGGAACAATAACAAATACCGAATAAAACCAATATTTACTATATACCTACGCAATATTTTGTCAGCAAGATGCTATAAAAAGATAAAGTGTCTTCAAATATTGTGATAACGTTATTCAGATAAGACAAATTAACAAAAATCTCCCTAAAGAATGAAGTTATGTTGGGACGATTCAGATAATCTCATTCCGGTCTCGGCAAACTTGGAATTTAAATAAGGGGAATGTTCATTCGAAATTAAAGAAGTATGGAGGAACTTCAGATGTTTAAAACAATTGAAACGATCTCAAGAGAAAATTAAAGAGAAAATATCTAAGCCACAGATAATAGGTAGTACAGAAAATAGAGAGAATCGTGATGAAACTAGCTAGGAAATAAGGAATTTCAGGAAATTGTTTCGTCTCTGTAATAGAAAGGTACTACAAAAGTTTTTTCGAATAAAAATGAAGAATGTCGGAAACATCCGGAATTATTCTTTATTACTCATGTTTACAATCTTGAAGCCTCTGCTGTAACCTAGATTTTCTTTATCATTCTAGATATACGAGATGGAAATAAAAGGCGAAATTGAATTTTTATAGAATTTTTTTTTTAATTTAATACATGACCTTAAACGATTTCCCAAAAGAACTTTGTGTTCAGATATCTGACTGAATCTCTCAACCCGAAGAATCGGAGTGCTTCTCGATCTGCTCGCGAGATGGAGCGACTTACACCCGTTTCATTAGCGTGAGAACATAGGAACCAAATAGACAGAGTTGGCGGATGATTCAGGCGAGGAACAGATGGCCTTAAAGCTATCTGTAGTGACCTACCTGTACTGATGACGAGACAAAAACCTCGAAATTGTCCGCAGGCTGTCCTCCTCTCCCAATCAAAACAAAATTCTGCTACTCATTTGGTTACAACAGTTGGAATTATTTCCTCTGCAGTCGTGGTATTAGCAAGGGGAGAGATGGTTTTTTGACAGGTAAAACATCGGTCAGTATTGTGAAAAGAACTCTAAGTCTTGCTCAGATATCTGACGAAAAGTCTCGCCCAAAAATTAGCTCTTCAGTCATAACCAATGTCCTCCAGATAATTTCAATGAGAATCCTAATAATATTAGGTGCTTATAGACATTTGAAAAGCTTTGGCAACGGTGCACGTCACCCTTCAAAAATGTCGTCACTGGTCAGTGTTTTGCATTAAGGTGTACGGTACAGTGGTTGTTCAATGATTTTGATTCTTATTCTTTTGTAATTAGATAATGTAATGAGAGCTTTTACCTCTCGCGAATATTGTGAAATTATTGTAGATCAACTTTTCTGTGCTGTGCTGTGTGCGACTGGAAATCTAGGAGCGCCACGTCCAAGTTTCCAAATTTCACTTGGTTTTCTACTCCTTTTGGTTGGGGGGAGCAACACTGTATAATATGAGAGAAATTGTCAATATCAGAGGTGTCAACATTTGAAGAATAGGTTATATGTAATTTGTAGATTCCAATTTTAGCTAATTCCAAAAACGTTAGATAAGTATGCCGGAGAGTTCCAAATAAATGAAAAAAGTTTGAGGCAAATATCTGTCGGAAAACAAATACTTCCCTTTACGAACATTGCATCACGT